>CM072814.1:62355490-62955490 GCA_036937905.1 Salvia rosmarinus
GAACTTTGTAGGAAAGGATTATGATTATTAAGGATGAGTTACCTTTTAAGCATGTTGAGGGGAAGGATTTGTTGATTTTGTTGCTGCTTTACAACCAAGGTTTAAATTCCTTCTCGTTGGACCATATCAGGGTGGTATCAACTTTACTTGGATGAAAAGATAAAATGCGTGATTATTTTAAAAGTGGTCAAAGTGTGTGTAACTACGAGATCATGGACATCTTTGAACACATGTGCATGCTCACTTCATTGATAAAGAGTGGAATCTTCACAAAAGATTATTAATTTTTGCACTATTGAAGAGTCATAAGGGTGAGGATTTGGGTAGACAAATAGATGGTTGTCTTCGTGAATGGGGAATTGCAAAAGTTTTTCAATCACGTGGACAATGCATCTTCCAATGACACTTGCATTCAATATTTGAAAGGAGATTGACATCTGGGGTTGTTTGGGCTAAGGAAAGTTTTTGCATATGAGGTGTTGCTCATATCATTGCTTTGATAGTGCAGATAGGTTGAAAGAAGTAAATCCATCCAATAAGGTTAGGGATGCAGTTAGATTCATTAGACATTACGGTGCTAGATTGGCGAGGTTTAGAGAATGTCGTGACCTCGAAAATATTGAATGCAAAATATTGTGTCTTGATGTGTGCACTAGATGGAATTCTACCTATTTAATGTTAGTGTTACTTAAGTTTCAAAAAGCTTTTGAGCAGCTTTGATTGAAGATCTTTTCTACTTGATCTTCCTAATGGAACTTACCATTTGATTGGGAAGAAGTTAAGAGAATGGTTGAACTTCTTTCCACTTTCTATCTCTACCCATTAAATTTCGGGCTCATTATGTGACTTCAAGCACATTTATGATGAGATTAGTAGAGTAAGGCTCTTGTTGAAGGGTGGACAAATCATGAAAAAGTGATGTGAGGCGATGGGTGTTAAAATGAAGACAAAAGTGATAAATATTGGGGGTCGAAAAAAATGAACAAACTCATATATGTGGTGGTTTAGATCCACAATATAAATTTGAGTTCGATGAATATGGCCTTGTTGAAGAGTATGGAGAACAAAATGGCACAGAAGATGCCATGGTGTAATGGAAGCTTTGAAGAAAGATTTGCTATAAACATAAAGAGATTTATCAACGTCAGTCGATGCATCGATGCATATGCAAAAGCAAGCTCATCAGCTTTTACCTTCAAATTCTCCAACGTCCAATCATTGGTTGAAGTAGAGAGCATGATTGATATGTTCAAGAAAGTAAGAAAGGTAGTGGCGCAGGGTGAATTAGATATCTACCTTGAAGATAATGATGTTATTTGAAAGCTGCCGACTTGATTATCTTGAATTGGTGGAAGATAAATGAGCATAGATACCTGTTCTATCTCGTCTTGCTCGAGATGTGTTGCGATACCGGTTTGACGATGGCATCGAATTTGCCTTTAATTGGAGTCGAGTTCTTGATCCTTTAGGAGTACTTTAACTCCTAAGGTGTTGAGTGTCTTTTATACTCAAGATTGGACAGAAGGTCAAGACAACTAAATACACTGAAGAGGACTTGGAAAGCATTGAAAGCTTGAAGAAGGTCATTTCACTATTTTTTCATTTTTGTAATATTACGTACTTATTATGTGTTTGTAACAACTATTTATAATTATATGTTTTCTTTTGTGGCATGAAATGTCGGCTGAAGTGGCGTCGAGAATCTGATTGGAGACATAATATTTAATCTAAATTTGACAAACATACATAATATTCTATATAGCATATATAATTATATATGTTTTCTTTTTGTAGCTGTGAGAAATGTCGGCACAAGTGGCGTCAACAAGAGCTACAGTGGAGATATGACTTCATCGATCGATTGTGATGATGCATAGAAGATGCATCTTTGAATATTGGATTTATCATTTATGTGTTGTGTAGTTGTTTTTAATTTGGTGGATTTGGTAACTAAATTGTAGAGTTTATGATGAATTTGATGTGTTACTTTGTTGGCTAAATTATGGATTTGTGATGTGATGTTGAGCGAGGTTGTATTTAATATTTGGAAGCATATGTATTTATATTTGGAGCTATCTGTATTTTTCTGAGTTGAGCAGGTTCATCGGTTTGTTTGAATTTTTGGATTTTCTTGATTCTCCCTCTTCTTCTTGACGATGAAGCATATGTATTTATATTTGGAATGACATTTATTTAAATGTATTTACATAGGCATAATCGGTTTTAACAAACCGAACGAACTCTGATTCGGTTTCGATTCAGTTGGATATGTAATTGAGGCGGTTGATTTTTTAATTTCAATTTTGGTTTTCGGGTTCGGTTCGGTTTTGGACGAACAGCGAAATCTCTAGTCTTCTTTTAAGCGCACTTATGGTTTAGATACGGGCGGCGGTATAGGAAATATCTCTCGCTTCTTTGGGATAAAGTGGGAAGTTTGGCGGTAGTTCTTGAGATCTTCAAAAGGTGACATGTTTATCATCGGAGAACTCAGGCTTTTGAGTATTTTGAAAAATGGGGCTGCTTATCCATGACTTTTTGAAAGCGGCTTAGTGCGACTATGCGACTGTCGACTATGTGCGTCGTGGATGGTCTTAATCTTATTCTCCAAAATGGTTTGAACCTTGACGGGGTTTTAATCCTTCTTGTGACCAGGCTACCCAATTGCCAAACCCGAGGCTGCGATGTACAACAGGGATTTAGCTAGGTTTACCTTCGAAGTAAGCGAGGCGATCTAAGGTCGGCAACATGTGGCTTCCTCTTTTCTCTTGAGCGATGTCATTCTCGTATACTTTCATTACGACCTATGTGAGGCTGAAATATCTTATCCACCATTCTTTGATAAGTGGTGGCATTTCTAGTCAGAAGTGCATCTTCTTATATGCAAGGAAGTCCGTTATGAAGGCTATTTTGGATCGTCCTCGTCACTCATCAACACTTGGTGATATATATAAATCAAAGCTGAAGACTTACGTGTCAGGCAGGGCGTCGACCTGTTTGTCGATATTTAGAAGGTGCTGATCCTTTGGGCGATGTTTATTGAGATCGGTGTAATCGATGCACATTCTACACTCCTCCTTTCTTGACCATCAAGGGTTGGCTATCCAGGTCGGATACTTGACTTGAATAATATCACGAGCTTTTAATAATTGATTCACCTTGTCATGGATGACTGATTCCTTTCATTTAAAAATCATTGCTTTTATGGCGTTTACTCGAGTCAATATTAGACGATGGTGATAATACTGGCGAGACCGGTTATGTCGGGGTGACCAAGAAACCGTCTACAATTCCTTAGAGTTGGATGATCTGTTTTTAATTGAGGTTCCTCGGTAGAACTACTTTGGCGACCTTGGTGGCTCGTCTTCTCTGATACGACCGACCTCTCTACCGGGTGTCGGGGATATGACGTCTTTCTGATTCAACTCACCGAGTTCTTTAATTGCTATCTTGTGGGTCTTGCTTTGAAGTCCAGCCTCTTAAAGCGACACGTGCATTCTTTGGCCCGTTCGATCTGCGGATCACGACTACCCACTTTTGTGGGATCTTCATTGTCGGATGGTACATTGAGCATACGCCCTCATGCGTTTGTGATCTCGTCTTAATATGATGTTATCTGGCAGATAGCCTTTACCGAACTGTACCGCCTTGTTGGAGCTCGTGGTATTTCTTCCTACCGTGACGGGTGGTTCGATTATTCATACAGGTGCGTCTTTCCTGCCAGCAGATGTAGCGGAGGCAGTGCGGCGTGCTCCTCAACTCTAATTTGTCGAGCATTCCTTGAAGGGTTGCGGCCTTTTCCAGCATCGATGTACGCGTTTACCCGACTTGTTGGCGATCCGCTTGGATCACCATCGCATCACGGTGGGGTACTACGGCTGGATGCTGAATTAATCCTCGGAGAAGGTGATTGCCTCATCCGCACTTTTAAACCTCTTGTTTGCGGGTTATTTGGTATGGGGACTTGAGCCTCGATAAGAGAGGACTTTGTAACTCCGTGAGGGAGCCCGTGATGGTGGAGATGATCCCGTCTTATTGGGGCTCGTCATCTCCCTCTTCGTCGATGTCGGCGCCTTTTTCTTGTGAGGGCACAGTTTCCCTTTTCTCTTGATTCTCTTCTTGACCTCGGTGGGGGCTTGAGACTGACAGGCCGTACATGATATTCTTTAGGACTCCGTCTTGTGCAAATTTTCGATGTCTACCACCTCGACCTTCGATACATGGCGCCTCCATCCATAGGCCTCAATGGCCGACCTTGACCTCGCCACCTCGGCCTCCCGATACATGGGCATCTCAGTCTGCCTCGACCTCCAATGGGCGACCTCGGGCCTTCGCCACCTCGGCCGCTGTCGAGCCCGGCCTCCCTCTTCGCCCGCGTCCGGGCCTTCACCTCGGCCTCGACCTCATGCGAAGTTACGCATTCGACTTGGCGAGGCGAAGCAGCGACGTACAACTCGGCAAGATGCCTCGGCGAACCAGCGACATACAACTTGACGGCAGCACCGGCGAAATAGCGACGCGCGGCGAAATAGCGACGTACAACTTGGTGACGCCTCGGCCCAGCCAGCGACATAACCCGGCGAGCACCGACAAGGTGAAGCCAGCGACATCACGACCGACGCCTCGGCGGGGTGGAAGACGACCTACGACTTGGCGGAACTCCTCGGCGAAATGACGAAGAGACATAACTACTTCGTCTTTTTTGGGGGTGTGATGGGATCGTGAAGCATCGGGCCCGATATAAATGGGCCCCACAGCATTAAGCTCGGCGATGTGAGTTCGACGAAGACTCCTCAACCAACTACAACTCTAATCGCGATTGGAGCGTGAAGATTCGGATGCATATCTAAAATAATCCTTATGAGAGAAGACTTTGTAATGAGTCAAACTCTATTGTGTGAAAGTCGAAACTCAATTTGAGATGATCGAACTCAACTTGATGGTATATAAATATGAGCTAGAATAGAGAAAGATCATCGACACTTTCGGATCGATCCTTGATCAACTTCTCTCTTTGTAATCGCTTTCACACTCTCCAATACACACATACTCTCTCTGCTCCGTGGTAGATCTATTTTAAAGATCGAACACGTTAATCCCTCGTGTTCTTTATTGCATTTATTTCCCTAACTTGAAATTAAATTCGATCTTGATAGTCTTTGTGTGTTAAATTCTAGTTTAAATTCTTTCTTAGTTTCTTTGTGAAATCTTGATGGAAGATTGAGGTTTGTCAAGGCTTAATAGTGTAGGGGTTGAGAGGAGAGATTATAGGTGTGAATTTGTAGAAATTTATCATGATTGAATTTTCCTCTGTGGGTGATATGTTTGTACTCTTGTTTGGGTTTTCCCGTTAAAAGATTCTTGTGTTGAGATTGTTGTGCTTTCCATGTTTGTTTCTTTCTATGTATGAATGGGCGACATGGATGTCCCAAGCCGTTAGTATCGGAAGAAACAATTGAATGGATGGTCTCTTGATAATTTACGGGTAGTGCTTTGAAAATGAAGTTGGGTGTCACGGCTCCGCGAATGAGGCGGCGGCTCGGGCGGCGGCGGCTCCGCGCGTCGAGGCGCGATCGCGTTCTCGGCTATCACGCCGAGGTGAGATCTGGCTGTTTCGGATGGGGAGGCGGCTTGGCGGCCGTGGTGTTCAGTCAGGGACCCTCGAGGGCCCGCTCGCTGATCCTACGGTTGAGGAAGCTTTGGAATTAGCGGGAATTGGCGTGGAGGAACTCGGTCACGGCTTCGGCCGAGGACCTCGTGGGGCGAATGAGCTGTTTGCTGCGTCCTCGTTGAGTCGACATCTTTACGTTGGGGAGGCGGTCTGAGGTGTATGGAAACATTTTCCATGTTGCCCTCCGGAGTGTGGCGCTTCGTGGCGTCTGCGATCTCGCTTCATGACGGTGACCACGCAGTCGTCCTCGGCCCGTTGTTGCGGCGATGGGCGGCGGTTGTGCGTGTTCTTGCCATTTAGTTGTAGAAGCGAAGCTTTCTTGTTCGAAAGGTTTCCACAGACGCGCCAATGATAAATCTGGTTAAGAGAGTGTGCGAGATTTATGTAAAGCGATAAAGAACACCCGGAGCTTTTACGTGGTTCGATCGTTAATGAGATCTCGTCACGGAGGAATGATTCTCAATACTTTTACTAGAGCTTTTAGTACAGAGTATTGGTTACAAAGTTTTTGCATTTAGTAAATTGCCAACCCTCTAATGTCGCTTTTCCTCCTATTTATACTGACTCCGAATCAAGAATCAAGGCGCTACCGACCTCTCCATTGGTCGTGGCGTGACTCTTCCTCCGCATCCCTTCCATTGGCGGGAGCAGGACCTTCGCCTTATGTGCGCCTGTGGAGGGTGGCGCCGACTGTTACGCCTTGGTTACGGGCGCGCTTCCATTGGCCGGGGTGGAGGTTCCGGATTCTGGGTTTTAGCAATGATTAGGGCTCGCTTTGGGCTCGGTAGCGGGCACCTATCAACGTTAGGCCCAACTTGTTTGGGCCTGTTTGTGGCCTAGTCGGTTGGGCCATATCCCATCATAAAACGGATGTGATCACATTTATCTTCGAATCATCAACTACTTCATGACATTCACTCTTATACACGATGGATTCAAAGATGAAATTATGACATGTGAAATTATTTAACATTGACAAATGAGTATCATACTATTCTCTTCAAAATAGAAAATAAACAACTTTAGGTTCTTAGACGCTACTTACGTCTTAGAAAGATGATCATCTCGCTTCTTTGTTATACTCGGGAAAACATCTAATGCTTTCCATAAGTGGCTCTATGCCCCAACATTTTCTGCTTTCTATACCACAACGAATAATAAAGCGCAGTAGGTGAAAATTTATACCCAAAACCTTGCATCTAAACTAATGGTCATTCAAAATAAAACCTTTGGGGAATTATGTCGAGCATTTGGAGGCGCAAGATTTGTTCATCAAAAGTCTTTAGTAATACTTTAGACCCATCTCGTTATTGTATCACTAAGCCAATCGAAGATAAAAGTGTAGACAATTAAAATTGTTAGCAAATAATATCGCGCCATGTGTAAAATACAAATTAAATAATTAATTATATTTCTATTTGATTAATGGAATTTATTCAAAATTTATATATATATATATATATATATATATATATATATATATATATATATATATATATATATATATATATATTAATGTTTAATTTTATCGACAAATGGGAGAACAACATGTCACAACGACACATTGGAGATGAATAATCACTCAAATTGTGCCAAATGAGCCATAAAATGCCCATAAGCTCAAGCCCATGGTTTGATGGCTCAAAAGGTCCATAAGCCCAAGCTCATGGTTTGATGGTCCAAAAGGCCCATAAGTCCATAAGCCCACTAACCTAAATCTATAAATATGGGTGGAAGGTCTTCATAAATTGAGAGGTGGAGTGAAGTGAAGTGAAGAAAAGGAAGATTTGAAGAGCTCAAGACACTCGAAGAATCATCGGTGAAGTCTTCAAGAAGCTTCGAAGTCTTCTTCAACATTCAAGGCATTCTTCGTGCAAATCGCCGCATTCTTCGTCAAGATCATCATCCAAATCAAATCAAAGATGACGTTCAATTCGGAAACAAGGTGAAAACCCTCCGCATTGGTGCTCAAACTTGAAGATCTTCAAACGTTCTTCAACACATCAAGCCAAATCCGACAGTTGCTCTGAAAACAAGGCCAATGTCCTTCAGATCAACATCATCAAATCCAAATTTCAAGTTCAAGGAGATCAATGAATCACATCCCCTCGAAACATCTCGAAGAACATCAAGATCGTTCAAGAATTAAAATCGAAGAAGTAAAATCAGATGATAGATAGAGATCGAACTCATCTCAAATATATTAAATCTATCAAATTGATTTTGTATACAATTTGGTATTAATAAAAATTTAAATATAAAAATTTATGTTACAAATTTCTGGCACGCCCAGTGGGACATCTCTACCTCTCGTCTCTACTCTTCACCAAAATCTTGAACGATGTTCATCCAACAACATGCAACCAAGGTCGCTTCAAAAGTTTCTTCAGAGAGCATTGGCGTCATCACACGAAGCAAAGCCATACAACTTCAAGAAGCTTCGAAGTCAGCCACCGCCAAGGAAAGACAACAATACATTGCCACTCTAAATGAAGAAGGTGTTGGTTCTGAAGGAAGCTTCACATCCCTATCGCAAATTCTATCAAAAGTTACCCACTTAAGGCGCCTGTGATGATGACAAACAGTTCCACCGTGGAAGAACAACTTGCAAATCTTACAAGATCGGTCGAATCTATGAACATACACATCCAAGAGCAAGATGCCAAGATTGCAAAGCCCGGGGAGAAAAGATGAGTCAAGCCACATCAATGATGAAGAAAGTGAGCATAGCGATGATGATGGTTAAGTAGGCGATAAGCTAGAAACTCGTGATGAGAGAAAATCGTCTGGCAAACATATTCAAATCTCTTCCGATGGCTTCATCAAGGCAGACCAACTCAAGGAGTTCATCGAGGTGACCATGAAGAACAAATTTGATGGAAACTCCAAGTTATCATTGATTTACTCTAAGCCGTATACCCAAAGGATCGACAACTTGAGAATGATCTTGGTTATCAGCCACCTAAATTCCAACAATTTGATGGCAAAGGCAAACCAAGGCAACATGTAGCTCACTTTGTTGAAACATGCAACAACGCTGGAACATTCGGAGATCGTCTGGTCAAGCAATTCGTTTGTTCACTCAAAGGAAATGCCTTCGACTGGTATACAGACTTGGAATCAAACTCATTTGACAATTGGGAGCAGCTGGAGCACGAATTCCTCAACCGTTTTTACAGCACTAGAAGAAGGGTCAGCATGGTGGAACTCATAAGCTCTCGACAATTCAAAGAAGAGTTAGTGATCGACTACATCAATAGGTGTAGAAACTTATGCCTCAATTGCAAGGACCGGTTGTCTGAATCATCTGCCATCAAAATATGCATCCAAGGAATGCATTGGGGCTTGCAATATATCCTGCGAGGAATCTAGCACAAGACGTTCGAAGAGTTGGCCACCAGAGCTCACGATATGGAGCTAAGTATGGTAGTGAGCGGATTCAAAGGGCCTCCACTCCAAGAGCCTCACAAGTTTAAAGAAAGACAAGAATTTAGAAAGGAAACCAAGTCCTTTAACAATGCTCCGAAAGAAGAGTCAATGGTGACGAAAGTAAATCCTGTCAAGTTCCTAAGAAATGATGACAACAAAAATGAAAAGCAGACTTTTCCTCAATACATGGGGCAAAGAAGGTTGACATTCAAATAAATACAGCAAAAACAATACCTTTTCTTAGACTCCGACGTCTCCGGGATCTTCGATGACTTGCTCAAAAGAAGGACTCGTCGAGCCACTTGAAATGAAATGACCAAATGAGGCAGGACGAACAAATGAGCCCAGATATTGCAAATACCACAGATTGATCAGGTATCCCATACACGATTGCTTTATATTCAAAGAAAATATCATGCGGCTAGCTCGAGAAGGGAAAATATCACTCGAAGAGGAAAATACTGCAGCAAATGTTGTCACCCCTGAATCCAACGACGTAGTGGAAGGAATTAGGGCATTGTATGATACGACATACCATGTAAAAGATCAATTCAAGTAAAATGTGATTGATGATGAAGGTGTCTTGACAATCACATTCTCCAACGAGGATTTACAACTTGGGTCCGAGCCTCATAATAGGCCATTGTTCGTGAGTTACTTCACCCACGAGCAGAAAGTCAAGAGGATCCTCATCGATGGAGGATCGACTGTTAATATCTTGCCACTAAGAACATTGAAGCAACTGAAAATTCCAGTAGATGACTTATCCAACAGTCGGTTGATGATTCAAGGATTCAACCACGAAGGACAAATGTCCCTTGGCACCATAAGGTTGAACTTGCTAATGGAAGACATGAGTTCAACTACATTGCTTCATGTAATTGATGCCAAGACGTCCTACAATATGCTTCTTGGTCGGCCGTGGTTGCATGAAAATGGTGTCATCCATTCTACGTTGCATCAATACCTTAAGTATCATCAAGATGGGGTCGTGAGGACAGTGGTCAGCGATCAAAATCCTTTTATAGAAGCTGATTCTTATTTTGTCGTCTGAAATTCTATACGGCGAAGACAACAAAAGAAGTAAAGCGAGCATGATAAAGAACTTGAAGTCATTTGATAAAGCGCATTTTACACATTTATTGTTGATTTCTAAAGATGATTTTAGATCTATAAAGTGCGTTTATGTCTTGGATCTCAATGCTTTACATATTTTGGAAGATCTTGCTCTTGGGTTCCGCTTTGGTGTTTTGTAGGCTTATAAGTTTAAAGCTGAAGCATGGAACGAAGAACGAGCAGACGAGGGCAAAAACCTGGGCCTAGCGACCGCCCCAGTGGCCGCCATCCCGGGCGTGAGGAACTACCAGCGAGTGCAAGCCGCATGCACGCGAAACAGATGGCTCGCGACCGACCTAGCGGTAACTACCAGCGAGCGCAAGCCGCATGCGCGCGAAACAGATGGCTCACGACCGACCTAGCGACCGCTAGGTCGGCCGCGAGGAAACACCAGTACACGCGAGAGGACGCCAGAGACGCGAGCACTCCCGGTGGCGGAGATGTGCCCATGAGCGATTTTATGCGCGGCGCGACCACACTTAGCGACCGCGAGGTGTGGCCGGAGGCAAGTATGTGCGCCTGCGAGAGTTTGAAGGATGGCGAGCGAAGTGTTCCCTCGCGACCGAGCTCATGATCGCGAGGCATGGCGGTGATCAAAAATTATGGTTTTGCCCTAATTCTATAAATAGGGCATTACCGCTACCGCCAACCTTCCCAGGACCTATTTTACACGTTTTCCCTTTGTTTTTATAGTTTTCATTTATTTTCACATTAGCTTTGATTTAGATTGTTTCTAGCATTAGTTTTCCATCGTTTACATTAGTTCTACGCTGGTTATCGATTTGGAGCGTTTAGTCGAGCAATTGCACCTTTTTCCGTTTTTCGTTGGGTTTCGATCTGAACCCAACCATTTTTCTCGACGTTCCCCTTGGTTTGATCTATTTAATTCGTATTTTTATGATTATTTCGTATTTAATTTCGTTATTTATGTCTAGCTAATTTACGTTCTAATCACAGGGTTTGCATGATTCTATCCATATGTTGTGATTCTCGCTATTGTTATTTACCTTCCAGGCATTGATTCATGATTCTTGGTGCTTAATTATATGTTTTGATTTACGATCAATCTTGATGCATATCATAGTTGCCGATTAATTACGTAATGCTTTTAATTGTCAATCGATCTTGAATGCATGATACGGATAAGCGCGAGTCGTAATTTAGATAGGAACATTCGTAGGAAGCATATTCTTTGTGATCCTTTTCGAGTTGCTTATTTTCCTCTAGAGACGTAACAGTAATAGGGAAAATTAGTAATCAACTGTCACAAATGTCGTAACTGAAGTTGTTGGCTATATATGTGATCTTCCATCTTGTTTAGATTAAAACGGTTAATAATAAGCAGGATAAACATCGTGTGGATAGGATTAGTGCATCCCTAGGATTAGTCTTTATCTCTTATATTCATCTTTGAGTATTTATTGCTTTTCTTTATTTTCAAGTTGTTACCTTTGCTTTGGATTTAGTATCCGAAGCGCTAAAACCTTTCAAACCATATTCTGTTGCTTGGATAATGATGAAGGATTAGAGAGTTAGCTTCTGTGTTTTCGGATTGCAATCCCTGTGGATACGATACTCGACTTACCTTATACTTGCGCGTTTTTCGTGTGAGAAAAGTGAGCGATCAAATTTTTGCGCCGTTGCCAGGGATTGTTAAGATCACATAGGAATAATTTGACGATTTGGAGTTATTAATTCAAGTTATATATTATATTATTTATTTATTCTTGTCAGAGTTAAACTCTCTCTTTTTCTCCATGTAGTTTATGATCACAAGGTCCCAGGGACCTCCTGAGCAAAATCTTGACCCAGAGATCGAAAATTCCCAAAGGAGAAGGAGACAAGAGAGAAGAAGGGCTGCAATGGCAGCTAATCCATAGAACGGGGGCATTCCTCCCGAGCAAGCTGCACGCATGCTAGCCGATTTCGCAGAGATGCAGCGCCAGATGGCGAATATGAGACTCCTTATCCCTACCCCAGAGACGAGACCTCTGAACTACATGTACCGACCTCCCACTGAACAATTCCAAGGGGGAGGATGGGGCCCGCACGTGGACGTGAACAATTTCGAATTGAAGCCGGCCCTGATCAGTATGGTGCAAGGAGAGCAGTTCGGTGGAGGAGTGACTGAGGATCCAAATGCTCATCTGGAGACATTCCTTGATATATGTGACACCATCAAGCAAAATGGGGTGCCACGAGATACGATCCGGATGCGCATGTTCGGATTCTCTCTGCGCAGCCAGGCCAAATATTGGTTCAAGAGCCTGGACCGAACCGGGATAGACAGCTGGGGGAAACTTTGTGAGAAGTTCCTTTCAAAATACTTTCCGCCAGCCAAAGCACAGAAGATCATATCTGAGAGCTCCCACTTTTGCCAACAAGGAGACGAGTCGTTGTTCGAAGCATGGGAGAGATTTAGGGACCTATTGAGAAGATGCCCACAACATGGATTCTCCAAAGAGCAACAGATCACGCAGTTCTATAGTGGGCTGATGCTGCATACGAGGAGCATTGTAGATACATCGGCAGGGGGATGCCTGTTGAACCGCCGAGTAGAGGAGGCCAGCCGCATCATAGAAGAGATGACGGTCAATAGTTATCAATGGCCAATGGAGAGAACGCCAGTGGTCAAAGCAGCCGCTGTTGAGAGTGATTCTAGATACGATGATCTTATGAAGAAGTTCACTCTTTTGAAGAGCAGATCGAGACAGAAGAGGTCAATCATATCAATCAGAGGAACTATGGGGGAAATCAGGCATACCATCCGAACAACAGAAATCATCCGAATCTGTCGTATGCCAACCCCAATAACTTCCAACAACCTCCTGTAGGCTTCTCTGTTCAGAATGGTATGATTCAAGAGCCGAAGAAGCAGGGTTTAGAGGAGTTGATGCAGCAGTTGGTTGTGAGCAACCAACAAATGACGACGAATCAGAATTCGATGGCCGCACAGCAGAACTCGTTCATCAATAGCACTACTCAGAAAGTAGCACATCTGGAATCCAATATGACTGCTATGGAGAAGCATTTGAAGATGCTAGAAAATCAAATCAGTCAGATGGCGCACATTGAGAATGCTGACCAAAGACGGGCCAATTTCCGAGTGTCTGAAGTGAATCCTAAGAATCAGTGCTTTGCTATCCAGTTAAGAAGTGGAATAGCATATCAGAACCACCCGGACAAAGAAGGAACGACGGAAGAGCACCTCGCGACCGAGCTCGCGACCGTGAGCCCGACCGCGAGACATCACACGTTCAGCCAGTCCGAGGAGCACGCGAGCGAATCCGCGGCCGCGAAACAAAAGCACCTCGCGACCGAGCACGCGACCGCGAACCCGGCCGCGAGAGACCAGGCACAAGATCCAGGGGGACGAGCCCGCGCCTGCGCGCCCAGACGTGAGGAAGAACGCTGAAGCAACGCGCTTCCCTAGCGACCATCCTCGCGATCGCGAGGGAGGCCGCGAGGGACACCCAGAGCCAAAATTCCCGATATACACACCTCCGATTCCGTTCCCGAGTCGTTTGGCCAAGCCCAAGCAGGATGATAGGTTGACTCGATTTCTGGAGATGTTCGAGAAGGTGAATATCAATATTCCTTTGCTAGATGCACTCAAAGATGTGCCGGGGTATATGAAATTCTTGAAAGATGCCGTTACCCATAAGAAGAAGCTGGAGAAATTCGAGACGGTCAACATCTCAAGAGTGCGATCTTTGTCTTTGCAAAAGAAGTTGCCGTTGAAGCAGAAAGATCCGGGCAGCTTCTTTATACCGTGTGTCATTGGAGGGCATACCTTCTCCAAGGTGCTGTGTGATTTGGGGGCAAGCATCAATTTGATGTCGTTGTCCATATTTAATAAATTGGAGATCGGAGAATTGAAGCCTACTACTATTATTCTCCAAATGGCGGACGCATCAGTCACAAGGCCAAAAGGGATAGTGGAGGATATGCTGATCAAAGTCCAAGGATTCATCTTCCCAGCGGACATCGTAGTCCTCGATATGCGGAGGATGAGAACACGCCTCATTCTAGGAGACCGTTCTTAGCCTTTGGCGTGGCTCGATCGACGACGTGGGAGGGTGATCTCACCTTCCGTGTGAACAAAGATGAGTTAACGATCTCGATTTATGATGCCATCACGAGAGAGGAAGACTCAACATATGAAGAGTGCTATTCGATCACGACTACCACAGCCAGCCCATTCTTGAGCTCGAATTTTAATAGACCATCAGACGAGCATGCTGCAAGGAAGAAGTGAACTCGGCATAAAAATCTGAGTGATTCGTTCAAGTTCAGTGGAAGCTATTCATTTGCCAATTGGTGGGCTGTTGTCAACGCTAAGTACAAGGGCAAGAACAAGTTTGGAAAGCTGTCAGTTGTCAAATCGCCTGATTGATGAGAGGTAACGTCGAGCTAGCGATGGAAAATCTAGCACTGGTTGGGAGGTAACCCAACGTTTTTTCACATGTTTTATGTTTTTTCGTTTTATTTTTCTTGTTTGTCGTTGTTTTGTCGTGTCGTGTTGTGTTTCGTCGTTTTCGAGTCCCAAGGTATAATTGCTTTCTTTTAAAACATAAAAAAAAGCACACCTGCGACCACCCTCGGCCGCGCGGTGGTATGAATAACCATTAGCGAGAAAATGAGTGTTCGCGCGTGGGCAAGCCAGCGACCGAGCTCATGACCATGAGCCCGCCGTGAGGCGTGCCCGACCTCGCCCGAGACGACCGCATGTTTTTACCCATTTTAAGCCCCCTCCCCCCTCATTTTACACGCACACACACAAGTTTAGCAGAGAAATTTCTCTCTCAAGCACCATACACAAATCTCTTCATTTTTCTTGCAAATTTCACCTCTAATCCACGCAAGGTATGCTACATTTACTTAATTCTTCTGGAATTTACGCTTTTTAGCATGATTTGGAGGATTTTTGTCCATTATATCTCCTTGTGGTGGGTTTTTGAATTTTTGAGGAATTAGGGCTTATATTGCTAAATTACTTGGCGTTTTGAGCATGATTGTTACAATGTTAGTGCTATTGTTGTTTATTTATTTGTATTGATGCTTATTATTGTAGGGAAAACGTATGTTAACCCTCGCCCCGAGGATCCATCTTGGGTGTTTAATTCACCATACATTGATTATAAACCTAGCATGCGTCTATATAATTAAATCGCAACACGTTGGGGTTTTCACGTGTTTACCTTTGGATCTGAAGAGGTCGATGGAACGAGATGAACGGATCGAACGGATCGGACTCGTGCTTTGACCTTCTGGACTGTATCCCGATTACCCAATCTCCAACGTCGAGTGAGGACGATCTATGGAGAATGCTTCGGAAAATCACCCAATGCTCTCTACTCACAATTTTCGAAAATTCTCTCTTAAGACTAGAGAGGGCCGAAAATTCTTGCTCTCAATATGTGAGCATTAACCTAGACATTATCTCATACCTTATATTTATAATGCACTACCTTAATCCTATATGGAATATTACCATAATCCTATATGGAATATTACCATAATCCTATATGGAATATTACCATACTCTTGGGATTATTTCCATACTCTTGGGATTATTTCCATACTCTCAAGATTATTACCATAATCTTATATGGAAAGGATCTATGCATATACCATAAATATAATTATATCCATGTGGATAAAGAGAATAAAATCTTGCCAATTGAGAGCATGAGGGCCGATTTTCCTTGGCTACGAACTTTGGATGGGCAAAAGCCAGGATCAAATGCAAGGAATAAAGATGGGCCTCAAATAAATTAATTATCTTATGTTCAAATTTAACATAAATTAATTTATAAACATTCGATCATGCCACTAGAGAAAGAATGTTGACTTACCCTTTATTACCGAAGTTGAGTCGGGCTTGCACTTAGACATTACGAATCCCGTATTTAAGATATCGAACGTCCATTAATCATTTATAGCAATGATCGCTTAAAACGATTAACTTCATTTCCTTAAGTAGTACCACTCAACCTTATTATTGTACTTGAGCTAACTCAACCTGCGGGGTTTAGTACAATAAACCTTTGAGCTCCTTAAGGGACGCCATCATCCTTAACGGATACGGTGACTGACATGATAACTAGCGTGACATCAAGCGATTGCCACCACCCAAGATGCGGAGAATCTTGGGTTAGAACATATAACCTCACCCATAACAAGTCAAAGTGATGGACAGACAACTCATACTCACCTAATACCTTATCGAGGTTTAGATCATCGTAAGTCACCGAGATCTTGGTTCTTCACGACGGTCGAAAGAAGAACTCATCTCATCGTGATCCTTCAATACGCCGAGACGTATCAAAGCATAGACAAGCAACTAAGTCAAGTCACTTCTTATCTATCTGCAGCCTAAACCGACAACTCGTCCTTAAGTCGCCTCACCGTGAAACTTTTATATCTCATTAAGCTTGACCAATCATATGGACTTACGTGATCTTCACACACCGTATGATCTAACTTATATATGAGATAAGGGACACAGATATAAGCAATCAAGTATTCATTTCGGATAGGAGATTGTAATAGTGGTAACAGGAAACATTGTATACAAGCTCAACCATACCGCTTTCAAAGATACAAATCCAACAATCTCCCACTTATACTAAAGCAAACTTTTAGTATACAATGTGTCTTTCTACTAGCTATTACAAACAACCATCACTTTGCTTCTCCCACTTATACAAAAGTTTCCTTTCTAAGTGGGTGCCATCAAGTTTAATCCAAGTCCTCTAACGTGTCCATCGTAGACTTTTTGCGGCGTGCTCTTCGTGAATGGATCCGCTAGATTTTCCGTCGTATCAATCTTTTCAATCAGCACGTCACCTCGTCTAACGATTTCTCGTATGACATGGTACTTTCTCTCTATGTGTTTAGTCGCCTTGTGGGTCCGTGGTTCCTTCGAGTTTGCCACTGCACCTGAGTTATCACAGTAAACTATGATACTCTTGGGCAAACCAGGTACCACATCTAGATCCATGAGGTAGTTCTTGAACCATACAGCCTCCTTAGAAGCCTCCGCGGCCACATATTCGGCTTCCATGGTAGAGTCCGCAATGCATCGCCGCTTTGCACCCGCCAGATACGGCCCACCTCCCAAGGTAAAACACATAGCCCGAGGTCGACTTTTTCTCATCACGGTCGACTTGGAAACCAGTGCAGATAACCCAAAGGCATTAGACTATCTCGCATGGTAACTAGCCTATAATCTCGAGTCCTTTTCGTGTACTTGAGTATATGCTTCTCGCAATCCAATGAGCTTGTCCAGGTTAGATCGATATCTAGCTACTATGCCACCGCACAGCGAGATATCGGTCTCGTGCATAGCATTGCGTACATGAGACTTCCTACGGCGAAGCGTAATGAACTTGTCTCATTTCTCTATCTCCTTTGCGGTCATAGGTGATTGCGTTTTAGATAAAGGAACGCCATGTCCAAAGGTAGCAATCCTTTCTTGGCGGTCTCGCATACTAAAACTAGTAATCACGATATCAATGTAAGGCGCCCGAGATAAGCTCAACATTTTCTTCTTGCGATCTCGGTAAACCTTGATCCCAAGAATGTACGTTGCATCTCCTAAGTCTTTCATTTGAAACCGATCGGATAGCCAACTCTTTACGTCGATAATGACTTCACGTTGTTGCCAACTAGAAGGATGTCATCTACATAAAGTGCAAGAAATACCACATCACCGCTGACATCTAACCGACACACACAACTCTCGCTAGCAACTGGTAAATCCATAGGACTTTACCACCTCGTCAAAGCGTAAGTTCCATGATCGAGGTTCGCTAAGTCCATAAATGGACTTCTTAAGCTTCCATACTAGATGCTCTTCACCTTTACCACATAACCTTCGTTGCTGTTGCACATAGATGTCTCTACCTTCCTCAAGGTAACCGTTTAGAAAAGCGGTTTTAACATCCATTTGCCAAACCTCTAGGTTCAAGTGGGCTGCTATGGCGGAAGAATTCGATGGACTTGAGCATTGCTACTGGCGAAAAGGTCTCATCGAAATCGATGCCCTCAACTGAGTGTACCTTTCGCACAAGCACGGCTTTAAAAGTCGAAACCTCTCCATCGAATCTCTTCCTCTTGATATCCACTTACTACCTATGGCTTCCTTGCCATCCGGTAGAGGTGTCTTTTCATATACATCCATGCCGTTATGGACTCCATTTCTAAGTCCATAGCGGTGTGCCATGATCTTGCATCAATATCTTGTATCGCCTCCTTGTATGTCCATGGGTCGATTATTGCATGTTAAATCACCGACTAAATCCAAGATTCACCCACGAACATAAATCGCTCGGGTTGACGAACAACCTCCCACTACGACGAGGTTCTACAGCACAATGGCAACGGTGGGTGCGGATACTGTGGTTCTCTAACTTGCACAACTTGCTGTGTAGGTACCACTTGCACGGTCGGTATCTCCGGTGGAACTCGACCCACTTCAATTTCTTGAAGTATCCGTGTCGATCCTCCCACTGTGACTCGACATCTCGCACCTTCGCCTAATCGGTGGTGGAATACGATCATCTTCTAATTCTTGAAGAATGATTTCAACTTTGGACTTATGATTTTCATGTAGTCATCTTCAAGAATCGAGCATTAGTGCTAATAATGACCTTCCGATCCTTAGACTATAGAATAAACCACCTTCGCTCCTCTAGGATAGCCAATAAACAGCCTTGCGTCGGATCTAGCCTCCAACTTGTCAGCCTTCTTGTTCAGCACATGTGCTGGACTGCCCCATATCCTTATGTGGCTTAAACTGGGCTTGCGCCCAAACCACAACTCGAAAGGGGTCTTTTCGACTGACTTGGACGGTACTAGATTTAGCAAGTATGCCGCTGTTTCTAAGGCATACCCCCAGAACGAAATAGGCAATGTAGCATAACTCATCATAGATCTAACCATTTCCAAAAGAGTCCTATTTCTTCGCTCTGACACACCATTTTGTTGTGGTGTGCCCGGTGAAGTGCGCTGGGAGGTAATCCCACATTTCACTAGATAGTCCATAAACTCGTTACTGAGGTATTCGCCACCGCGATCAGACCGCAGTGACTTGATACTTTTACCTAGCTTCGTCTCCACTTCCGCCTTAAACTCTTTGAATTTCTCAAAGCATTCAGACTTGCGGTGAAGCAGGTATACGTATCCGCACCTCGAGTAATCGTCAACGAAAGTGACAAAATACTGCATTCTCCACGAGCTTGTGTGGACATCGGTCCACACAGTCGAATGGACTAACTCCAACATTTCTTTGGCTCTATAACCTTCGCTTTGGGGGTCGGTCGACATCTTACCTTCTATACAGATTCGCAGATCGAACGGAGTAACCGTGAGATCACCCAACGCCCATTCTTAGCCGCTTTGGATCCTATTTAGATTGATGTGACCTAATCTAAGATGCCGGAGAAAAGTAGAGTCATCTTCTGAAGAAAACTTTCTTTTTAGGGTTTGATGAAGATGCAACATAGTTATAGGTATTATGTTTTGCGTAAATAGTATAAAGCGAATTATATAAGGTGCCAACACGATAACTTCGTCATTTCTTATGATAGAAACACCACTATCAAAAATAATGTAATATCCATGAGTAAATAATTTCAAACGAAACAAGGTTCCTAGAAAATCCGCACATATAAAGCGCCTTTCAAAACTAAAGCTGTTGTCCCAAAACATAAAGAACATCTCCAACTGCAACTTCGACTTTCGACCGCTGCCCATGGAGATCGTTATCTCGCCATCAAACGCCTCCCTTGTCCGCAGAACCCCAGGTGTAACAAACATGATCGATCATGCCAGATCTACTACCCAAGAATGGGTAGAACAAGTCGCTAAACATGTTTCACATTAAAGCAAACCGCGTACTCGAGCCTTGAGCATAGGGCACTGGCCCTCCAATGCCCGCCTACCGCACTTGAAGCACTTGCCGCTTCTCCTTGGCTTCTGCCTCCTGGCAACCATGCTCTTGTTCCCATTACTCCCACTATTTCTCTTGCCTCTACCACCTTTGGCACCCTTTTCTATTTCCATTTGGGATGAAAATTTTGGGCCCTTAGATGTGCTAGCAAGAGCATGTGCTCCTTTTCCCATAACTCCTTCCGCAAAGAACGAGATCATTAAGCAACCGACTAAGTGTAAACTCGGTCTTGCTCATGATCGCATTCACGCCGAAAGTTCTCAAAAGACTTGGGCGGTGTATTGAGGATGATATCGACCTTGTCACGTCAATACCTCCTCCCAACCGATCAAGACTATCCATGAGATGAGTCGTGTGGGAGACATGTTCATGGACCGAACTTCCTTCTTCCATCTTACACGCCAAGATTTCTCTCATTGTGTGGAAGCGATCGTCCGATCCGATCGCCCAAACTTACTCTCGAGACTCGACCAAATATCGATCGCGTCTACCATCGATCGATGTGCAGCTGCAAGCCTTTGGACATCGTAGTCATCATATAGCATTTAGCCATATTGTTTGACTTATTCCAAAGTCCGCCGACTCGCCGCTCATTAGTCGATGCGTCGATAAGGGCATCGGGTTTAGAGTAGTGAGAACAAACATGTGTTCTTCAGCGATAAGAACATATTCCATGTTTCGTTTCCACTGATAAAATTTGGACCGGATAACGGATTTTGTGCGAGCATATTGATAATCGGTGTAAGAGACATATCTGGAAAAGATAATGTAAACACATAAGCATACGATCGCACATAATTCGTAACAATAATATTGTAACCTTTGATAAAACAATATTAATTGAAACCTCCAATCGCCCAAGGAATCCCACATGCAAGCCACGCGTGTGGACGTTTACACATGAACCCCTCGACCAGACTAAAATATACCTTTTAGTCGTTTAATTTCAATCCATGTCAACTTATCCTTATGACAAATGAAATTAATGATTGGACCTTACTAGACCACATCACTATCGCAAGAAGGACTTGGCGGAAGTTGTACTTGAGGTGATGTCTAGCAATGACCACAATTTTAACGAAGAAGATGAATTCTTAGAATTGGTATACTCACTGGACCATACCGCCCAATTCAAATTCTTTTGTTATCTCATTTATATCTATCTCTAGAGAACTTATGAAAATCGCACATGCAAGCTCACGCTGTGGGCGTTTACACATGAAACTCCCACTTCTCAATAGATTTAAAATGTTTTATTTAGAAATCTCATCTAACAAACTTATGATAAACAAGTGCAAGCAAGCCGCGTGTGGCCACTCACTCGGCCTCACTTTGTTTAGAGATCAAAAGTGGAGGTCTTGACATTTTAATTTGAAAAATTAATTTGTCGGGTTGCTTGCTTAGTCTTTTATTCAAAAGGTTTGTCCATGCGAGATCACGTAATCCTAGCATGCTTTTCTATAGAACTCAACATGTAAAACATGCTCATGAAATTCTAAAATATGCTTGATAAACGCGATAAACCTAGCATGCTTACTATGCGCATCCAATTACGTAAAACACTTAAAGGTTTGTCAACGTAATATAAACATACATAGCATGCTACCGCATTATTTAAACATCCACGACATGCATATGAACGATAAAAATAAAATAAAACGCTCATCGCGCCCAATCGTGAAACACCGCACATTTAAATCTAATCTATTACATAGATTTACAAAGCACAATTAAACTTAAACGGGCCTCGCGTGCGAGGCACGGACCGATTCAACAAATGGGCCTCGCGTGCGGCACGGACCGAAATTCGAAAACCGGGTGCGGGCGTGGTCGCCCAAAGAAGTCTTGGGCAGGCCAAGGCAAAGCCCGCCGCGCGCCACCATGCGCCGCCGCCCGCAGCGCCTCGCTGGGCTGCCTGTCGCTAACGCGACCGCGACCCGCCGAGCACGCTGGCGCTGCCACGCCCCAGCGCCGAACGCCCGCCGAGACATCGCCGCCGGCCAGCCATACCGCGCCGCGCGAGTGCGCTCATGGCGCCGGGTTTTCGCCAACGCGACGCCCGCCGCCCGCTAGCTTTCGCACGCGCGCAGCCTCGCGGGTAATCCTCGCGATCGCGAGTTAGCTCGCTAAGCGCCAGGATCCCGCGAGAACGCGCCCGTCGCCCGCAGCCTCGCGATCGCCCTAGCGACCGCGAGACTCGCCGCATGAAACCACCCGTAACACGGCCGAGAACCTGTTTTTCCGTCGCTTCGTTCTTCGTTCGTTCGCTTCGTTCTTCTTTTACGATAAGATTTACATAATAAAATCTAATCTAACCACGGATTTTCTCGTGGTTTAAAACAAAACCAACAACAATAACAAACGAGCCACGATGAACAGCATGATCCACAATTATAACAACGCACGTAATAATCAAACGTGAATTAATCCAACAGAGCCAAGATTACGATCCTGTGCTCGATACCAAGTGTAGGAAAACGTATGTTAACCTCGCCCGAGGATCCATCTTGGGTGTTTAATTCACCATACATTGATTATAAACCTAGCATGCGTCTATATAATTAAATCGCAACACGTTGGGGTTTTCACGTGTTTACCTTTGGATCGAAGAGGTCGATGGAACGAGATGAGCGGATCGAGCGGATCGGACTCGTGCTTTGACCTTCGGATCTGTATCCCGATTACCCAATCTCCAACGCCGAGTGAGGGCGATCTATGGAGAATGCTTCGGAAAATCACCCAATGCTCTCTACTCACAATTTTCGAAAATTCTCTCTTAAGACTAGAGAGGGCCGAAAATTCTTGCTCTCAATATGTGAGCATTAACCTAGACATTATCTCATACCTTATATTTATAATGCACTACCTTAATCCTATATGGAATATTACCATAATCCTATATGGAATATTACCATACTCTTAGGATTATTTCCATACTCTTGGATTATTTCCATACTCTCAAGATTATTACCATAATCTTATATGGAAAGGATCTATGCATATACCATAAATATAATTATATCCATGTGGATAAAGAGAATAAAATCTTGCCAATTGAGAGCATGAGGGCGCCGATTTTCCTGGCTACGAACTGGATGGGCCAAATTGTGGATCAAATGCAAGGAATAAAGATGGGCCTCAAATAAATTAATTATCTTATGTTCACTTTGAACATAAATTAATTTATAAACATTCGATCATGCCACTAGAGAAAGAATGTTGACTTACCCCTTTATTACGAAGTTGAGTCGGGCTTGCACTTAGACATTACGAATCCCCGTATTTAAGATATCGAACGTCCATTAATCATTTATAGCAATGATCGCTTAAAGCGATTAATAACTTCATTTCCTTAAGTAGTACCACTCAACCTTATTATTGTACTTGAGCTAACTCAACCTGCGGGGTTTAGTACAATAAACCTTTGAGCTCCTTAAGGGGCGTCATCATCCGGAACGGTGACTCGTCTGATGATAACTAGCGTGACATACAGCGGTGCCACCACCCAAGATGCGGAGAATCTTGGGTTAGAACATATAACCTCACCCATAACAAGTCAAAGTGATGGACAAGAACTCATACTCACCTAATACCTTATCGAGGTTTAGATCATCGTAAGTCACCGAGATCTTGGTTCTTCACGACGGTCGAAGAAGAACTCATCTCACTTTGTGATCCTTCAATACGTCGAGACGCATCAAAGATAGACAAGCAACTAAGTCAAGTCACTTATCTATATCGCAGGCTAAACCGACAACTCGTCCTTAAGTCGTCTCGGTGTGAAACTTTTATATCTCATTAAGCTTGACCAATCATACGAGACTTACGTGATCTTCACACATTGTATGATCTAACTTATATATGAGATAAGGGACACGTATATAAGCAATCAAGTATTCATTTCGGATAGGAGATTGTAATAGTGGTAACGAGAAACATTGTATACAAGCTCAACCATCGCTTTCGAAGATACAAATCCAACAATTATTGGTCAATTTTTCCTACATTGTTGATTTGGGATGAAAAATGTTCGAAAACCCTAAAATTGTTCTTTGTCGGTAGCGTCGCTCGCAAGCCCGGCCATGAGGTCTGCGCGCGCCGTGCCGAGCTTCCGGAAATTTGTGAGCGCGAGCGACCTCGCGAGCGTGAGCGAGAGCGTGCGGAGCTACCGAGCGCGAGTGGTACCTCGCGACCGCGAGGCAGCCAAGAATGCCCAATTTTTGTATTTTTGTGCGTGTGTGCGATTCATCCCCCTTATTTCGCTTTGTTTGACCATATGTTAGTAATGGGGGCAGTATTTTGCTCAATTCAAGTTTGGGGGAGGTCTATATTTTGATATGGGTTGTCGTTTGCTTTTATATTCCTCTTTAATAAGTACATGAACTAACTTGGCACTTATCTTTAGGTACAAGATATCACACCACTCCGGCCATAAGCGAAAGGGTAATGAAGCTGTTTCCTCATCCCGGGATGAGCCACATGATGAGTTCCACCCCTCCACTGTTGGGGTGCGACTGCTGACTCCTTCATCACGGGAAAGGTGGAGGAAACTGGTGCAGCTAAAGCACCGACATTCCCGGTTTATGTGCATTGAGACCTGCCAGGCTATGGGGATAGCCAAAGACGTCTCATGGCTTGCGGAGAGGGCGGCACTGTATTCGCCAGTAACGACTAATCATCTATCATACCGGACCCTCACGTTGGAATTCCTATCGACCTTATATGTTCATAAGACGCATGGATCGCCGGATTACTTAATGTTCCAGCTCGATAACGAGCCCGAAAGATCTCGGTGGGCGAGTTGAACTCCATCATTGAGGCCATCCCGAGGCGTATACATCGGGACTTAGAGCATTCGCCTCATGATGCGTGGCCATTGATCACGACACGTCCTTGGGCGAGCTCATATTATGATGCCTCGGGGCTAAGGCGAGCTCCATTCGAAATCCGCGATCCGCATTTCCACCGCCTACTCACGTTCACCATACATGGCCGCTCGAATGTCGGCACTGTTCTATCTCAGGACATGAGTATCCTGATTGCTGCGATGATGAGACAGAAAGTGCACGCCGGGATGTTCCTAGCCCAGAACTTTCGGATGCAAGCCGAGGTATCGGGGAATGCTTGGATATGCATAGGGGATTTGTTACCCTATTGCCGATTTTACGGTATCACGATTCGAGAGGAGCCCATATCTCAAGATATTTTCCCGACAAGAAATATCTATATGTCCAGACGTTCTTGAAGAGGCACCGAGACCGCTACCACTGGATGCTATATGACAAGCATGGCGATCGATAGTCCGCGCGCCCAACCCCGAGCTCACGGCATAAGCACGGTTGGTGTGCCGGAGCATAGTGGAACATGAGCTCCGACCAGCACTATGCATGGACTCGCTAACCGCAAGGCGAGGTCGAGGAAGAGCGGCCGGGAGAGAAGGACGAGCGGCAGGAGGCACTGAGGTCGGTGGCGCGATGCCACCAAGGAATGCTCGGGATATTCGGGATTTATGAGCGACTAGATCGCATACACGGTCGTCTAGACCGCATGGACGAGAATATGACCTCCATGATGACACGGCGCCAGACCTTTCCGGCCCAAAGAGCAAGCGCAAGAAGAGCGACAACATCGGATGATGCGGATGATGCGACAATGGAACCAATGGAGAGGTTTCACCACGCCGAGTAGAGTAGCACATGAGGTAAGGTCTCTCCCAATCACTCTCTTCGCAAACCTTATTGCCTCCATTTCTGCTTGTTTACAATAAGTTTGGGGAGTGGACGAGTTTGGTTGGTTGGAGTCCTTGTTTATGTTTTGCTTTGTTTTGTTAAGTTTTTATATGTTGGGGCTTTTGTCGTGTCTTCGTGTTTTTGTTGTGTTGGTCGATCAACGAGTTGAGCTGAAATGTGTTAATCCATGTAGCCAATGATGATAGAAATTTTACATTAAATATGTGATAGTGCACATGATATGTTAGAAAATGACGCATGGATAACTTGAGATTGCTTAGCTTGTTGTTTTAACCATTTGCTAAAACCGTGAGACTTGAGCTTCTTGTATACACATCTTATTCTGATTTCTTTTATTTGTGTGATATCGTGCATGTAATTATCTTCTAGAACTTGCCGTTTTACGTATCGAGGCTGCAATATGTGTTTTGAATATGGAAATGATAAAAGGCCATCTTTGTTAAACCACATATTTACCCAAACACTAGCCTAATGATATATACCATTTGTCGCCTTCTTTGAGCCTTTATTAGACCTTATTCTTTTGTTAACCGGATGATAGGAGGTGAGGATGAATATGGGAATCAAATGAGAGAAAAATTTGTTTTGATATGCAAAGTGGGGATAAAAGATAAAGTATGGTACCCGTGTGAAAAAGAATAGACCCTATAAGCTCTATTACAAAGCCAAGAAAAGAAAAAAAAAATTTGTGAACAGTATGAGCATAAAGGAAGTCAATTATCATAGTATATGGTACCTTGAGTGAATAAATGTCGAAATAGCATGTTGAAAAGGAAAAGGAAATGGACAAAGTTTATATGTGTTGATTGTATAGATGGAAGTGCTTAGAGTATACTTGAGTCACTTAGCCATATATTATCCTACCTTAACCAATGTGCCTACAATAAAACCTATGAAAAGTTCTTTTGATCCTAATTTGAAATGCATTTGACGTGGTAGAGATATTAGAGAAATGGCAAGCCTATGGTGAGATTTTTGCATTGCATTGATTTTTGAGTGCATACACATCCCTTATTTCTTTATGAGTTGAGTGTACTCTATATATTACGCACATGCCATTGTGAGGGTTGAATTGAATGAGATTTTTGCTTTCAATGGTTGTACGTTGTCGATTTGACTAATGTCGTCGTGTGCACTAATGATTTTGAGCTTTGAGATATTTACGAGGCTTTATTGGTTAATCACCCTTGCCGACGTTGATCTGTTTTGTGTCTCTCTTTCTTTTGGTCTTGTTTTTGTTTGAGGACAAACAATGATTTAAGTTTGGGGGTTGATAAACGCGCATTTTACACGCTTATTGTTGATTTCTAAAGATGATTTTAGAACGATAAAGTGCGTTTATGTCTTGGATCTCAATGCTTTTCCATATTTTGGAAGATCTTGCTCTTGGGTTCCGTTTTGGTGTTTTGTAGGCTTATAAGTTGAAAATCAAGCATGGAGCGAAGAACAGCGACGAGGGCAAATACAGGCCTAGCGACCGCCCGTGACCAAAGCCGGGCGCGAGGAACTACTAGCGAGCGCAAGCCGCATGCGCGCGAAACAGATGGCTCGCGATCGACCTAGCGACCGCTAGGTCGGCCGCGAGGAAACACCAGCACACGCGAGAGGACGCCAGAGCACGCGAGCACTCCCAGCGGCGCGAGATGTGCCCACGATGATTTTATGTACGACGCGACCACACCTAGCGACCGCGAGGTGTGGCCGCGAGGCAAGTATGTGCGTGCGCCCCTGCCGAGAGTTTGAAGGATGGCCGAGACGAAGTGTTCCCTCGCGACCGCGAGCCCGGCCGTGAGGCATGGCGGCTGATCAAAAAATTAGGGTTTTTGCCCTAATTCTATAAATAGGGCATTACCCCCTCGCGCCCCAACCTTCCCCAGACCTATTTTACGTTTTCCTTGTTTTCATAGTTTTTCATTTATTTTCACATTAGCTTTGATTTAGATTGTTTCTAGCATTAGTTTTCCATCGTTTTACATTAGTTCTACGCTTTGTTATCGATTTGGAACGTTTCCGTCCGAACGAATTGCACCTTTTTCCCGTTTTCCGTTGGGTTTGGATACGAACCCAACCATTGTTCTCAGACGTTTCCCTACGGGTTTGATCTATTTAATTCGTATTTTTTATGATTATTTCGTATTTAATTTCGTTATTTATGTCTAGCTAATTTCTGTTCTAATTCTAGGGTTTGCATGATTCTATCCAATATGTTGTGATTCCTACTATTGTTATTTACCTTCCAGGCATTGATTCATGATTCTTGGTGCTTAATTATATGTGTTGATTTCTGATCAATCTTGATGCATATCATAGTTGCCAGTTAATTACGTAACAGTTTTAATTGTCAATCGATCTTGAATGCATGATACGGATAAGCTTGAGTCGTAACTGAGATAGGAACATTCGTAGGAAGCATATTCTTTGTGATCCTTTTGGAGTTGCTTATTTTTCTCTAGAGACGTAACAGTAATAGGGAAAATTAGTAATCAACTGTCACAATTATCATAACTGAAGTTGTTGGCTACATATGTTATCTTCCATCTTGTCTGGATTAAAAAGGTTAATAATAATCAGGATAAACATCGTTGTGGATAGGATTAGTGCATCCCTAGGGTTAGTCTTTATCTCTTGTATTCATCTTTGAGTATTTTTTGCTTTTGTTTATTTTCAAGTTGTTACCTTTGCTTTGGATTTAGTATCCGAAGCGCTAAAACCTTTCAAACCATATTCTGTTGCTTGGATAATGTGAAGGATTAGAGAGTTAGCTTCTGTGTTTTTGGATTGCAATCCATGTGGATACGATACTCGACTTACCTTATACTTGCGCGTTATTCGTGTGAGAAAAGTGAGCGATCATCATTCCGATTGTCAAGAATAAAATGTCTCTCTCCAAGATGGACTCATTCGAGGGACTGACGATGCCTCTGACCAAGATCGATGCTAAAAGACCAACTCCTCCACCTCTTCAAGGGTTTGTTCGACCAAAACAAAGCAATGTTATCGAACATGGAGAATCTTCAGACAACGGACTCACTAAACATGAAGAAAAGCAAAACATCCTCGAAAAGCATGAAGAAAAGAATGAAAAGTAAAAAAATGAGAAAGCAAGAAAATCAAACAAACAATAATCAACAATGCGTACAAGTTGCCCATGACGCATGCGACCTAAAATGCTTGTTAACTTCAAGGAAAATCAACAAAAGAGCAAGACAACTCCATGACGCACAAAAGCTTAAACCGCACGTCACTATGAAAAAATCAAACAAGAAACAAGACAGACTCGTGACGCACGAGCCTAAATTACATGTTACTCCGGCCCGATGAGTATAAGCGTACGGCACTCCCCTAAACATAAGTTGATCTTTTGAACTACTTTTTGACTTGATCCATTTCCAAATGGTACGTAGGCAACTTAGATATCTTCTAAGTTCAGTCATGATATGTGTTTTTCTCCTTCAAGTTGCGTGGTCAAAGTTCGTCATTAATTTGTATTTCAAGTTGGGTGATCAAAATTCAAGCTCAGACTATTAAAAGAAAATAATACGAACTTCTGGAAGAGATAATAAGGTGAAAAATTTTAAAGAAGCAAAACAGTCATCGGGTAACAACAAGAGATGATGGATTATTTACTACTTCGTTGTCGATAAATTTTAAGAATAACCTCAACTTCTGATTCGATTTTATACTTTGGAAATAGCTTTAGCTTGTTAACTCCAGCTCGTTGTTACCCAACCTCGCTTTGAAGATGGTTTCATCGTGATGATCCCAACCACTATATCGCCGAGCTCTTTTGGAAGATAGCTCCAGCTTGATGGATTCAAGACCATATGTCCAAACTCGATTCGAAGATGGCTTCAGCTCGATGAATTCAGCTTCCAGTGGTTGAGAACACAACTTCAAGCTCCTCATCCACAACCGCTTCTAGTTTGTTGAGGTCGTGATGCCGATCTCCACTGATGCTTCTAGATTTCCCTACGCGGATGCTGCATAGCTCCTAGCTTTCCGTTCGTCGATGGTACACAGCTTTTAGCTTCTCTTTGCGAATGTTGCGCAGCTTCTAGCCCCTTCACGAATAGCGCACAACTTCTGTCTATCTCCTTTTCTGAAGCTGCTTTTAGCTCTCTGAGGCCGCGATGCCAAACGTCGTGCAAGTCGCTGCTTTTCGTGTCATCTACACAGAATGGGTGGAGTTCATTGATAATGACGATGTCTTCTCTACTATCGTGCCATCACGTCTGCTAGGAAGAAGGTCATTGCTCCTGCTAAAATGAGGACGACGTCTACGTAAAATATGAAGCCAAAGTCCAAAAGTCGATGTAATGGAGTTGATCAAGTTTGACGTCTTTAGTCGATCCACTCTTGAGCAAGAAGACTTCAAGTCGAATTACATGAACTTTTGCAACCTGGAATACAGTCACATGCACAAAAATTATGAAAATGTGTAAAAAACAAAGAAAAAAAAAACGTGTGCAATTATAAAAATCATAAAAATGGAGTTAAGATGACTTCTTGTAATCAATTCACCAAAAAACAAAACAAAACTCCAAATAATATCCCATCTGCACAAAAAAAAAAAAAAAACAAAACAAAACTCGAATAATATCCCATATGCTATTCCGGCCCATTTTGTTTTAAAAAAGCCCAAACCGATTAAAAATGGGAGGCCCAAATGTAAAATCCCCATCTCACATTTCTCACACACATATGAAACACTTGTCCATCTCTCACACACAAAAAAAGGATATAAAAAAAAGATCAACATTTTGAAATTTTTTTGTCTTCTCCATCGGCCCACATGAGGAAAAGCCTATCTCTCTCTCTAAACTCACGCAATCACACAGAACATTTTTTTTTCTTTCGCAATTCGCACCGCCTTCACCATTTCTTCATTTTCGGCAAAATCAAAACCACCGAGTGCCACGACCATGCCTTCGTCCGGCCAACCACCTCTATCTCCCTCTCGAACACCATCTCTCTTTCGCTAAACACACGGATACACACACACAAGCCGCCTCCCTCTCATCACTCTCCCTCAAAAAACACGCACAACACCACGTCTCTCATTCCTTCGTCAGTCTAGACACACACCGCACACACACAGAGAAGCTCATCCCTTCTTCGTCTCTCGCTTCTCGCACATCATACACATAGAAAGATTTTCCTCCTCTCTTGCTATGTCTCTCGACGAATAGCCACGGGCTGTCGCCTGCGCCTCGGCCTTGCTAAGGTCAGCGCCCCCTCCATCTTCGCTCGTTCTTCCTCTGAGTCATCCCCATCATCTTCTCAGCCAGAGCCCCGCCGTTGTTCGCAACCAACATGAAGGGAAATCTGATTTTAACCCTCTCCCGAGGATCTATCTTGGATGTTTAATTCACCATACATTGATTATATACCTAACATGCATCTATATAATTAATTGCAACACGTTGGTATTTTCTCGTGTTTACCTGCGAATTTGTCAGGCAAGAATTGGATCAAGACTCGTGCTTTGATCTTCTGGACTGTATCCCGATTGCCTAAACTCCAATGTCGAGTGAGGACAATCTATGGAGAGTACTGCAGAAATTCACCTTGTTCCATACCTTGAGATTTTCGAAAATCCTAACTATTGGAATAGTATAATTTTCAAAAATTCTTCTCTCAGTAGTAGGTTTTGATTTTCTCTCACCTTATATTTATAATGCAACCCTAAATGCTTTCTGGATAGGATCATTGCATATATAATAAATATAATAATATCTCTTCAAATAGAGAGGATCAGAACTGAGTCTCAAAGGGACTCTCTATGTGGTAAACGAAATTTCTCATTGCTCCAGGCTTGGATAGGCCAGCCTAGGGATCAAATGCAAGGAATAAAGATGAGTCTCAAATAAATTAATTATCTTATGTTCAGCCCAGAACATAAATTAAATCATAAATATTTATTCATGCCACTAGAGATTAAATGCTGACTTACCCCTTAATTTTCGAAGTTGAGTCAGGCTCGTACTTAGACTTCACAAATCCCCGTATTTAAGATATCGTACGTCCATTAATTATTTACAGCGTTCTGATTGCTTAAAATAATTAATCTCTTTAATTCCTTAAGTAGTACCACTCAACCTTATTATTTTACTTGAGATAACTCAACTGCGGGGTTTAGTACAATAAATCTTTTGAAGTTGCTTAAGGGGCGTCATCATCCTAGCGGATACGGTGACTCGTCTGATGTGCAAATAGCATGAGATACAAGCACCGCCACCACCCAAGATGAGGAGAATATTGGGTTATCTCATGTAACCCTCACCCATAATGAGTCAAAGTGATGGACAACAACTCATATTCACCTAATACCTTTCGAGATTTAGATCAACGTAAAGTCACTGAGATCTAGGTTCTTCACGACGGTCAGATAGAAGAACTCATCTCCGTGATCCATCAATACGTCGAGGCGTGCGGTATAGACAATCAACTAAGTCAATTCACTTCTTATCTATACGCGACTATACCGACAACTCGTTCTCAAGTTGTCTCATTTATGATTCTTTTATATCTCATTAAGCTTGACCAATCATACAGACTTCTGTGATCTACTATACACTGTATGATCTAACTTATATATGAGATAAAGGGACAAACATATGCAATCAAGTAAACAATTCAGATAGGAGATTGTAATAGTGATAACAAGAATCATTGTATACAAGCTCAACCAAAATTGCTTCGATGATACAAATCAACACAACAACCGTTGTTGTTTCTCTCAAATCTCGAACGAGCAGCGCAGCCACCGACTTCATGTTGGCGTTTCTTCTCATCAAGGATGAGCGGTCCGTTGCCTCTCTCATGCCGATGAACCAGCAGCTCCAAGCTTGCTCCTCGATCTGGATCGCCTGACGGTTGCATCGTGAAGGCGAGGCGCCCATCTCTGGTATAGCTGCGTCGCCTGCATGCCCCATCACCACCCCACTCTTTAACCTCCACACCGTATCCCACCGTCGACCATACCAACAATGTGCCGCGTCTTCCCCGGCATGGCTTCCTTCGCGTCTGGTCACCGCCGCCACCTCTACTCTAGACATCGCCTCTGCGCAGCCCCGTGCATCCGGCTCACTTATTCTCGTCGAGTATGAGCATAGCTCCGTGCCTCCGTCTCGCATGATGCCTTCTTCGCAGCGTCATCACTATCCACAGCTTCGCATCGTCTCCCTCACGCACAACTTCTAGCTCGTACTATCTTCGTCCGCAGCTTCTGGCATCTCCCTCACGACAGCCTCTAGCTCGTGCCGTCTCCGTTCACCATGCGCAACAGCCTCGCAGCACCTCCTTGTTGTCATATCTAACGTCATCTCATTTCTCACGCCAACGGTGGTGCAGCTTCTAGCCATGCATCCGGCTCGCTTCTTCTCGCCAAGGATGGGCATCTGCTCCATGCCTCCGCTGTCTTCTCTATCGAAAGCAGCCATGGCGATGTTGATCCGACCACAGCTTCCAGCTCGTGTCGTCGTCTTCATCCTTCTGGGTGCACCATCAGTTGCCTGCTTCAATGTCGATACCGGCTCAGCCGTAATTCGGGATGTGTGGACCACCGTCGTCGTCGACCTGACGCCACCAGCCTGTTTCTTCTTTTCGATGGCGGTCCATCAAGCGTAACCGCTATCTCTGCACGCAGCGATGTGCATCACGCACGCCTACGCTCCGACGCCGTGGTGCCGATGCCAGACGTTAACTCTGCCTTAATCTGCCACTGGAAATCCTATCTTCCCTTCGACATAGATAAGCTGCAAAATATGACTTCGGCTACACTCCGGCGAGAAGGTCTGTGTTTGCCTGAGCAACAATGAACAACAAATGAGTTAAAGTAAACAAAGTAGAAGATGAATGAGAGCCTGAGCAACAATGAACAACAAAGAAATAAGTAAAAGTTATGTTTTCCTAATGAAAGGACGAAGGAGAAATGGCTATGTAGTAGCTCGCAAGTGTGTGTCTCTATTTATAGGAGTAAGCCACTGAAACCCTAAAACTGGAGAGAAAATGAAACCACAACAAAGCTACAAATAAAAATGCTTCTACCAAAGTTGGCTTGCAATTTTTTTTCTGATGTCCTTCATCTGCAGCCATAACAAATCTCCATGCTATCAAAAAAGTTTTATTGAATGTGGCAAGGACGCCTCTGTGGGTTATGTTTAAAGTTTATCTTCAATCCCAACAAACTTTGCGGAGAGATGCTATTTTGGACAAAGCAATAAAAGAAAAATGATGAGACACAAAAAGCGTGGATGTATGTTTTGTTAACTTACATGTTTACATTGGTAAAGCAGATGATTAAGAGAAAGCCTCGCCTTGTGATGAAAACATAAATGGTTATGGCATAACCATATCAGCGATAAAGTTCTTCTTCTTGCGATTGCCATATTGGACCACCGCCGATCCCTTGACATGTCTAGGCGGTATGCAATGCGATCTTGTGTAGCATGAAGAATGAGCGACACGTTGCTTTCTGTTGAGCTATTTTGTTTGTTTATCCTTTTGCTTTATAGTGTAGCTTAGCTCTCAAGACTAGGTTACACTTTATGTTTCTATAAATAGGCATCGCGCTTGTATTTTGTTTTCAAGCGAAATGAAGGATTATTGAGTTTCATAAATATGGCATTGTTTCTCTTTTATGTTTTCCTTCATGGTATCGAGCTAGGCTTAGCATACATCACTATTACGTCATTTTCCTTTCTTTAGCATCATCTTTTCCTATGGTGGATCTATCGATTCAAGTTCAACGAAATACAAGCTACGCAACCCCTATCCTACCTCTAAATCACCCTCTCTATAAAATTATCGGATGGAAACTTTCTCATTTGGAAACAACAAATTCTTGCTACTATCAGGGATATGGCTTAGAGCCTTACCTTACTAAAGAAATGGAGCCACCAATGAGTTCATAAGCGTCCCAAATACAGTTGTAGAAATCTAATCTAGAATTTTAGCTTAGCATCGTCGAGACCAACTTCTCTCACTTTGGATTCAATCCTCGTTGTGCGAGAGTACCATGACTACGGTGGTAGGTCTCACTTCAAGCAAAGATATTTGGAATGCTTTGGAAACCAACTTTGCCGATCAATCAAAAGCAAAGTCGATGCAATATAAATTGCGATTGCGAGACCTTGAAAAAGGAAACTCTCACTATGAGAGAATATCTCGATAAAGTGAAAACTTATTGTGATAATCTTGGATCTGCAGTTATCGAATCCCGAGATGAAGACCGGGTTCTTCATATTCTAGCCGGTCTCGGTTCGAGTATGATCCGGTTATGGTATTTGTAACCTCAAGGCAAATTCATGGGGAGTGCGGGATGTTCATTCTTTGTTAATGAGCTTTGAATACGGACTCGAGTCAATGAAACTATCTTTTGTGAATGTAGATGGGTCTCAACCTTGACAAACTTTGCTCAAAATATTTTTCGAGAAACAACTATTCACATGACAACAGATGAAGCTATCAAAACAATAGCCGATGAGGAGGAAGAAGTTACGGTTTTCGAGGAGGGCGAGGAGATGGTAGAAAGCAGATCCTCGTGAAACAAGCCTATATGTCGACTTTGTCAAAACTTGGTCATCTCTGAGACAAGTGTTGTACGCATTCGAGCAAAAGTTTGTTCCTCCAAAATCTCAACAACAACAACTTTCACTCACACATATCAATTTGCTCCCAACTATCAACATCAAAATTTTCAAACAACATTTCCGGCCAAATCCGGCTTGAATGTGGCACGAGACCTCTACTAACCGGGCATACCACAATCTCTGAATCTGACTTTGATAGCTCCTTTGTTATCCCGATTTAGGAGCTACAAACCATGTCTCAAATGACTTCTCAAACTTGAACTCATATGTTGAGTATCATGGAGGTAACAAGCTACATCTTGGTAATGGTTTTGGTTTGAATATCTCTCATATAGGAAAATCATGCTGAAATCTCCTTGTTGCAATTCAAGAAATTTCACTCTCACTAATCTTCTCGTGTTCCTCAAATCACTAAAACCTTCTTAGTGTGTCTCAATTAAGCTCGTGATAATGGTGTGTTTTGAATTCCATCATTACATTTGTTTTGTTAAGGATCGGGATACAAGGACATACTCCTTAAGGAGTACTTAAGCAAGTCTATATCAATTTTTTCTTCACCAAACAAACAACCGCACCAATTCCGTTTCAATCAAGGACATTTTTCATCGTCCATCTTCAGCGGCTCTTTCAGCTCACTTAGGACATGTTTCTCCTGTTGTTCTTTCCTCTTTTGTAACTAATCTTGGTTGTAGCATAGATCTTTGGCACAAACGACTCGGCCATTGTGCGTTTGATGTTGTTAAAAAGCTCTAAACAGTTGTAACATCCCCTTCAATTCAATGAAGTCAAGCATTTTGTGTCACCCATGTTGCATTGCTAAAAGTCACCATCTTCCTTATTCTGATTATGTGTTTGAATATAATCAACCTCTTGATTTGATCCACAGTGATCTATGGGGTCCTTCTCATGTGCTCTCTAGAAATGGTTTCTCATATTATGTTAGCTTCATTGATCACTATAGTCGTTTCACGTGGCTGTATCTATTAAAGTCTAAAGTGGAAGTTCATAATATTTTAGAAACTTCAAAGTCTTGTTGAAACTCAATTGATAAGAAGATTAAAGTGTTAGAGACAGTTGGGAGGAGAATACATGGATTTAACTTATTTCTTACAGACAGAGGGTATTCTTCACAGAGTCTCCTGTCCCTATACTCCACAACAAAATGGTCTTGTCGAGCGCAAGCATCACCATGTTGTCGAAATGGGGCTAGCTCTTCTAGCTCAAGCAAATTTGCCAACCAAGTTCTGGGATGATGCATTTGTTACTGCTACCTTTATCATCAATCGTATTCCCAACAAAGTCATTGATTTCAATACTCCTTTTGATCGCCTTTTCCATCACAAACCTGACTACACACTTTTGAAAGTTTTTGCACTACTACAAATATCACTTTTCTCTACACCTTATAGACTACGCTTTTTCGTAAAAATCGTAGTCTATAGGTATAGACTATTCTTTTTTTATCAAAAGCGTAGTCTATGTGCGAATTTTTTTGAAATATAGACTACGCTATACTTAAATGCATAGTCTATATGAACTATTAACTACGCTTAAAAAGCGTAGTCTATGTGCGTGTTTTTTTAAAAAAAGCGTAGTCTATGTGCATAAATTTTAAAAATAAAATGCAATCCTCAAAGAATCGAACTCACGACCTGTGAGTTAGTAAGAAATAACTTAACCATTTTCACCAACACCTCAATATCTATTATGTTAGACGTTATTTATTTTTATATATATAAGTTAGAAGCCTATTTACATTGCAAAGCACTAAGCTATTTCGGACTTGAAGTTATTTTCGAACCCTCACTCACTCTTCCCGCCGTGCGACTTACCCTCCTTGCCGCGGTCTCGTCGTCCAGAGCCACCACCGTTGCTCACATTTTTTTATTTTATTTCATTTTTTTCCCGTCATCTTCAACTCTCAACTTCCATTTTTCTCCTCCCTCATTTCCTCCATTTGATTGGGATTCGACCAGTCTCTACAGATTCCAAAAATATCGTAGGGTTTTACGAATGCGGGGCTACGATCGGAGGAAAGCAATGGTAGGGTGGAGAGGATCTAGAGGCGACGGCGCCTCGAGGGCGATCGTCGCGTCGTCTCAAGCTGTCCGTCTGGGAAAGTTCACCGCGAGCTCGGGTCCTGAGATTGTGTTACGCAATGATCGCGAGGCAGCAACGCTCACTAAATTCAAGTGTTTTTAGTTGTTTAAGTTTTATTTCTTTTCGTTTTCATTTTGTTTTCGTGTTGGTTGTGCTTTTGGGCGTGAGGTTTGGGAAAAGGTGATCACAGGTCATGACATTGTGCTTTTGGAGCGTGAGGTTGGGGAAATTTGAAGGTGTTTGTGGGTGGGTTGAATATGTGTTATTTTGAGGCACCAAGGGTTCTGAATTTAGTAAAATGAGGAGTGGTCTAGTATTTTTAAGTATGATTATTCAAGTGTAAAACTATTATTTACAATTTTCTGTTTGAGAAATTTGTCAAAGATAAAAGGAGTGGTGAAATTGTTTTTTGGAGGAGGAGGTACCTTATTTGAGATATCTGAATTCATACCTAAACATTTGATCTAGGTTGAAGCTGTTAAGCTCCAGCTTCTTTCATTGTCAATCAACTGTACTTGCATAATTTCATCTGTGTAAAGGCAGACACAAACCTTTATTTGACTTTAGCTGACACCTTAACGTATGTATCCGAAGTGTGGTAAATAATATTGAATCTCAATGATTGCATGGATTCATGATATTGGGGATTGTCCTTTGGTAGTTGTTAGGTGGTCTGGTGATTGTCTACAATGGCTTTATTTCGAGAATCGGCTAAAGGTGTTACGAGTATCACTTATTAGGTTTTCTTTTGAGCTCGGTATTCACGAGATGTCGGGGAACTTCTTACATAAAATTATTAATGGTTTTGCTGATATGAATGATTGAGTATATGAAAGAAGTGAGGTAGAAAGCATGTGAGCAAGCAAGATGGATCTTGCCCTCTTAAAGCGTACTCTTTATCACTTCATTTTAGGTTTGAAACTTGAAAACCATTTTGACATGTGTTTGTAAATCATTTATATTTAGACTTGCCAATGTCTAGCTCAAATTTATTAAATATCTCACTAGGTTGTTTTCTTAAATGCTTATGCATCCTCTCGTTGTTACTCATTTATTTTTGTAATACTTTCTACCTCCTTTTTGGTGTTAGTGTATTGTGGAAATTAGAAGCGACAAACTTTGTGAGTACTCAGGAGAAGGATGCATATTTCTGCAAATACTAATGATTTTGGAATAATCTTATGAGCATCCATTGAAAGATTGCCTTAGTTGCATTTTCATATTTACGCTCTTGGTGGGATTTTTGATTTTCACTATTGTGATAAACTTTGACAATATTAAAATTTCTATTTATTTTAAAGGCTCGAGCGAGTGAATTATTTCTCTTCTTTGGTAATTTGATTAATTATGTTGATTTTCGGGGTAATTACGTATCGACAACAAAGTATGATGTATTTACCTTTTTACGAAAGATCTATTTGAGCGGTAAGTTTTCATTCTTTATTTTCAAGATTAATGATCTAATGTTAAACTTCAAAGATTCTTGGCGAACTCAAATGTCTTCAACTTGGAGACCTTAATTACAATTTGGCAATTTTATGTATTTGAGTTACCAAAATTGTTTGCAACGAGAAGTCCTTAGCTCATCTGATGTTTTAGATTATCAAATTGTTCTTTTGCATAAAGAAGAGCTGTATTACTTACTCTATGAAATTTGTTTGAAATTATATTGCATCAAATAGCTTAATTGTTTTGGGTTTGTGGAGCTAAGATGGATGGTGGTGAGTAAGAGTGGTAAGATCGAGAGACAAGGAAGTAGGGGCAGACTTTCAAACTTTGATTCATAAATAGTGAAACTAGGACCCAACAATGATTCTGAGGAATCCCAAATTGAAGTGGGGAATTAGTAAACTTCAAACCATTAAGCCCTTTCACTCAAAGCAGAAGGCTCTAATAATATAAGCCCATATGCATAAAAACAAAACATGAGGAAGTCTAAAATGTTTAATTATTAAATAGTGTTAAATTATATAGATGCATTTATTTGTTATGGTAAATATTCGATGCATGAACTCACTCCAATGCAGGTGTAATATTAGGATTTCATTTTACTCCCTACATCTGTCGTTCGATTCACTTTTCGCGTTAGGTTTTCTACAATCAAAATAATACACCATACAAAAATTCTTAAATCCAATACCGATCGATATGTGTATCTTAAATTAATATTCAGTATGTTCTATTGTAAATTATATGTATAAACTATACTAGGAATTGTGATGTTGTTACTGCATTGCCATGAACATAATGTTTAAGCATTCACTGATACTGTGTATTGTACTTTGAAATGTGTATATTTGTGGTAGTATCTAATTACTATTAATTGCTTGAAGGGTAATTTTTATGTTTAATGCAAAATTGGAGAAAAGATGGAAGAAGCAACCAACTTAGAAAATTGTAAAGGTATTTTCATTTATCGAATCACATTTGTTTTATGTTGGATTTCATATCATCTACATTTCATATACATCTACATGTTGCTAATAGTTGTTTTATATTTTTATACCATTCTCAAAAGACAAGGCCGTCTTGGGTGGGACGTATATTTTAAAAAGTTCCCGATTCAAGCAATGCGGGTTCTTTGTACTACGACTTCATGAAAGATATAATTGAAGAAGTTATGAAGAGTGGTTCCATTTCTTTACGTTCACATGTAAGATAAACATTTCATTTCTTTAATATAATCATTTTTTCATACAAGAGTGCTAATATTCTATTTTAAATTGTTAATAGTTTCAAAATTTGTCTTACTCTCAAGAGGACATTGATGAAGTTCGCGTTGAATGGGCAAATTTCATGCTTCTTCACATATACTCTTGTGATGTTTTAGTTGTAAGTTATTGATCTTTTGAATTATTTTGTCTTTGTGATATGGGGATACGGTCTTATTGTTTTGTTATGTGATGTTCATAGTATTTTTGCATAGTGATTTTGTATTTGTAATGAAAGCAGTTGTATATTTTTGTATAGTGATTTTGTAGGCATAATGAAAGCAGTTGTATATTTTTGAATAGTGATTTTGAGCGTAGTCGCAAGTATATTTTAATCTCATTTTCTTGGCGTTATTAATTGTATAGGTTTAAATCGAGAAATTAACTACGGTTGAAATTGAAAAACCGTAGTTGTTATTAAATTGACTACGGGTTGTAATAGAAAAAGAAAAGTAAATTTGGCATTAAAACCGCAGTAAATAAACTCAAAAACCATAGTTAATACATATAGACTACGTATAAAAAGCGTAGTGTATGTGCGAAATTTTGTGTAGTCAGTCGGTATAGACTACGGCGTAAAAGCGTAGTCTATGTGCGGCGTAGTCTATAGTGGGTATAGACTACGCATAAAAAGCGTAGTGTATGCGAGCCTATTTTTCTCTACACCACTTTTCTCTACACTACGAAACGCACATACACTACACATAAAACGCGTAGTCTATATTGATTTTTGTAGTAGTGTTGGCTGTCTTGCTATCCAGTTCTTTGTCCCTATAACAAAAACAAGCTCAAATACAGTTCCATGGCTGGCACATTTTTGGGATACAATACTCAACACAAAGGATATAAGGTTCTTCTTCCAACAGGTAGAGTTATTGTGTCCAGAGATGTCATCTTTGATGAAACTTGTTATCCATATCTTCCTGGTTCAAATCTTCCTGCTCTGCAACCATGTCTATCACCTTCTATCCATATTCCTCATCGTACCACTTATGTTACCCATAGTCCCACTCCTTATTCTCCATCCACTGAGAATTTTCAGCCTTCTGATTCATCTCCACCGTCCTCTCATCCACAGACCACTCCTCAAGATGGCTCTTCTATTTCTTCTAACTCTTTTACCTCTTCTCCTGCACGATCTCTCCAACATACTCAAGTTCCCCAACACTCTTCCGGTAGTTCTGTTTCACCTCTACCATCACCTCATGTTCTTCAATCTCATCCCATGGTCACCCGAGCCAAATCTGGAATCTTTAAACCCAAAATCTTCACCGCTACCACTACAACTCCCATTGATCTTACACAGTCTGAACCCAAAAATCACTCTACAACTTTAAATTCTCCTGTTTGGCATTGTGCAATGACAAAAGAGATTCATGCCTTGAAACATAAATGCACTTGGCGTCTCACTACTCTCACTCCTGGTAAAAACTTGATTGGATGTAAGTGGGTGTTCAAACTTAAACGTCATGTTAATGGTTCCATCTCGAGATACAAAGCTAGATTAGTAGCTCAAGGTTTCTCTCAGTAGCCAGGTTTTGACTTATCTGAGACGTTCAGTCCTGTAGTCAAGCCAACTACCATTCACACTATCTTATCCTTAGTTGTTTCTAATTCTTGGCCCGTGACTCACCTGGATGTTGACAATGCTTTCCTTAATGGTGATTTAGAAGAAGATATATATATGATGCAGCCCCCGGGTTTTGAGGAGAATACTCATCAAGTTTGCAAACTTTCAAAGGGTTTGAAGCAAGCTTCTCGGTCTTGGTTCCTCACCATTAAGTTAGTCTTACTTCATCTTGGATTCACTCAATCTCGGGCTGACCCCTCTCTATTTTTCAAGAATTCTAAATCTTCTGTGGTTTATCTTCTTATCTATGTGAATGATATTCTCGTAACTGGTACCAATCCTTTAGAGATTAAAGAAATGATTCACACACTCAGTCAACAATTTTCTCTTAAGGATTTAGGGGAAGTGCATCACTTTCTTGGTATTGAAGTTAAGAAAACTGCTCAAGGTGTTCATTTGAGTCAAGCTGCCTACATCAAAGATCTCTTGCAGAAGACACATATGGTTGATGCTAAGGAAATCCTACTCGATGATTTCCAGCGCAAATTGTCTAAAGTTGAAGGAAATCCTACGGTTGATGGAAAGCGATTATAGAAGTGTAGTTGGAGCACTTGATACGCCACTATTACGAGACATGAAATCATTTCGATGTCGATAAGGTGAGTCTATTTATGTCTTGTCCTCTAGACACTCATTGGAATCTGATAAAGATGATTCTTAGGTATCTTGCAAGCTCGGTGATTATGGTCTTCATATTGAAATCATCCATCGATATAATAACCTTCTACGATTCGGATTAGGCGTGAGACTTAGATGATAGGAGATCTATTTCTTGTTATCTTTGTATATCTTGGCAAGAACTTGATATCATGGTGTTGAAGAAGCGATCATTATATCCGGTCGATGCGGATTTGGATATAGGAGTCTTGCTCATGTCATAGCTGAAGTCACTTGGGTTAGATCTTTACTCACTGAACTTGGAATCAAAATTGCTCATCCACCAACCATTTGGGTTGATAATCTTAGTACAATTGCCCTGGCTTCAAATCCAATTCTCCATGCAAGGAAAAAGCATATAGAGCTGGACATACACTTTGTTAGAGATAAGGTTGCAGCTAAGCAGATTGATCTTCGTCATGTGCCTACATTAGAGAAAGTAGCGAACATTTTCACCAAGCCGCTAAGTTACCAATGCTTCTCGAGACTTCGGAATAAATTGGGGATATGTTCTTCTTCCTCGCTCGAATTGAGAGAAAGTGTTAACTTACATGTTTCTGTTGGTAAAACAGATGATGAAGAAAGCCTCACCTTATGATGAAAAGAAATTGGTTATGGCATAGCCATATCAAGTGATAAAATTTGTTGCGGTGATTGCCATATTGGACCACACGCCAATCCCTTGACATGTCAGGCGGCATGCAATGCGATCTTGTGCGACATGAAGAATGAAGCAACATGTTGCTTTCTGTTGAGCTATTTTGTTTGTTTGTCCTTTTGCTTTATAGTGTAGCTTAGCTGTCAAGACTAGGTTACACTTTATGTTTCTATAAATAGGCATCTGCCTTGTATTTTGTTTTCAAGAAAAAATGAAGGATTATTGAGTTTCGCAAATATGGCATTGTTTCCTCTTTTATGTTTTCCTTCATGTTTAAAAAAAATGAGGTTGAATCATATGGGCCAATATCGATGCCTAAATTGGGCCAAATCAAATTGAAGAACTCCTAAATATGAATATAAACTGTTTACAAATTCAAATAATATTGAAGAACTCCTAAATATGAGAATAAATTGTTTATAAGTTCACATTAAATTCAAGGACTCCTCAATACGAGTATAAACTGTTTATAAATTAAAATCAAATTCAAGAACTCCTAAATAAGAGTATAAACTGTTTACAAATTAAAATCTCAAGTCGAAGAACTCCTAAATACGAGTATAAACTGTTTATAAATTTAAATTCAAGTCCAAGAACTCCTAAATACGTGTATAAACAATTTACAAACTCAAAATCAAGTCGAAGAACTCCTAAATACGAGTATAAACTATTTACAAACTCAAAATCAAGAACTCCTCGACAAGAATCTAAAATATCAAAATGAATTTGAGACTCGTCCATTTCTAAGACAACTCGTTCATGAACAAGTCTCGATGGGGTAATGTGTAGACAATTAAAAATTGTTACAAATAATATCGCATCACGTGTAAAATACAAATTAAATAATTATTTATATTTCTATTTGATTAATGGAATTTATTCCAAAATTAATAGATATATGGTTAATGTTTAATTTTATCGACAAATGGGAGAACGACATGTGGCAACGACACATCGGAGAGGAATAATCGCTCAAATTGTGTCAAATGAGCCATAAAAGGCCCATAAGCTCAAGCCCATATAGAGAGATTTTCGAAAACTTTAGGAAGAGGAAGAAGGCGAATTTCTATAGCACTCTCCATAGATTGTCCTCACTCGGCATTGGAGTTTAGGCAAACGGGATACAGTCCAGAAGATCAAAGCACGAGTCTTGATCCTTTCCTCCCTGATAGATTCACAGGTAAACACGGGAAAACTCCTACGTGTTGCAATTAATTATATAGGTGCATGCTAGGCATATAATCAATGTATGGTGAATTAAACATGCAAGATAGATCATCGGGAGAGGGTTAAAATCAGATTTCTCTACAGTTGGTATCAGAGCCAGGTTCAGTATCTTGGCTCTGTTGGATTAATTCACATTTGATTATAACGTGCGCAATTAATTAATTGTGAATCATGGTTCATCGTGGCTCGTTTTATTTTTGTCGGATTTTTGTTTTCACCACGAGAAAATCCGTGGTTAGATTAGATTTTTCTTGTAAATCTTATACGTAAAAAGAAGAACTAAGACAAAAGCACGAAGAGCGAGATGGCGGAGGTCACGGAAATAGCGCGCGGTGCGGCGGCGTGCGGCGGCAGCGTTCGGTGTGCTCGGCTCGTGAACACGCCACCGGCGGCGTGCGGGTTTCTCGGCGAACATGGGTGGGCGAGGCTCGGCGGTCCGCGGCGGCATCGGGCGTCCTCGGTAGGTCATCCTCGGCGCAGCGAGACATCGCCGGTGGCAGGCGCGCCTCGGCGAGTGTCGCCCGGCGGCGCTGGGCTGCGTCGGCATCAGCGGATTCGTGCGAGTTTTCCCTCGGTGGTCGAGGCAGTAGCGTACTCGGTCTTGTGGCGAGCCCAGCGTGCGAGTTGTGCACAGTGATTTTCTCGGTAGTCGGGCGGAGTCGGCGGCACGACTCGGCAGGCCTTCGGGCGACGCGACGAGGCACGCGAGTTTCTCTCGTGGAAGCCTCGACAGCGCTCGGTGGGAAACCTCAACGAAGCCTCGACACGGCTCGACAGCGTCTCTCGGTGGGTCGTGGCCGAGACCGCTCGGCGGGCTCGGCAGCGTGCGGGCGATTCTCGCTCGACAGCACCCGAGCGCCCTCGGTGGCAATTTCTCGGCAGGTCTCGGACGATACGCGATGGAGGTGCCGCATTGTGCGGCGACTTCGTTGGTGCGATTTTCGCCGAGCGGCGCACGCGTTCTCGGCGGCTACCCTCGGCGGCGTCGGCGCTCGGCGTCTTTGTCTCGGCGGCTGCGGCGTATGTCGATGGGAGCGGTCAGCGGCGAGGCATGTGTGGCGGGCGGTGGTGTGAGCTGGGCGTGCGCATGGGCATGCCTGGCGCGCGGCCACGACCCATCTTGCGTCGGTGCACATTGGGCCGACCGGCTGTTTTCGGCCGAACCGATTTTTCGGCCTAGACCGAATTTTGACTCGATTCCAGTTTTTGACTCGATCGGCCCGATCCTTTGTTTGGTCCGTTTTGATTTTTGGCCCAAATCCGGTTTGGCGAATCCGGTCCGTGCCGTGCACGCGAGGCCGTTTTCGAGATTTTGAAGATCATGCTTTGCAAATTTATGTAATAAATTAGGCGAAATCTGAGGATCCATGAGTGAGCGCGATGAGCAATTTATTTTATTTTATCGTTAAAGCATGTAGTGGATGTTTAAATTATGCGAAGCATGCTATGTATGTTTAATTACGTAGATAAACATATTATATGTTTTCGTGATTGGGTATGCATAGTAAGCATGCTAGGTTTATCGTGTTTTTCAAGCATATTTTAGAATTACGCAAGCATATTTTACATGTTGAGTTCTATAGAAAAGCATCTAGGATTACGTGATCTGCATGGACAAACCTTTTGAAACAAAAGACTAAGCAAGTAACGACATATTAATTTCTAAAATTAAAATGTCAAGACCTCACTTTTGATCTCAAGACCTCCACTTTTGATCTCTAAACAAAGTGATACGCCTTTGTGGTGAGCGTCCACAGCGTGGCTTGCTTGCCTTTGTTTATCATAAGTTTGTTAGATGAGATTTCTAAATAAAACATTTTAATCTATTGAGAAGTGGGAGTTTCATGTATGTAGCGTCCACAGCGTAAGCTTGCATATCGATTTTCATAAGTTCTTTAGAGATAGATTTAAAATGAGATAACAAAGGAATTTGAATTGGGCGGTATGGTCTAGTGAGTATGCGATTCTAAAATTCATTTTCTTTATTAAAATTGTGGTCATTGCTTAGACATCACCTCAAGTACAACTTCATGAAGTCCTTCTTGTGATAGTGATGTGGTCTAGTAAGTCAATCATTAATTTCATTTGTCATAATGATAAGTTGACATGGATTAAAATTAAGCGACTAAAGGTATATTTTAGTGCGATCGAGATTCATGTATGGCGTCCATACGCGTGGCTTGCATGTGGAATTCTTTGGGCGATTGGAGGTTTCAATTAATATATTTTTATCAAAATGTTACAATATTATTGTTACGAATTATGTGCGATCGTATGCTTATGAGTTTACATTACTTTTCAGATATGTCTCTTACATCGATTATCAATATGCTCGCACAAAATCCTCTATCCGGTCCAAATTTTATCGAGTGGAAATGAAACATTGAGATTGTTCTTACTGCCGAAGAAAATTTATTTGTACTCACTACACCTCGTCCCAAATCTCTAGATGATTTATCTCGATGAGGAGGCTTGAGGAGCACGAGAAATGGGACAAATCAAATAGAATGGCAAAGTGCCTTCTTTTGGTCACCATGTGCGAGTTCTGCAACTCCAACATCGAGAGATGGAAGATCTGACCACAATATGGCTAAATCTCATGAAATCGTATGAGAGTCGGACAAAATCGCTTGTCATAATTTGACAAAATCAATAATGTTAAGTTCTATGAAGGAAAGCGATTGGTGCATGACCATGTAGAGCAAATCATCTATCTCTTGGAGGCTCGAATTGGTTGGAGGATATTTTGATGGCGTAGTCGAATAGATATGATCCTCAACACTTTGCCCAGAATCTTTTGATGACTTCGTTATGGAGTAGTCCTTTATGATAAGAGTTATACTTTAGATTCATTGCGAGAGGATCTAAGTAGCGGAAGAGCATAAAATGGGCAAGGTGCACGATCTTTAATCGCACCTCGAAAACCAACGCTTTATCGAAACATGAAAAGGAAAGTGGAATTCAGAGATGCTAAGGCTAAAGAAAAGAGTGGGAGTAATACAAAGGGCTCTACCAGCGGTTTGAAAAAGCCGAAGAAGAAGGGCAAATGTTTCAAGTGCGGTGAGGCTGGGCGTTGGAAGGCTAAGTGCCCCAAGCTCGAGGCTGAGTCGCCGTGTGCTTTAATGTGAAACATGTTTAGCGACTTGTTCTACTCATTCATGGGTAGTAGATCTTGGTGCGGTGATCATGTTTGTTACACCTTGCGGGGTTCCTGCGGACAAGGGGCTGCATGATGGCGAGATAACGATCTCCATAGGCAGGCGAAGTCGAGGCCATTGCGATCGGAGATGTTACTTTATGTTTTGATAGGATAGTTTAGTATTAACAGACGTTTTATATGTGCGGAGTTTCGGTGGAACCTTATTTCGTTTTCAAACTATTTATTCATGGATATTCGGTTGTTTTTTATAATGGTGTTTCTATCATAAGAAATGGCGAAGTTATCGTGGTGGCACTTTATATAATTAAGCTTTATATATTTACGCAAACATAATACCTTTAATTATGTTGCATCTACATCAAACCTTAAGAAGAAAGTTTTCTTAGCAAGATGACACCACATTCTACGGCATCTTAGATTAGGTCACATCAATCTAAATAGGATTCAAAGGCGGCTAAGAATGGGCGTTGGGTGATCACACGATTACTCCGTTCGATCTGCGAATCTGGATAGAAAGATGTCGACGGACCCTTCAAAGAAAATGGTTATAGAGCAAAGAAGTGTTAGAGCTAGTCCATTCGACATGCGTGGACCTATGTCCACACAAGTTCATGGAGATGCAGTACTTTGTCACTTTCATTGGCGATTACTCGAGTGCGGATACATATACCGCTAACACGCGCAAGTCGAATGCTTTGAAATTCAATGAATTTAAGGCGGAAGTGGAGGCGAAGCTTGGTAAAAGTATCAAGTCACTGCGTGCGATCGAGGTGGTGAATACCTCGATGCGAGTTTATGGACTATTTGGTGCGATGTGGGATCACGTCCACTCACTGCAGGACACGCCTGACAAAGCGGTGTGTCGGGCGAAGAAATTGGACTATTTTAGAAATGGTTAGATCGATGATGAGTTATGCAACATTGCTATTTAGTTACGGGGTATGCCTTGAAACAACGGCATACTTGCTAAATCAATTACCATCAAGTCGATCGAAAAGACCCTTTGGAGTTGTGGTTTGGTATGACTAGTTTAAACCACATAAGGATATGGGGCGATCTAGCACATGTCTTTGAACAAAAGGCGATAAGTTGGGCTAGATATGATCTGAGGCTGTTTATTGGCTATCTAGAGGGATGAAAGGTGGTTATTTCTATAGTCTAAGGATCGGAAGGTCATTATTTGCACTAATGCCCGATTCTTAGAAGAGGATTATATGAAAACCATAAATCAAAGTTGAAATCATTCTTCAAGAATTAGAAGATGATCGTATTCGCCACCGATTAAGCGAAAGTGCGAGATGTAGTGGCTAGTGGGAGGATCGACACGGATACTTGAAATTGAAGTGGGTCGAGTTCCTTTGGAGATACCGGCCGTACAAGTGGCACCTATCTAGCAAGTTATGCGAGATGAGAACCACAAATTCTGCACCCACGTTGCCATTGTGCTGTGGCGTCTCGTCGTAGTGGGAGGGTTGTTCGTCGACCCAGCGATTTATGTTCGCGGATGAATCTTGATTTAGTCGAGGAAGCGGCGGGCAATAATCGACCCATGGACATACGGTGAGGCGATCTGAGACATTGATGCAAGATCATGGCACACCGCTATGAACTTAGAAATTGAGTCCATAACGACTATGGATTTATACGAAAAGACACCTCTACCGGATGGCGAGGAAGCCATAGGTAGTAAGTGGGTATCTGAGAGGAAAGAGATTCGAGATGGAGAGGTTTGACTTTTAAATCCGGGCTTGTGGCGAAGGGTACACTTTCAGTTGAGGGCATCGATTTCGATGAGACCTTTTAAATGTGTAGCAATGCTCAAGTCCATCGAATTCTTCGGCCATGCAGACCACTTAAACGCTTGAGGTTTGGCAAATGGATGTGAAAATCGCTTTTCTAAGCGGTTACCTTGAAGAAGATAGAGACATCTATATCGGCAACCCGAAGGTTATGTGGTGAAGGTGAAGAACATCTAGTATGGAAGCTTAAGAAGTCCATTTATGGACTTAAGAAAGCTTCACGATCCTCGAACTTACGCTTTGACGAGGTGGTAAAGTCTATGGATTTACCCGGTTGCCTAGCGAAAGTTGTGTGTATCGTTTAGATGTCGGCGGTGACGTGGTATTTCTTGCACTTTACGTAGATGACATCCTTCTACTTGGCAACAATGTGAAGTTGTTATCGGGCGTAAAGAGTTGGTTATCGATCGGTTTCAAATGAAAGACTTAGGAGATCGCGTACATTCTTGGGATCAAGGTTTACCGAGATCGCAAGAGGAAAATGTTGAGCTTATCTCGGGCGTCTTACATTGATCTTGTGATTACTCGATTTAATATCTGAGACCGCCGAGAAAGGATTGCTACCTTTCGGGCATGGCGTTCCTTTATCTAAGGGTAGTCACCTATGTTGCAAAGGAGATAGAAAATGAGACAAGTTCTTACGCTTCCGCCGTAGGAAGTTTCATGTATCAATGCTATGTCACGAGACCCGATATACGCTGTCACGGTAGGCATAGTAGCTAGATATCGATCTAACCTGGACAAGCTCATTGGACTGCGGTAAAGCATATACTCAAGTACACGAAAAGGACTCGAGATTATAGACTAGTTTACCATGCGGATAGTCTAATGCCTTTGGGTTATTGATTCGGTTTTCAAGTGACCGTGATGAGAAAAAGTCTACCTCGGCTATGTGTTTACCTTGGGAGGAGGGCCGTATCTGGCGAGTGCAAAACAGCGATGCATTGCGGACTCTACCATGGAAGCGAATATGTAGCCTGCCGGAGGCTGCTAAAGAGGTGTATGGTTCGAGAACTACCTCGTGGATCTAGATGTGGTACTGGTTTGCCCAAGAGTATCATAGTTTACCGTGATAACTCGGTGCGATGGCAAACTTCGATGGAACCACGGACCCACAAACAACGAAACACAAAGAGAGAAAGTACCATGTCATAGGCGTCACGATTGAAAAGATTGGCGCGTGGATAACCTAGTGACCCGTTCACGAAGAGCATGTTCGAGGACTTGGATTATGAGATGGCGCCCACTTAGAAATGAAACTTTTGTATAAGTGGAAGAAGCAAAGTGATGGTGTTGTTTGTAATAGCTAGTAGAGACACGTTGTATACTAAAGTTTGCTTTAGTATAAGTGAGAGATTGTTGGTTGTATCTTGGGCAGTTTGGTTGAACTTGTATACAATGTTTCTGTTACCACTATTACAATATTCTATACGAATTGTTTATTTGATTGCATATGTATGTCCCTTTATCTCATATATAAGTTAGATCATACGATTGTGTTGTAGATCACGAAGTGCGTATGATTGGTCAAGCTTAATGAGATATAAAAATATCTGGTGAGACAACTTGAACACGAGTTGTCGGTATAGGCTGCGGTATAGATAATAAGTAACTTCACTTGGTTGCTTGTCTATGCTGATGCGTCTACGGCGTATTGATGGATCACAGTGAGATGAGTTCTTCTATCTGAGTGTCATGAAGAACCTTGATCTCGGTGACTTTACGTTGATCTAAACCTCGATAAGGTAGTAGGTGAGTATGATTTGCTGATCATCACTTTGACTTTTTATGGGTGAGGTTTACATGAGATAACCCAGATTCTCTGCATCTTGGGTGGTGGCGGTCTTGTATGTCATGCTAGTTACGTGTCGAGTCACGTATCCGTTTAGGATGATGGCGTCCCTTAAGGAGCTCAAAGGTTTATTGTACTAAACCTGCGAGGTTGAGTTATCTCAAGTACAATAATAAGGTTGAGTGGTACTACTTAAGGAATTAAAGTAATTAATTATTTTAAGCGGTCACACATCGTAAATAATTAATGGACGTCTGATATCTTAAATCGAGGATTTCCTAAAGTCTAAGTGCAAGCCCGACTCAACTTGGAAATAAAGGGTAAGTCGGCATTTATTCTCTAGTGGCATGAATAAATGTTTATGAATTAATTTATGCTCTGGCTGAACATAAGATAATTAATTTATTTGAGGCCCATCTTTATTCCTTGCATTTGATCCTAAATTTGGCCCGTCAGGGCACGGAGCTTAGTGAATTCGCCCGTCTCATATAGAGTCCCTACGGGACTCTACATGATCTATCTATCTTAAGTGATATTATTATATTTATTAGATATGCATAAATTCTATCGTGATATGATTTAGGATTGCATTATAAATATAAGGTGAGAGAAAATCAAACACTAATCCTAAGTGAAGAATTTTCGAAAATTACTATTCCATATAGAGAGATTTTCAAAAACTTTAGGAAGAGGAAGAAGGCGAATTTCTATAGCACTCTCCATAGATTGTCCTCACTCGGCATTGGAGTTTAGGCAATCGGGATACAGTCCAGAAGATCAAAGCACGAGTCTTGATCATTTCCTCCCCGACAGATTCGTAGGTAAACACAAGAAAACTCCTACGTGTTGTAATTAATTATATAGGAGCATGCTAGGCATATAATCAATGTATGGTGAATTAAACATCCAAGATAGATCATCGGGAGAGGGTTAAAATCAGATTTCCCTACATCACCGACTTAAAATCCTATCTCACCGGCATAGGATATACACATGGCCAATGACTCAACGTCACGACTTTCCACTTTCATACTCACCGCATGCAATAAGTATCGTATCACAATCGAACCACGATATACATGTTGGACATAAAGAATATTTTCAAACCAATTTTATTTTCATAATAAATATGTTTATTCAAAATCACATATTTGCAAGTTAAAGAAGATTTCACCCCTTGTTTTGTCGAGCACAACAAATCCAAATCAATCAATTTTGGGACGAGGATCCTATTTGTGCCGCACCTAGTTCAATAAAATATAATAAATTTTATAAGAGCCTCTAATTATCCTTAATGGAAGTATCTAGAACATAGATAAAACCTTTATACAAAATTTTGAAGGACCAAATACCAGATAAAATAAAAATATTACACTTCAATTTAAAAATGCAAATCTCAAAAGTATAAATATTACTTAACTTTTTTCATAGTCATCTAGTTACTTATTACAGTAGCCAAAATTAATCTTAAACAAAGAATAACATCTCAAATAATAATGTCAACAAAATTATGAAAAAATTACTATAGTACATTAACAGTATACGAGACATGCCGAAAAGTTTTATAACTTCTAATGAAAGAAAAGTTTTCATCATTAATAATTGCAACATTTATTTAGTCTAATCAAAATTAATAAGATACTATGGATATATAAATATCATAAAATCAAACTTTCAAAGTAATGATAATAATCCTTTCCGTAAAAATACAATATATATATAGATATTAGTTGTACCCAAATCGTTAAATTTTACCCCACCTACAAAATTAATTTACAAAAGCATCACACCACCCTTCTTTTGATTAACATAAGCTTTACCAAATGAACAAAATTAAAACAAATTCGATAAACATAAACCTATGTAACACTCGAGAAGATGGAAGAAGAAAAGAAATTGCAAATTTTCAATAGTTGTGGAATGGTGTGCGTGTGTATATATATATATATATATATATATATATATATATATAGGGTTGAGTTCTCGTAGTACCGGTCCCAGATAGTATGTAGTACTCAATCTAGACCACACATTTTGAACACGTGGGCTGCACCACTGGCGACACATGGCGGCTCATTTTCTTTTCTTTTTCTTTTTAATTTTCGCAAGGGGCAAAATGGGAAGAAATCAAATCAACCTTCTTCTCCTCCTCCTTGGTGGCAACGGGCGACGCCGGAGATGACGGCAGCGGCTACGGCAGCGGACGACGCCGGCGACGATGGCGGCAGCACCGGCGAACATCAACAATATAAACAAACAACAACAAACAATAGATTTTGAAAGAAAGAAAAAGAAGAAAAAAATTTGAAAACAAAATTGATGGATTTTGAGAAAAAATAGAAGATAAATTTGATAGATGATTGAAGAATCGAGAAATATGATGGCTATGGCGGTGGTTCACGGCGAATTTCGTCGATGTCGGTGAAAGAGGCGACGGAATTGACATAGAAGGATGAATGAGAGATATTACAGCCGAAACCATAAAATGCATTGAACAAAACATGAAGCGCATTGAACAAAACATGACAATGCATTGAATAAAACATGACAATGCATGTTGCATCAAAAACAAACATCGTTGAACAAAGCACGTTCATGCATTGAACAAAGACGTCCGTGCATTGATCAAAACATGTCGATGCATTGAACAAAACGTAAAAATGCAGGCCAGCGGCGCTGGAGCGGCGTCGAACGCAGCGAAACGCAGCGCCTGTGAAGTAGGTAGCAGTGGCGCGCGCTAAACGCGCCCGTAGCGCTGGGCCGCGACTTCAATCGCATGCATTATTGTGTTCAAGCGCATGCATTTTTGTTCATTTCAATGCATTATTGAGTTCAACTAAATGCATAGTTTGTTTTCGCAATCACATAACAAATCAAATTACTAATCTACCCTTAATGAGCGAAAATCAGCGAAATTAAGCTTAAAAAGTCGAAAAATCTCAACCATAGGATTTATGAGATGAATGGATGAGATTGAGTATTACATACTATCTGGGGCTTGGGTACTATATGATCTATCCTCTATATATATATATCCTACTCTACAAATTCCAATTTAAGCATAAATAATATAATTTTGATAATTACATAAGCCTAAAACTTATTTTATTACTTAGCCCATATTTTTTTTTATATTTGTAAAGTAATATTTGAAAGCATTAAAATAAATTCTGAAGTTCGATTTCTAGCTAGGGGCGCAACTACGGACTCCCTCTAGTCCAACACAAAATGGAGCATGAGAAATATTCACAAATCTAACGTAAATTATTTAAATTTTAAAGCAAATTAAATCAGGTAAAAGTGGGGCGTTACAACCCTACCAACTTAATAAAAAATTTCGTCTTTGAAATTTGTCTTACCAGGTGCTATTAGGGATGGGTATTTAGCAAGAATTTTGTCCCCACGCTCCCAAGTCGCTTCCTCGAGACCATGATGACTCCACTGTATTTTAATTAAAGACACGCGCCGATTCTTTAACTCGTGGATTTTTTGATCTAAAATCGCGATGGGTTCTTCCTCGTAGGTAAATCCTTATTAAGCGATATACCTTCATAAGACACCACATGACTCGGGTCATGCATATATTTCCTCAACATCGAAACATGAAAAACATTATGTACAGATGACAGCTCGGGCGATAACACCAAACGATATGCAACATCTCCAACCTTTTCCAAAATTTCAAATGCTCCAATGAAGCAAGGCCTTAACCTTCATTTCTTACCAAATCTCAAAACTCCATTCATTGACGCTACCTTCAAAAACACCTTATCACCAAACTTCAAAATGCAAATCCTTCCTTCACTTATTTTCATAAAACTTCAATCGATCTTGAGAAACTTTAATTCTATCTCGAATTTTCTTGACCACATCAACAGTTCTTTCTACCATTTCGGGTCCTAAAATTTTTATTTCGCCAACTTCATCCCAAAAGACAGGTGATCTACATTTCCTCCATATAGTGCCTCATAAGGAGCCATACCAATACTAGAGTGATAACTATTGTTATAAGCAAACTATATCAACGGCAAATGTGTCTCCTAACTTCCTCCAATATCCAAGACATAAGTTCTTAATATATATTCCAAAGTTTGAATCGTTCTTTCTGACTGGCCGTCTGTCAGAGGATGATACGCTGTCGAAAACTTACCAAAGCAAGGTGTAGACTGCCCCAAAACCTTGACGTAAAACGTGGATCTCGATCAGATATAATGGATATCGGTACCCCATGAAGTCGAACTATCTCCCGAACATATAACTGTGCAAACTTTTCCATCGAAAACGTCATATGCACTGGTGTAAAATGTGCTGACTTACTCAAACGGTCAACAATCACCCAAATTGCATCATTACCTCGCAAAGTTCTAAGAAGTCGAACTACGAAATCCATAGTGATATATTCCCATTTCCACTCTAGTATCTCTAAGGGCTTTAACAATCCTGATGGTCTTTGATGTTCAGTCTTCACTTGCTGGCAAGCCATACATCATTCCACATACTTTGCAATTGTTCTTTTCATGCCTTACCACCAAAAACTTTCTTTAAATCTTGGTGCTACTAGGGTGTGCTGTGTACACAGTTCGATGTGTCTCATCCATTATCTATTTTCTCAACTCCTCATCCACTGGCACACAAATTCTCTTATTATAGGCAAGTGTCCCATCATGCAGAACTGAAAATCTTCTTGGATCATCAGACACTTCCTTAGCTAGCATCATTTGTAGGAACTCATCATCCTTTTGGGCTTCTTGAATTCTATCTCGCAACGTCGGACGTACTACCAAAGATGAGATAATAGCATTCGCCTCTTCAGGTGTGGTCACTACTTCAAGACTCAATCTTTCAAAATCTTTCACCAACTCCTCTTGTTGAGTTAACCTTCTTACAGGATTTGCATCTATCCTTACGCTAAGTGCATACGCCACAACATTTGCTTTTAGGGTGGTAAAAATCTTACAATCATAGTCCTTGACCAACTCCAATCACCTTCGTTGTCTCATGTTTAGCTCTTTTTGCGTGAAAAAATATTTCAACTCTTGTGGTTAGTATAAATCTCACACTTACCCCATAAAGGTAATGTCTCCAAATCTTCAAAGCATAAACTCTGCTACCAATTCCAAATCGTGTGTAGGATAATTTAGTTCATGTGGCTTCATTGTCTAGATGCATAAGCCAGCGATAAGCAATTTTCTACCAATTAAATGATATTAAAACAACAAGTAATATATCGTATCCACATGGTGATACTCGAGAACACAACGAATAATTAACACATAATCTTTGGTTATTATTCGGGCACCAAAATTAAGAAGGTGATTATTAAACTAGACTTAAATGAAATAAGAAATAAACTCGAGAATAAAAAGACCCTAGGGATGTACTTAACCTAACGGACTCACACAATTAATCTATTAATCATTTACCAATTTAATCCACATTCATATGAAGGATCACTAATGTAACTCGGTCTTCCGTCGGGACGACTTATAGTAGTAGGTTAGCCTAAACTCTATCTCGCTTGGTCTCGAGAGAAGTAAGCTAATTACAAAAGCACACAAAGAATAACCTCCTATAGTTCACTATCTCACCGTGTCATGAGGTAAGATTTGTATTATGTATTCAAGATATCGAGTATGCAATTAATTCCACGGGACATCAATCACATAACTAGCATGCATCAATATTGATCGGTACCAACACATGAAATTAAAGCGAGAATCATAAATCATGAATGGGACGACAAAGCAGATCAGCGAGATAAATTATACGAATCTAGTCGGACATACAAACCCTAGGATCAATACGAGTTTAGCTACTCACAATTGAAATACTAAAACAAGAATTAAATAAATGAAACATAAACTGAATAGAATAAATAAAATCGAAGGATTCCATGATGAATAATGTAGCAACTCTAATTAAGTAAATAATCGAACTCTCAAAGAAATCTAGCTATGAAAAGCGAATTAAAATAACTCTCTAAAACAAAGCTAAAAATATCTTACGTAATATGAATCGTGCAAAAATAAAGGTGTTACGTAAAGTTAAGGTGTGTTCCAAAGATGATTGCGCATCAATATGTAACCTACGCCCGCATTGGCTCGCGAGCGATGTCATGACTAACATTAATGTGCGTCCTTCTTTCCTCACGACCTTCACTCACGACATAATGTCATGATGAAGGGTCATGAAGCATCGCTTCGTCTGAGGCTCCGTCTCTCCTCGCGAGAAAACCTCACGAACCATAGTCGCGAAACGTAACTTGCATGCTTTGTATTTCTTCGTGAGCTATGCTCGCTAGTCCTCTTCGCGCGCTAAGGTCGCGAGCTCTTTACATGCCAAGAAATCCCTCTTTCTCGTGATCTACCTTTTTGACATCTAAATCTGTGCAAAAACGACATGAAATACACACGACATAATATCTTTCAAGGTAAACATAAACATATCAAACGAAAGCTTAAATGATCACTAATCAATTATAAAATGAACGGAATAGACCTTATGAAACAGGCAGAAATGAGGTTTATCAGCCACCACTTTTCCTTCTTGCATTAGCACACATCCTAAACCCATTTCGATCGTCACTATAGATTATGTATCCCTTAGAACTATCGGGATAGTCGAGATTGGAGCGATTACCAACTTCTTTTTTAATATTTGAAAGCTTCTTTCGCACTTCTCCATCCACTTAAACAATATTCCTTTCCGTGTCAACTGAGTGAGTGGTCCTGCAATCTTTGAAAAACCTTCTATAAATTTTCTATAATATCTTGCGATCGAGAAAACTTCGTATCTCCGCGGCGCTTGTCGGCACTTTCCAATTACTTGACCTCAACCTTTGTAAGATCCACTTCAATTCATTACGATGTCACCATGTGTCCAAGAAATCCAATCCGATTCAGCCAAAACTCACACTTTGTAAACTTGGCATACAACTTTTCCTTCCTTAGTATCTCCAAGACTGCTCGTAGATGCGACTCGTGCTCTTCTCGATTTTTAGAGTATATCAAGATGTCATCGATGAAAACGATCACGAACTTATCCAAGTATGGATGAAACGCCTTATTCATCAAATCCATAAAAACTGCAGGGGCATTGGAAAATCCAAAAGGCATTACCACAAACTCATAGTGACCATATCTTGTCCTAAAAGCTGTCTTTGGAATATCATCTTCCTTCACCTTCAATTGATGGTATCCCGATCGTAGATCTGTCTTTGAGAAAACTCTTGCACCTTGTAGTTGATCGAAGAGATCTTCAATTCTTGATAGAGGGTACTTGTTATTTATTGTAAGTTGATTCAGGTCTCGATAATCAATACACATCCCCATGCTACCATCTTTCTTCTTTACGAAAAATACTGGGGCTCCTCATGGTGAAACACTCGATCGAATATACCCTTTATCCAACAATTCTTGTAACTGAACCTTCAACTCTTCTAACTCCTTTGGTGCCATTTTCTATGGAGCCTTAGAAACTGGTGCTGCTCCGGGCACAAAGTCAATGGTAAACTCCACTTGTCGGTTCGGTGGTAAACCTGGTATTTCTTCAGGAAACACATCGACAAAATCTCGAACCACTTCCACATCCTCTATTGTTGTCTCCGTTGGCATTGAACCCAATACATTTACCAAGAATCCTTCACACTTTCCTTTTCTTAACATCTTCATTGTTTCCATTGCAGATATTATCTTCAGTGGTTTTCCAATCCTTACTCCGTAGAACGTAAACTCATTCTCTTCCGGTCTTTGAAAAATCACTTCTCTCCCATGGCACCTTATAATGTCGTAATTGTTACTTAACCAATCCAACCCCAAGATCAAGTCAAAGTCACGCATCTCTAAAGCATAAAGATTCGACGCTAATATTTTTCTCCCAACATGATTTTCACACTCCGTGCCATCGTATTAGTTCTTAGAGTTTCTTCTGAGGGAATCCTAACATCAAGGGCTAGGTTCTATACTCATACAACCATTCTTGTTTTCTCACATGCCCAATAGATATAAAAGAATGTGATGCTCGAGAATCGAATAAAATTTAAAACATGTAATCCGAAACGATAACCATACCTGACATAGTACCACTCCCTTCACCGACCTCATACCGAGTGAATGCATAGAGTTGAGCAGTACCTTCTAGCTTCTGTTCACCTCTTCCAATTGTTGGCGTAATGTCCAGGCTCATGGTAGATATAACATACTCCGACTTGTCCAAAACATTTTCCAAAATATGGTCGCTTGCACTGCTGACACATGGGCCTCTATGTCGACGTATTAGGAGCATGATGAGTGTTAATCATTCTCCCCTTCTTATAGGGAATATTGTTGTTTTTTCTGGTTTCGGTTGTCCCACTTCCTCTTTACTGAATGTCCATATTTCTTGTATTCTTATCCACTTTGAGTCCAGCCGATGGAGTTCGATATTGTTGGACATGTTTTGAGTTTTAATTATTTTTGCAGCCCATTTAGATATAAGATTAAATAGTTTCCTAGTTTAATTAGATCTCTTCTATTAGTTAGTTTCCTACTTTGATAAGGATTCCTTATCTGATAAGGATTAGACGTCATTTTTTTAGCCTATATATTAAGCATACGAAAATATTCAGCTTTTGATTTACGAATATATGTGAGTTTTATTCTCTCTTCATTAACTCTTGAATTTCTTGACATTTGTCAAGTAATTCATTATCGACAATATCAACGAGACGATCGTCCCTCGTTTGTGTGTCATTCATCGTCCCAGGGTTCTGCGTCGACTATCTAGTTGGGGTATGGGTGAAATCTTGACCTATATCACTTGAGGGTTAGATTGAGAGGTTTTGGGATATCCATTGGTTCAAGTTTCAACAAGTCTTCCGTTCTCCGTCGATTTTGATTCTCCATCACCAACGAGAATCATAGCATTTGGTATCGAGCGGGTTAAATCGTCCATCCGTTCGTTCGTCCATCCATTCGTTCGTCATCCATATCGTTATCCATATCGTTATCCATATCATTATCCATATCGTTATACATATCGTTATCCATATCTTACATTATCCATATCGTTATCCATATCATACATTATCCATATCATTCATTATCCATATCGTTATCCATATCATTATCCATATCGTTATCCATATCATTATACATATCGTTATCCATACCATACATTATCCATATTCATACATTATCCATATCGTTATCCAATCAATATCCGTATCTTTATTTTTTCGTTCTTGAGATTTTCCGTATCTCGTTCCGTGAGGATTCGGAAAAAAAACCCAAATTTTGAGTGATACACGAGTGCTGAGTGATTCATTTTAAGTAATACACGGCGTTTGTGAGTTGGTGAGGTTCTGTTATTTTTCTTTTCTAACATTTTACTGCAAACAATGTACAGAAGGTGGAGTTAGATGGATCATGTCATAAGGGCGACGATGATTCTATCGATCGTCAAACAAAATTCATGATGGAGGCCTTGAGTTACGAATTGGGGCGATAATCACAAAAGAGATGGAGGAGCTGCACGATCGAATCAATGTACTTGAGGAGACCTCGTAGAGAGGGCGGCGTCGGCTAGATCCCATTGTGTATCAGCGAGGTGGAGAGCGAAGAGGAGGCAGAGGCGGCCAAAATTTTCATCGAGATAATAGATCGAAGAGGCGGAAAATGAGGAAGATGAGTTTCAGATTTTGATGAAAGGCGGCCTAGAGGAAAAGATCGAGAAGATAACAATCGGCGACATCAAGATGAACATCCATTCTTTTCAAGGAAAATGATCTGAATTATACTTGGAGTCGGAGAGAAAGTTGGAGCTCATGTTTGATTGACATAATTATTCGAGTTCAAGAAGGTGAAGTTAGCGACAATAGAGTTCTCTTATTATGCACTTGTTTGGTGGGATCGGTTGGTGAGTAGTAGGAGGAGGAATCGAGAGCGACTATCCACGCATGGGACGAGATGAAGGTTGTGATGAGAAGCGATTTGTGCTAATCATTATTATCGTGAGTGTACAACAAATTACGAATTTGAGGCAAGGGCCGAGGGTGTGGATGACTAATTGAGGAGAAAAAGTAGCCATGATACGATCAAGATTGTTGAAGATAGAGGCGACTATGGCAAGATTTTTGGCTGGATTGAATTGGAAGATTCGCAATGGAGTGGAGTTGCAACATTATCTCGAGTTGGAGGATATGGCTCACATGGCCATAAAGATTGAGAAGCAACTCGAGAGGATGGGTAATGGTGGAAACACGAAGCAAAATCAATCCAATTGGAGGCAGCCCCAAAATGTTAGTGGTCTTCATCAAGATGGAACCAATGGAAGAAAGATGAGCATCCGAATGGGGAGAAGTGGCGTTTGAAAAGCGAGAACGGATCATACGAGTTACCAAACTCAAGCCAACCACAGCGGTGCGGAACCGTGATTTGAAGTGTTTACTTGTCATGGAATTGGACATATTGCTAGAGAGTGTCCAAATAAGAGGTGATGATCATTCGGGATGATGGAGAGGTGGTGACCGATGATGAAGGAGGCTACTAATCCGAGAGATGCCGACCTTGGAGGATTCCGATGTTGAAGAGATTGAACCACGGATGCACTCATTTTGTTGCTAGGAGAGCTTTGAGTGTCTGAGAATCCGATGGTGATCTGAGCAGCGAGAGAACATCTTTCATACGGTGTCATGTCGAAGATAAGGTGTGGGCGTGATTATCGATGGTGGGAGTTGTACCCAGCTGGCTAGCATGACCATGGTTGAGAAGTTAGGGCTACCATTAGCGAAGCATCACAAGCCATGCTCGGTTGCGTGGCTGAATGATAGTGGCATTGTCAAGTGGCGAAGCAAGTGAAGATCCGTTTCGCATTGGAAAGTATGAGGATGAAGTTCATTGTGATGTGATTCCGATGCGGGCGATCCATATTCTATTGGGACGACCGTGGCGGTTTGATAGAAAAGTGAAGCATGATGGCTTCTGAACAAATACTCCCTCGAGTTCAATCAAAGAAAGTGTCACTTGTTCTCTTTCTCCAAAACAAGTTTATGAGGATCAAGTGCTACTACAAAGAGTCGAAGTTGGTGAAGTCGGTTAGGCAAAGTGATGGAAGTAAGGAGAAATGAGTAATCCAAAAGTCTTATCTTACGAGAGCTAGTGATTTGAAGTGGGTGGTGAATAAGGAAAAGTCATCGGTTGATATAGGTGACGACTTGAATTTGAGGACAAATCCTTCTCAAGAGGAGGGGAATGATGGAGTCCGATATTGTTGGACATGTTTTTAGTTTTAATTATTTTTGCAGCCCATTTAGATATAAGATTAAATAGTTTCCTAGTTTAATTAGATCTATTCTATTAGTTAGTTTCCTACTTTGATAAGGATTTCTTCTTTGATAAGGATTAGACTTCATTTTTTTAGCCTATATAAATGCTTGTAAGCATACGAAAATATTCAGCTTTTGATTTACGAATATATGTGAGTTTTATTCTCTCTTCATTAGCTCTTCGAATTTCTTGAGATTTGTCAAGTAATTCATTTATCGACGTATCAACGAGACAGTCATCCCTCGTTTGTGTGTCATTCATCGTCCCCGAGTTGCTGCGTCAACTATCTAGTTGGGGTATAGGCGAAATACTGACCTATATCACTTCGAGGGTTAGATTCAGAGGTTTTGGGATATCCATTGGTTCGAGTTTTATCAAGTCTTCCGTTCTGCGTCGATTTTGATTCTCCATCACCAACGAGAATCATATCACAGCCTCCACTTCATGCGCTCTTCGGCGAAACCACAGTAACTTACAATCTCGTGGACTGCAAGGATGCCCCGTATCTCAGGCTTAAGCCCACGAAGAAAACAATAAGCATACGGTCATCGGTGTCGACCAATCGTGTAGCATAACGAGCAAGTTTATTGAACTTTCGCTCGTATTCGATCCTTATCATACCGCCATACGCTTTAAGTCGAGGAACTCGCTTGTTTACGATTATGATAGGAGCGTGGAAAGTATTTCTCCACAACTATTTCTTTGAACCTTTCCCATGTTAGGTTCTGATGCTCCGCTTCAGTCAAACCACTTTTATAAGACTTCTCCAATGGCCTGCATCTTCAGTGAATTGGAAGACCGCGCACGACACCTTGTGGGCATCAGTACACTCTATATGCTCAAAAATTTTCTCGAGATCCATTATCCATTCCTCTAAAATCAGAGGTCCACTCTATCATCGAACCTCGGCGAGTTGCACCGACGAAATTGCTCAATCACTTGGCTAGTAGTCGGTTGCGGTGGTGCGTTATTTTGCAGAGTAGATACTGCATGAGGTTTGTGCTGTGTGAATTCTTGCAGTGCGGCAACCAGTGTTTCCACCAAATTCCTAGCTTGTTGGTCATTATTGGGGTTACGTTGGGGTCCACGGGCCATTTTCTATAAAATTAAATTTCACTTTATAATGTTGGCAAAATCGGACTACGGTAAGTGCATGCTCATAAACTAGAGGTATATTATTGTTATTCTCCATCTAACCTACACAAGTAAGGCCTAATAATCAAGCAACTAAGTCCCTTCTAATTTCGAGGACACAAATTAGTAAAATTTCAATCAACTCATGCTCAAGTTCAACAATAATTTTTACAAAGTATGCACAACTCTCACATAATACCACATACAAATCTCCACCATATTTCATAATATTTGAGAGAATCTTCACTAATAAGTGTTCACCAAAATATTTTATCATATCAAAACAACGTAAATTACCTCAATCGGGAGCGCGCGTGCGGAATGGGTGGTGCCCTTTGTCATAACAACATCATATAAAAATTATTCAAAATTTTAAAATCTACATAAGCGTAGACCCGATCGATACCACTCGATGTAACACTGAATTCATCATTTAAAATGCTATAATTTTCTTAAATAGCTAAAAGCGAAAACATGTCGAAATAATTTTTTTAAATTGAACAAAATATTTAAATAACATATATAAAATCTCTCAATAAAATTTGCCAAATAATAAGTCCAACAAACTCAAGTCTAAACTTTGCATGGCGAAATGGCGTGACCAATGACCCAAAGCAAACTACGCAAGACCTAATAGCATGAGATAAATTGGAGTCATAATAACTCAAATCCAACATCGTTATTAAAGAAAAAGAAATTAAACAAAATAACACAAGTCTTGGAAGGAACTAAAAGCGACATAACATCATTAGGCATACCCACACCGCCACGCCGCTCCACGATCACTGACCTAAAAACATTTTAGATAAAAGGGGGTGAGCAAAAAATCTTACTCAGTGGTGGGGAACAAGGAATATCATTAAATTTTTTTTATCCAAACGTGTATACATCGCAGGAAAGTAATAGTCAATCATATTTAGCTTCACCGATAATGTCCACTTGTATACTCACCGTATGCAATCATATCTAGCCTCACTGGCATAGGATATTCACGTAGCCAATGACTCACCGTCAAGGCTTATCCTCACCGGCTTAAAATCCTACCTCACTTGCATAGGATATATACGTTGCCAATGACTCACCGTCAAGGCTCAGCCTCACCGGCTTAAGAATCTTACCTCATCGGCATAGGATATATACTTATCCAATGACTCACCGTCAAGGCTTAATCTCACCGGCTTAAAATCCTGCCTCACCGGCATAGGATATATACATGACCAATGACTCACCGTCATGGCTTTCCACTTGCATACTCACCGCATGCAATAAGTATCTTATCACAATCCAAACCACGATATACCGTTGGACATAAAGAATATTTCTCAAACCAATTTTATTTTCATAATAAATATGTTTTCCAAATCACATATTTACAAGTTAAAGAAGATTTCACCCACCTTGTTTTGTCGAGCACAACAAATCCAAATCAATCAATTTTGGAACGAGGGTCCTAGTTGCACCGCACCTAGTTCAATAAAATATAATAAATTTTATAAGGGCCTCTAATTATATCCTTAAAGGAAGTATCTAGAACTTAGATAAATACCTTTATACAAAATTTTGAAGGACCAAATACCGATTAAAAAAATATTACACTTCAATTTAAAGTTGCAAATCTCAAAATATAAATATTACTTAACTTTTCATAGTCATTTTAGTTACTTATTACAGAGCCAAAATTATTCTTAAACAAAGAATAACATCTCAAATAATTGATGTCAACAAAATTATGCTAAAATTACTATAGTACATTAACGATTATCTGAGACATCTGGAAAGTTTTATAACTTCTAATGAAAGAAAATTTTACATCATTACTAATTGCAACATTTATTTAGTCTAATCAAATAAAAATCCATAACTCAAATAATTAATAAGATACTATGGATATATAAATATCATAAAATCAAACTTTCAAAGTAATGATAATAATCCTTTACGTAAAAAAAAACAATATATATATATATATATATATATATATGTGTGTGTGTGTATTAGTTGTGCCCAAATCGTTAAATTTGACCCGCCTACAAAAATTAATTTACAAAAGCAACACAGCACCCTTCTTTTGATTAACATAAGCTTTAGCAAATGAGCAATTAAAACAAATTCAATAAACATAAACCTACGCTTGATCAACTTTAATTTAATGAATGAATAATTAACGATGAACATGGCAAGGTTTGAAAAGAAAAAAACCCTTACTAATGTTGACTTTAACAATCCAAATTGCGTAATACTCGAGAAGATGGAAAAAGAAAAGAAATTGCAAATTTTCAATAGTTGTGATATATATATATATATATATATATATATATATATATATATAGGGAAGGGTTAACGTGAGAACCATTTTTATTGTGAGAACATGAGAACTATGCACAAATGTATAAAATTGATGAATAAAACATATAAAGTTATGCATATGAAAACATTCTAAAATTGTTGCCCAACAAAATAATTTTAGAAAGTTTTAGATTATACTAACTTTCTACCATCTTAATGCATCATCTTCAACGTCTTATGCATGGTTCTTAGTTCTCACGTTAAAATTGGTTCTTATTTGAACCTCACTCTCTATATATATATAAATTAAACCACAACAAAAATCCTACTTCTATTGGAACTCTTGTTAATTAAATCTTACTTCTTCATATATATAAAAATAGAGCTTGGGCTCAACAAAATAATATTCTACAAAGCCCAATTAAGCATAAATAATATAATTTTGATAATTACATAAGCCCAAAACTTATTTTATTATTTAAACCATATTTTTTTTTTATATCTTTGCAAAGTAATATTTGAAAGCATTAAAATAAATTATGAAGTTCGATTTCTAGTTAGGGGCGCAACTACGGACTCCCTCAAGTCCAACACAAAATCGAGCATGACAAATATTCACAAATCCAACGTAAATTATTTAAAATTTAAAGTAAATTAAATTAGACAAAAAGTGGGGTGTTACAAACACAATCTAAAAAAACAAAACGATTCTTGAAAACAATGATTGTCTTTACCGATTGATGAAATTGAAGGTCGAAAAACTTTCTAGCAACTCCGATGGAGAGTCGAACCCTCTGATCTCGCGGCCCCTACGCCGTGTCGATTTTTTTATGGCGGTCCTTCTTCGAGGCCTTGGCGGTGGTGCATTGATTAGCCGCCGCGATGGAGGCTCTCCATTGAGGATCTAGATTATTACTCCCTCCGTCCCACTCAAGACGATCAATTTCTTTTCGGCACGGTTATTTAGTAGCTAGGTCCCACAATTTTGAAAAGATAATTATTTCCTAAAAAGCGGGACATCTTTGATGGGACGATAGAAAAGGAAAACATGTCATCTTGAGTGGGACGAAAGGAATACATATGATGGTTTGGATTGCTTTGGGTAGGTTCTGAGTGGAGAAAATGAGACATGCTTATTTGATTTGTATTAAGTGTGCGATTAGTTTTCTTATTTTTTGGTATAGGTGAGAGGACAAAAATTTAGCTCTATTTGAGTGAAAAATGTTCAAAATGATTTAAGTGTCACCTTATTAAAATACAAATAATAACATAAATGAGTTATAAATATTAAAATTAATAAAAAGAAAATAAATGCATATGTTATAGTTTTGATTTTGTTAATTGTCAAATACATTAATTGAAATATAGAAGATTAATACTACTTTCTTTAGGAATTTAAATCTAGTAAAATCAATGAGTCGGTCCGAATAGACTGAACAATAATGAAGGTTAGCCCGAAAAATTTTAGTTTGATTAGTCCAAATAAAAAATATCCCGAGCTAGGGCTCGTCCAAAAATCGAGCTAGTTGGTTCGATTAATTGAGTTTTTCTCATTTATTGGTTTTTAAACTACATTAATTTATTTCTGAATTTGATAATATGATTTTACGTCAGAAATATGTAAAATTTGTTTTTGTTTTTATTCAGAAACTGTACTCGCCATTTCATTTATATGTTTGTTTTACTCAAACAATTTAATAAAAAAACACATTTTGACATGAATATAGGAAAAAGATAATCATCTAGAGAAAATTAGTCTAATCCCGATTGCGCTTGCTCAAAATCGATTATACCGATTCCTAAAAATTTTCTAATCTTTAATTCAAATTTCGCTGATAGCATCTAATTTTTTTCTAGTATAGTAATTGTATGTAGATCAACTTTCTGGTACCTAGCTTGCCATATTATCAACCTTTGGACTTAGTTTAATGGCCTTTTTTAATTTCTTTTTGTTCTACTTCTCACAAATCTGTGTAAAAAGGAGGTATTGATATACATAGTTGGAGAAAATGGTTGGAGTGAAGTTATTATAGGAAGGCGAGTATATAAAATGGAATATTATGAAATGAATTTGTGATAGCGAGAAATGGTAGATATCTTGAATCAACGATCGGCCCTCAAATATCCCCGCGTCTCCAACTGCTGGAAAATCCAATAGAAGGCGCGTCGGATTAGAGGTTGGTTTGTAAGATGTTGCTGCTGCCTTTTCTTGTTCTTCCATGACAAGTACAAGTGGCGTATAGCAAAATAGGCCGTAATCCATCCAAACAAGTTTAGCGACACAGCCACCATCGTCATAATGGTATTGCCTAGCGACTGTGTTTTCGTATCGGGACTGATCACCATTACAGAAACTCCAAAACTGATCGCAATAGCCGTCATCGACACCCACATCGCATAAACGGCCCCCGCCATGAAGAAAAAGTTCATGGACGGCAGCCCGGTGGTGACGAGGAAGATTGTGATGAGAGATGAAGTAAAAGCTGTGGTGTTAGCGCGTAGCAAGTGTCCGTATATTTTGGGATTGGTTGATGCGAGCACTGCCTCGCCAGCCGTGTGTGATGACGTGCTGTCCTGCCACACGCCGCCGGGGGGGCTGATGGCGGACTGGAACGCCATGGTGGCGATGAGGATCCCCACCACCATCGTCACGTCGGTCATCTTTGGGAGGACTTCGAAAAATGATTCGTTTGACAAACTTGTCAAGATTCCTCTGATTTCTGAATAGCTTGTCGAGCTCTCGTTCAAGATTTGCAGCGCTGTTTTGCCCATGGAATTTCGTGTTTGCTTTTCTACTGTTTTGCTTTCAACCAAGTATCGTATAGTCTGAGATTTTCATACATACAACTATTAAGATATACCTTAATCACTATAACAATAGATGAATCTCTAGAAGATAATACTTCATGTTATATATGATCAGGTTGTGAGATACTTATAATTTAAATATTTCAATATAAGATGAATGTATAAATCTCAACTCTAAACTCATGAAATAATTAAATCAAATCTTATTCTGTGGAGTATTGCGATTTAAGTATGACTAAATCAAATTTACTGAAATGGTGAAGAAAAGAAAAAGAAAAAAAAAACAGAGTTGGTGGTACCTCAAGCTGATTGCACCTAACAGCCAAATGCAAGACTGTCTCGCCATCATCATCCTTTGCACAGACGAGCTCCCCAGCTTCTCCACCAAAACCTTCAATGCCACAAGCTGGCAATGTTTCACGCACAGATGCATCACTGTCTGCCCGCGATGCAGTCTCTCCGCAGCAGGCAAAGGGCTCTCTTGAAGGAGAAGCTCGAGTACCTCAACATGCCCATTCATGGCGGCAATATGAACCGGGTTCATGCCTTGGTCGTCGCGCCACCAGCACATCTCTGGGGCCATTGATAACAAGATTGAGGTGATCTTGACCTGCCCTTCTGCTGCTGCAATGTGGAGAGGCGAAAGTTTATGGGAGTCTGAAATCCGAGCTAGCCGCGGACTGATCTTCAACACCTCTTCAACAATGCTTGTTTGTCCATGGAGTGTTGCTACGTGAACAACATTTCTTGAATATGCAAATGTAACTACATCAACAAGATATGGATCTTCTTCAAGCAGTTGTTGGAATGTTTTTACATCCCCTTTTGATGCAGCATTGTAGAGTTTCTTTTCTACTGCTTCCCCCACCATTCTTCCCCACTAATTATTAATTGATGCCTTTCTTATATTTCTTCTTCATATTACACAATTAATGTGTATGTATATATAGTACACAAAGTCCCTCGGAATAAAGCCGCCAGGAAATGTTTAAAGAAAGACCATATCTACTACGGTTGACCCAATAAAAGTTAAATTTCCACGTGATTTCTCTCAAACATCACAAGATCGGATTCATTGAATCTACATGTGCTAAAAGAAATTATTATAAGATATAAATAGTATTTTTTTTATTTAAAAAATATTATCATAAGAAAATATATTGTATATAAAGAAGTGCTATTGAACATATATTTTAGTTCTTAATTTATATGGAGGAGAGTTTCTACCTACTCTCTCCCCCTATATATAATTAGATGGGATCCTCTATACCATAGTTATTGGATCTACTTTTGGTGATATAGATTTTAATAAATTATAGTAGATGTAAAGTGAGTGAAGAAAGGATCCTACATTAAGTATAAAGTGATAAAAATTATGAGATTCATGTAAAAAAAATACAAGTTTTTGATGGACGAACCGAAAATGAATGTAATACAAGCTTTTGATGGACGGGGGTGGAGTTATTTAAAAAAATACATTAAGTATTAATATTTATCACAAGTATTTAAAAAAATGGTATACCCTAACTATGGAGTTATTAAACATAATACCAATTATTAATTATAAAATTGCAAAATAACTATTAACAAATAATTGTAGACCCGCTAACTAAAAATAATTATAAACCCTAATAAATATTTTAAAATAACTATGGACTAATAATCCTAATAATCAATTATTAATTAATCCTAATTCTTATTTTTAAAATTATACCAAAATATAAAAAATTAAAATTAAAAGAAAAAATATCTATGAAAACATAATGGGATTTCAAAAATAGGACAAAGATGTGAGATCCCATATATAACCAATATGCATATTCTGACACTCGGAACCAACTGCTGCAACAATGTTTTAGAATAAAGACCCATCAAGGTTGACCCAAAAGAAGATTCTGCATAGTTTCCTACTTCTCAATTACAAGATAGGATTCATGTATGGCGTCCATATTCAAAAGAGATGCTTCATTTATTCGAGAAAAAAGACTGATAACGAAAAAACAAAAATAAATAATACAGTTAGATTCGCGGATATTACCGATCGGCGGACCCAAGGGCGCTCCACTAGGTTTTAAAAAAAATACTAGGAGTATAAGAATAATTTTATATTTAATAATTAAAATATATATTTAAAGGTATAATATATGTGGAAAATAGTTTATACCATGTTTAAAATAAATACATAAAAATTAGAAGTGAGCTAAACATAGAAAAAATAGTGTTTTTTTTCAACGAAAATACCAATTTTGATTGTTTCGATGGATACATTAATTATTTTTAAGCATATAGAACTAAGTTTCAAATTTTCATTTTAAATTTTTATTTTTTAATTTTAATTGTAAAATTCTTTTTATGAATTTATAAAATTATGATTATTTGGATCGAAATATTTTTTAGAATCCACGACAAATGTCGGATCCGCTCTTGATTGAACTCATATGGGCGTGTGCAAGGTTCTCCTTTTCTCTAAGATTATATCTAATTTATTTACTCCCCGTCGTCAGCTTTCAAAGCACACATATTAAGAAAGTAGGTAATTTTACTCCTTTTACTTCGAATTGTTGTATCAATACAAAACAAAAGTAAAGGAGTTGTATTGTTGACAAGGGTAATATATGAGAAGTTTTGCATCTTTTAGTGCAAAATTGTAAACTTATTCGGTGACACGGTTTATTTTCAAGACACAAATATGAACAAACTATAGTATTTTGAACTAGGATATATCATGATAATGTGAAACCATTTAAATGATATCGTCGTGATTATCTTTTTCAAAAACATAATACTAATTACATAGCTAGAACCTGATATATAGACTGTCCTCTAATGTGTAATTTGCATTGTATTCATAAAATGAGATTTATTTAGTGCACATCTTGTATAGTTACTCAATCTTTCCTCGTTAAAAAGAATAAAATAATAGGTTGATACCTTTTATTAATAAATGATCTAATGGCAGTTGAATTGAATCAATTAGTTTTTTTATATTTATTGATTAGTTATGTATTGAAAATCATAATATGCTAAATGATGTATTTATGCAATAAGTTGTTTATATTAACGTGTATTAAGCACAGTGTTAGAGTGGTTGATCTTTCAGTCGAAGATTTTAGGTTGAGTCAGTACGTGATGTGGCTTTAAAATTTATGTATTTAATTGATAAAAAATTATTTATATTCAAATAGTAGTTACGTAACAAAATTGTCAAGCTAGGCCTGGCGGCGATCCATACGAGATCCAGAATAACTATAAATTCCTCTCTATCAATTAAAATAAATGAGTGGGGCTGGGGGGAGTCAACGGGACAGTGATATTTAAATTCTCTCAAATGAAATCTATTATGTCATGGTTACTTATCTGGACAGGGTAAAAATATATAAATTATCGTACATGAAATCATTTTGAAATCAAAATTAGGTATACTGAAAGGAAGGTTCTACACCTAGCAGCTTTATATTGATTAGAGTTTATTCTATTATAGCTTCATTTCTACTCAAACCTCCAATAAAAAGTATATATAAAAATATACGCTTTTACCCCTACAACTCTAATTTAAATATTTAATAAATGATCAACATAGCCCCAAAAACTCATGCAAAAAATACAAAAAAAAAGCTACTTCAACTCTTGAAGCAAGTCCCAAACTATAACAAAATATCATATTGCGACGTGTCTATAGAGGCATGAAAGCCTCATGTCGTAACAAGACCTCTATCTAGGCATCGAACTCTTTAATGGTGATGTGATAGACGTTTGTTGTAGGCTATTACAACACAAAAATTTGTGTGCCCCAATATATGATTACTTACAACATGGTGCAATGTCATGGAGAACTAATCAATCTAAAAAATAAGTAAAAATAATTGTAAGAGAAAAGAAATAAGATTCATGATATTCCTGCAAGATGACTCGACACAATTCATTGTTTTCAAGGACAACAACAAATAAACTATTTGAGTGTGAAAATAAATTATAATTTCCTCGATATTTCAGAATATTTATGTTAAAGAATTAATAATTCGGATGTTAAATTGTAATTTTCTCTATAATGTTATATAGAGGACAACATAATCATTATTCTAATAACATTATATGTTGAGAAATTACGGACAAAAATCCTTATACAAAGTTATTTTAAAACCGACAATTTTCATTTGCTACTCCATTTGGTAAGGATTTAGTAATTGTTATATTGGAAAAGAAAAATATTAAATACCATGGTTCAAATACAAATAAACTATATTATTTTATCAATTGATATATTTTAATTTAAGATGTACTCAAAATTTCCTTGCAATCCTCGTTAAATAGTTTACATTATATAGATTATAGGGTAAATATCAATTTAAACCCTTAACTATACATGTTATATCAAAAATATCGTGTACTTTCAAAAATATCAATTTAAACCCCAAACTATCATATTTGTATCAGTTTAAACCCCAAACTATCCTGAATACAGGGGTATTTTTGATACAAATATGATAGTTTGGGGTTTAAATTGATATTTTTGAAAGTACATGATATTTTTGATAAAATATATATAGTTTAGGGTTTAAATTGATATTTAGTTATTTTTGTAAAACTTGGAATAACATGGAAGAGTTCCCTCTTAACTAAAAAAAAACAAATAAGTTCCTACTCGCAGTACAAAATCTTGGCGGCAGATTTATAAAATTTTCAATAGCGGTTAACCATATCTAGAAGAATTGAGGCAAATGAAAATAAACTCAAAAACTAAATTCTACAACCCCCATCATATGTCATTGAAGGTTGTCGCGGGTAAGGAGTTTCTCCTCTATTCATGTATTCTAATTTTTTGTTTTGGTTTCAATTTTTCTCTGTTGGTGATTTATGTCGGTTAATGGGGATATAGATGGGAAATGAGCTCAATTAATTTGAGGTTTTTGTGAATTCATAATTGTATGTGTTTGTAATAATCTCTTGTGAATGAGTGTGTAAGAGATTACTATTGTTTCAAGACACTGAATGTGTCATTTCACGTCACGAACGATTGAGGTTTTACATGAATAAATATTTTCAAGGACTATATATGAATTCTTTATGTTTGTTTTTGTACATATTATGCTAGTTCCCCTTTTCCTTGAATTGTTGATTCTTAAAATTATATGTTAATTTTTAGTGCAAGTTTTCTCACCAGTTCTCTGTTTTTGAAAAACGGATGCTCTTTTCTTAGTAAAGAAACTCAAATCAACACAAGTTCGATAAGCGGAGAATCTACAGGAAACATGGTGAAATATTTTGATATTTTTGCAACTTGTTTTGTGTATGACCGTTTGGATATGTTGATTTGTATATTGAAATCTTTGTCTATTGACGTAAATTAGAGCCCAGCTGTTTCTCGATAGAGAGTGATTGGTGCCCCATGTAGATCTTTTAATGTGCAAAACGGTGGCAGCCAAGGGCTCCAACAAAGAGACACTATGAGAACCGCCTAGTCTTATGTTGTCAGGCACTTCGTAGAAGTTGCAAGAATATTCAAGATCCTATGTATTTATTAGCTCGCTTAACTTCATCATTGCTTGTTCTACAAGGACAAAAGTTTGTTTTCATCCACACCCCGTATCTCTAAATTATATTAACCTTATGAAGAAGAAAATTAGATTGTAAAAGGAGAGAAAAGTGAGGAAAATTGTGTAGTCTAGCAAGCACTTCTGCATGAGTTATATATATTTTTTCTATTTTCTTTTTTATGTTCTATAGAATGATATCTGCTGCTTCATTTGGGAGTGAATGTACTCGACTCTATCTTTAAGTAATTTGGAACTGCTTTCACTTTACTAAAATATGCATATTATCTACTTTGTTGCGTTTCTCTTATTAAAATATATTTTTTGTGATTGTAGGGCAAGTTTCCAGGGTATTTTCTTTTAAGACAAAGATGTGAAGAGGTGACTTGTTGCACTATGTGGTAGATAACACATCTTATTGTCCTTGCTAACACATGGTAATCTAGAAGTTGGAAAACATAAAATTATATTTTAATTTTCGCAGTGTATTTTTAGTGAAAAACCGACATGATAAATCTTGTGAATGTTAATATCACGAGATTTGTGTAAGCAGTAAAGAACACCAAGGCTTTTACGTGGTTCGATCGAGAATAAGATCTACGTCCACGGAGGAATGGTTCCTCAATACTTGCACTATGATTTGATTACGGTGAGTGTAGCTAAAAGCTCTTAGTATTGATAAGTTGCTAACCCTTCTACCTTGATCTAACTCCTATTTATACATATCGAGGATCCTAAGGCGGGATCGATCCTCCCATGTAGGGACCCTTCTACTTTGTAGGGACTCTTGGCCTTCCGTGTAGGGTAGAGGCGATTAGGGTTTGCCTTTGGCTTAACCGCGTGGGCCGTTATTAATGTCGGGCCCGGCTCGTTTGGGTCTGTCGGTGGGCACGGCTGTTGGGCCATATCCATCATAGCCCCCGAATAGTGGGAACAACCATGCCGGGTGAAGTGAAGAATGCGCTTTGCGAGGTGGGATGTTCTTCGGTGGTTGATGTCGAAGGTTTTCGATCTCTTTGATGTCGGGGTTTGATCGGTTCGCTGGATCGAGCGAGGTAGGCGGTTTGCCGTTGGACGAATCGGACTGTTTGCCACGTTTGTTGGGTCGCTCGAGTTTGATGGCGATGTCCGTCGAGGAGAATGCCGAGGTGGCGGCGGCCATGCATCTGGAGGCCGAGATGGGGTCGAACTAAGTTTGTGATGCATGGATTACGGGCATGCGCCGCTTGTCGAGGACGGCGAGTAAGTCGCCCGTCTGAGACGAGAGATATCCATGATGGGATGTTGAGGTCCGACACGGAAGCGGCGTCGACCCAGTATCTGAGATCCGATCGGATGGTAATCATTACGGATGATTCGAAGACCGGTGGTTAGCGATATTCATTACGGAAGATACCGGGGCCCTCATTGGATAGAGATATCCATCCGAATGATGTCGAGGTCCGAGTCGAGTGATGAGATCGACTCGAGATATCTGAAGTCGGGTGGCGGCGTCGTATGTAAATCGATGCCGAGGTCGGTCGAGTAATGATTACGCGATTGGACCGGTTGTCGTGCGTTGATCATGTCACTTGTGCGGACGGTTGGTGGGGGCTCGAAAGCGCGTGCAGCGTCTCCTCCTTATCAAATTGCAATCGACCACGTGGGAAGTTGAAGCGGCGATTTGGGCGACCATTCGTACTATAAATAGGCCTAATAAGGAAGCTGTTCACTTTCTTCTCCCATTGCTCGGGCGAAAACTCCTGAGACTTTCGAGTTCTCGAAATCCATCCCGACTCATCGAAGAAGCGATAACCCGTCATTTAAAAAGTAAGTATGACTTATCTTACTTGTTCTTCTTCTCCCGATGGTGAGGTAGAGATTAGGGACTATATGTGCTATGATTTTGCGGGTAAATCCTTGGGCATTAGCTAAGGTTCCACCATTTTCATCTGCGTGGGATGAGTATAAGGTCGTGACGTCGGATCGTCTCGACATTGCCGGAAGTACTCAAAGTAGGGAGGAGTGCCATCTGTCGGCGGATGCAGGTGGTGCCTACGGGACCCGTGACCGGGCTTTGGCTCACGAAGGGTTTTGACAGTGTATGTAGATGCCCTTAGGGCGGGTCTAAGATTCCCCCTAGCCCCCATTTTTTTGCATATCCAGGAATATTTCCAAATTCCTATTTGCCAATTTACCCCAAACTCTATTAGGTCAGTAGTGGGGATGGGGATTTCCTGCTACGGCATAGCCGAGGAATTTTCTTTTGAGGTTTTGATCGCTTTTTCGATTGTCGAGACCACGGGGTGTGTATTATTTTCACCTCGGCGGACCATTTAGGATATTTGCCCTTCTAAAGTGTCGCGATGGCGAGTAAATACTTCTTTTTGGGTGGCGGGTACCCAGTGCAGTGGGGTTGGGTAGGATGAGGATCGAAAGTGAAACCCGCCGGTTCATAGAAGACCAGCTCAACACGCTCGGTGAAGTCTTCGTAGGATTCACCGGGGCGACTGAATAAGGCGGATGGCGTTCACAAGTCAGGCCCGGTCGAGGTCAGAGCTAGGTGAGGGCACCTTCCCTTCTTACTCCTCATAAATCGATTTTGATGTGCTAACGCAATTTTCTTTTGTCATGCGGTGGCCAGCCTTGACAAGAGAAGGGCTCACGATTCGAGGCAAGGCGCCTCAAAGAAGAAGGCGAGGCGGGCTGAACTTGCAAGCCCACGAAGAAGGTTGGCGATATTAGTCAGTGATGGCGGGCCTCTGCGGGTCGAGCGACACGGAGGCAGACTCGGGCCCGCCTCGATCACAGTGCCGACCTCCGGCTCGGTCGTACCCCCCACAGTAAAAATTCCTTCCGCATCGGCTTTATCCGCTCTGCGATCTGTATTAACTTGTGTTGCTTTTTAGGATCTGAACTTGGTGATCGGGGTCTGAACGTCTTCTTTGGGGACTGTAACTTGCCACAGGTTCATTCTTGAGAGCTCGGCCCGGTATGGTATTTGGGTGGGAGCTTCTGCTCTGCGCGACGGGCGCCGATGCCGTGGCATTGTGGCGGGGGCGGCCGCGAGGTTGCTCTGAGGCCGCCACGAAGAGGGCTTGGGCACTGGCGGTCGCCCGAGGGGAGCTCGATGAGGCACGCGAGGAGGCGGCCGGGGCGAAGAAGGAGCTCGCGGACGAGAGAAGGGCTAGGCTAGCCGATCAGGGGCCAATGTTGAGGGCCTTTGCCAGCAAGCTCGTCGAGTCGGAGAGCTTCTCGGCCTTCATTGCCGACCTGGCCGCCGTACTCAAGCCCAAGGTGGTGTCAGACCATACGGAGGGTTGGCGGCCGCCATGCTGACTTTGACAAGGTCGAGCATGGTTGGGTCGAGGCCACTCGGGGCTGAATAAAGGCGTCGCCGGGTGATCTCGGGGTCGGGTCCTTCCCGTGTTGGAGGCTTTGGCGTCCAGCTCCTCCCTTCGGCGGAGGCCGTTGCTCGATCTGAGGAGGGCGAAGATCACGAACTCCGAGGAGCTTCTTGCAGGAGTGCGAGACGAGGAGGAGGAGGAGGAGGCGAGCTCGGAGCTTCCTTGAAGGGGCCTTGTGCGACAGCAATGACAAGTGCGGCGGGGAGGCCGGCGAGCCGGCATAGAAACTGGTCGGTGGACTGATGTAATAGGTTGAATTGCGGGGTCGATGGGATCTGAGCCCTTGTAAAGTTTCCCACTTTTGAATAATAAAATTTACAACCTACGAAGCGTGTGTTGTCTCTTTATTTATAGCACTCCACGTCTCAATACCTTGGACTCGATCACAATTGTGACCAAGCTAAAGGAGGTCCGGTGCCTTGGTGAGAGGACGAAGAGGTGTTGTTTTGCGGTCCTTGACTGACCCAAGCTTTGGCGGTATGGACGTCGGCTCGGCGTCATCCGCCGACCTGAAGAAGAAGTTACAAGAGGCCGATCAGTGGCCGCCTCGTGGTGAGCGAGGCTCTAAAGCTAAGGATCATCTGACTCGAAGTCGGGGTGAACTTATCGCCGATGTGATCGAGGGCGCTGATACAATGTGAGGCGGCTCGGTGGCGGCGGAGAAGCCGACTCGGATCTCGGAGGAACGCCGAGTATGAAAGGGTGATCCACCGATCTGGTGGAGTTACCATATCGAGCCGATGATCGAGTCGAGCTTGCTCGCGAGAGGCATGGTCTTGAGGGACAGTGGGGCCCAATAGCAAAAGTTTTAAAGGCGCCTTGAGTCCATTGTGAAGTATATCCGGTTATACGAGCTCGTCCAGCTGACGCATGCCTGACTGTCGGTGAGTCATGGCCGGCCCGATGGCGTGATAATCGAAGAATCAGGAGGCGGCTATCTTGATCATGCCGAGGTACTCGGTTCTTGGGTCGGCCGAAGGGAGCGCGTGGAGGCGGTCGTCGGCGGTCGGCGCCCAGGGCTGGTCGGCGAAGAAGGCGGCGGTCGGGCGAAGTCGCGATCCGGTCGGCGTCGAGTTCACGGGGTCGAGTGCGACCTCGGGTGCAACCTTGATTGCGAGAATGCCCCCGGTCGGGACCCATCTGCGCGGTTCAAAGTGCACACAGGTGGGCCGTGGTGGCACCGACCTCGTTGGTGGGTGGAAGGCACCGAGTTCATCCAGTGTTCATCGCCGGGCAGGGATTTTGTCTCGGCGGTGTAGCATCGGCCGGACTTGGCGGTGGAGCTCGGAAGCCCGAATGAGTTGTATATAGCTTAGGACTTTGTATTTAGTCGTAAATGTATTTAGGCGTATGCAAGTGTATATTTTCCCTCGAGAGGTACAATATAGCTTAGGACTTGGTTTTAGTCATAAATGTATTTAGGCGTATACATAAGTGTATATCTTCCCAAATAAAGGGGTGTAAATTGGCGAGACCCGATGTGGGCGTCGTTTGCATGTAGATGTTTCAACAATGAGTAATCTGTATGCGTGCATGTAGGCGTTCAATTTAATGAGTAGTCTGTATGCGCTTGCATCGAGGCGTTGATTGATAGTGTCTGCGAGTGCGGCGCACGCTTAGTTGAGTACCCACTTAGTGGGTTTGTCATCTTCGTAAGGCATCCCTTGTGAAGGTTAATTATGTGTTATCCGACTTGAGAACAGATGTGCACATAAGCATAAGATGAGGCGAAGTGAAATACTTTCGAGAAAAACAAATGTTTTATTGAGAAATAAATAACATCGCACTTGGCAAAGCAATAAGAGGACTAACATGATGTTGATCGAAATCAAAGCTATGCAAGTACCTCCTCAAATGAGTGATATGCCGGGTTAGGGGATAAGTGCACGGATAAGTGAGCAAGCTTATAGGCCCGCTGCCGGGGTCTTCGTGAGCGGTATGGACCTTCCATGTCGGATCTAGCTTGTTAAGGCGCTCGGCTCTCTTGGCTTCATTATTTCGTGGGGCGAGGTCGCCTACTTGGAGTGTGGCGGCTTTTACCCTTTTGTTGTAGTACCGTGCGACTTGGCCCTTGTATTTGGCTTCGTTTATGAAGAAATGACTTGCGTTCTCTCGAGAGCATCAAGGTTGACACGAGGTCTTCCTCGTTCCGTTCGGGTTGAAGTGAAGAGTGCGAGGGCTCGGTGCGCCGATCTCGGCGGTATAGCGACCTCGGTCCGTAGACCAAGTGAAGGGGTTTCTCCGTGCGAAGTCAGGGTGTCGTCTGTGGGACGAGAGGACTTGAGGAGATTTTCAACCCAATCGCCCTTAGCTCGGTCAACCTCTTTTCAATCCTTATGCGATCTTGCGGTTCGTCACCTCGGTCGACCATTTGCTGCGGGAGTGCGACCGAGGTGAAGCGTTCTCGATGCGGGCTCTTCACACCATTCCTTGAAAGTTTTGTCGACGAGGCTGGGTGCCGTTGTCGAGACCAAAATATGTGGCATGCGGCGGCAAACTATGTTTTCCACGAAGGTGCGAATCCTCACCTTTGTGAGGCTCGAAAGTGGCTCGGCCGACCTATTTTGTGAAGTAGTCTCTGCTACGACTAAGTATCGAAGGCGACACGGTGCTCGGTCAAATGGACCAGCGATGTCGATCCCCACTGCATGAAAGGCCACGGACTTTGTAGGTGCTTAGATCGATGCAGGGTAGCTTCTTGATTGTGGGTGGGCGGCGCCGGACACTTTGTGAGCTCGGCGAATCTTGGATGAGGCGGGCGATATATCCGACCTCGGCGTCTTCTTTGAGAGAGCTCGCGACCGATGTGACTTCCACAAGACCTCTGTGAATCTCATTGAGCACGTGGTCGACCTTACGGCGAGGCGCCTCGGGAGGGTTGAAGATAAGACTTCACAGTGAAACGCCCTCATGTGTGAGGTACTTTTGGGATTTCACCATCATCTTTTTGGCTTGAGCCGATCTTGAGGCGATCGCCATCTTCGAGATAGGCCTTTATGGGAGACATCGATTCGGCTCTATCTCGGTGATGATGCCGATGTGGGACTCAGCGATATACGGAATAAACTTCCTCAAGTGGTGGATTTGTTGATGACACGGCTAACTTCGAGGATATCAACTCGTTTGTTTTCCTCTTGGGATTCGATGAATCTTGAAGTACTGAATGAGTGCATATCCTTTGCCTTCTCAAAGTATTGCTTCATTCGATCCTCCTTGGCCTCGTGTCATCAGGACCTAGTTTACCACGACACAGGAATCTCGAAGATCTGGATTTTGTCACTTTCAATTCATTTGCGGTGAGTCACGAGATCGGTAACCGTACTCCACCTCGTTGTTTGTGGTCGGGAAGGTAAGCCGGAGGCGTGGGTTACTTCTTGTTTATGCAGGGCGAGGAGGAGGATGCCTGCTCATTGCCCGTTTGCATGAAGCTCAGTCACGTACATACGCCCGGCAACCGTCGGTGGGTTGAGGATAGATTCCTCCGCGGTGGGGCGGGAGTTGGAGTGACCTCGTTGGTAGGATCGACCTCGGTGGTTGGCCTCCACGGGAAGTCGTGAGCTTGCCACTTTTATGGCGGCACTGGGGAGTATGAAATGTCGTGCTCGCCGAGCTCAGGTGCCCAGCTGCTATCGTCCGGATGACTACGGCTTTGACAAGACTTGTCTCAAAGGTAAGTCGGTTAGCACACAGACGGAATGAGCTTGGAAGTAAGGTCGGAGGCGTCGCTTGGCGTTCACTAGAGCCGAGTCTACCTTTTCGGTGGTGTACCTCGTCTCCGATCCTTTGAGGGCCGGCTAATAAAGTAGATGGGGAGTTGTCGTCCCACCTCATCTCGTACCAATACGCCTTGATTGCCTCGTCAGGGTGGCGGATACAAAGAAAGAGCTCGCCTTCTTCCGGGCGGACAAGGTCGGCGGTCGGCGAGATACCACTTTCGGTTGTGCGAAGGCGACACTGGTGTTCTTCTGCCGGGAAGTCGGAGCTCTCCTCAAGATCTTGAAGAAGAAGGCTGCTTCTCGGCGGCCGAGATAGGAATCTGCTGAGGGTGGCTAGGTGTTTGGTATGATTTTGTGATGATTCTTGGTATTGCTACGTGTCATTTTCTATGGTTTGTCTATTTATGCCGTTGGTTTGATTAATATTTATCGATTCGGACTTACCCGTTGTTTCGATGTTTTGTAGAAAAACGGCATTAAAATGGGATGAATTGTATGTACCAAGGATCAGGTATATTGAAGGCGTCTCGATAGAGATGCGTAGGCACAAGCGGATCGTAATCGGGGTTCGGACGAGGAGAGCGGATCAATTCTTTAAAGTCGCGCGCGTGCACTCCGCGCGCCCGCTCGCGCACCAGCGCTGAACACTTTCAACGATTCTCATGAATATTGGAGAAGGAATCAAGGTTTTTCCTTCATAAGTAAAGTACATTGTGATAGGGTCTGTAGGTGAAAACCGTGCGCAAATCGGAGTTCAGACGAAGGAGAACGGGCCAAAGCAAAAACACTGCGCAAAGCAGTATCGCGCGCGCCCGCGCGCCGCGCGCAGCGCAAACGCGCGCGACCTCGAACGCCCAGCCTCCGACCTCCGAACGCGGTTCAACCCAAACGCCGGTTCAGGCTGATTCTCAGCGCCAGCTTCCAATTTCAAGCGCGCGTTCACCATCTGGAGCGCCCTCCAACTTCTCCGGTAGCGCTCGGCCATCTCGGCGCCATCTCATACGGTGGCGCTCGGCACACCATTTCAGCCCAATTTCCAGCGCTAGCTTCACCCAACGGCGCTCAAGCTCATCCAGCGTTCACCTCTGTCTGAGAATGCATTATGAACCTGCGCTCAATCAAACTCGCTCACTTTCACTAAATATAAATATCTGCGCTAGGTCGAAGGCATTTCTTGATTCTATTTCTTGGGGCTCTGCTTGTGGCGCTCTTTCGAGGCCTCCTTCCAGTTTCTTGAGACATGATAACGGATAATAGTTAGATTTATTTCATGTTCTCTTGTTCATCATTGAATAATCTTGTTATCAATTTATGCTTTGGATTTTCAGTTCTTGTGGAATCAATTTTCATAGTTTATTATTTGTGATTCTTGTGAATTCAATTCATAGTGACAGTGGATTGGATTTTCATGTTCCGTTGATTTATATTACGTAATGATTTCCTGCTTTCATTTATTTGCAATTAGATTTAAATTAGGGATTGACAAACCCTATGAATAATATGATTGCATATGCTTTTGTTTATCGCTTTTGATTTATCGCTTTCGTAGCTCAACTAGGGATTGACAACCCCTGGTATAGATTTATTGCTTTATTAGTATAGCTCGGGATTGACAACCCCTAGCTTAGGTTCACTGTTTAATTCTCGTGTTTCAATTCCAGTATGTTTCAAACCCCTGTTGGCATTAGAATGTTTAGGTTTTAATCGCTTTCTGTGTGCGACACGAACAATCGCCCTGTTAAGTTTTCCTTGAGAGACGACTCGTGTTAACTTATCACGCTACGATTACCTCGTACGATTGCGAGTGAATTTGAGTGTGTTTTAGCTCGATCAATTTTGGCGCCGTTCTTGAAAACTTTAAGCGTATTGTTTGTGTTGTTTATTCTGTTTTCTTTTCATTTTATTTTGTTATACTCGATTCTTGGCGTGATCCATTTTGTGTGAGTGTTGTAAATGCTAGGTTGCCGCCGTTTGATGGAAGATGTATGCTTTTGGCGGCAGCGTCGGGGCTATATTGCCTAACCCGGCGAATTTGAGCACTTACCGGCAACAATATGGTTGGGGTGGAATAACCGACCCGACTCGGGTTGTGGAATCAACAAACCGGAATATTGGGATCCACAACCCGATTTGGGATGGTGGGATCCCAGCGACAACGACCTCCTCGGTCCGATTCGAATGGCGGGAACCACATCCCGATTCGAGATGTTGGGACCCTGACGACTATGGATATTATGATCCTATGACCACAACCTCCACGATGCGGTGGTACCACCCATACGGGGTATTATTCTCCACCACCTCACCACCACCTCGGAGGTATCCGTTGGATAATATGGAACCGAATTGATTCGGACTTCGCCACCAAAGGTTGGATCTTGTGACACCAAATCGGGGTGCTTGCAAGCAAAATTAGAAATGATGGTGACGGATGGACGAGTTCTTTGCAACAAGATGCGATAGGGGCCTCAAGCTACTTTATGAGGCTCGGCGACCATGACCATCGAGTTCGCCATTGGATGATAGAGCGCAACTCTTGATCGTTTAGAGCGCGTGTGGGATGATGGGCGTGAAGTTGGTTGGTATCAGCGAAAACTTGCGATGAGAGAACTTGAGCCACACAGTGAGGCTCAGCGGTCATTGTCCTTCAAGGTGATCGGCGGATGATCGTGTTGTGGAAGAGCCATCGAAGATATTACGCCACCACAAGAAAAGGAGGAAGAGGTGGTAGTCTCGAGGTTAGACTCCGACAAGTATGAGCCGACCCCGAGAACACGGTTGAGGTAGTTCATGCGGTTTCGAGTTGATGAAGAGGATTGGGAAGGGAATTTGTTAGCATGCCGGACCACAATGGTATTGAAGGAACTACCGATGAAGTATGTGTTCGTGGAGGATGAGCAAGGAAGCGGTGATCTTTTCGGCCGAGCTTCTAATTTTGGAGAAAGCGGAGTTGACCTCGGTGCTTATAGAGGTGGTGAAAGTAGCTTTTACGAAGGCTGGCGATAAAGGGTGTATATGCCTATCGGAGCAACACTTGGTATAGTCCTGCAGGGGCACGGTGGAGCTCATGGCATCATGATTATGGCGGACCGCCATTGACCATCATCGTTTCTCTAATAAACACGTCGAGCTAATGGCGTTAAACAAGCGCTCCGTGGGAGGCAACCCACGTTTGGCTTTGTTTTCTTTTCTTTCTTTTTCGTTTGGTTTTCGTTGTTCTTTGATCTGTTTTTGTCGTTGAGTTTGTTTTGCTCAGTTGGGAAGTTGTCAGCGGTGAGATGAAGTTGTGATGCTCGGCTCTACGCACATTAAATCGATTATCGAAGTATCATCCTCTATGGTCATTTGAGCTTTTAATGTTTTGAGCTTTGGGGCGATGCTCGATTTAAAATAATGGGGATGTTTGCTCGGTTTTGTATGTGTGATATATTGTTTTGTATGTAATGACATGCCCTTGTGCTTATTTTGATTGTTTGGACTTGAGTTTGTGTCTATCACGAATAAGTTAGGATTTTGATTTGTCTTGTTGAACTACGTGGTATTGATCGGACCTTGATGTATTTCTCGTTTATCTTGATGTCATTTGATTAAAGTCTGATGTGAATTGGCGAGATTGTGTGGATTGATTTTAAATCGGTGGTTGTTGATGTGATTTGTCCGGCTAATGCTAGGGGGAGTGTTAACAGGGTGGTTACCTATATACTCGTTTCATTATAAAAAAAAAGTGTGAAAAAAAAGGGATATTAAAAAAAAAAAGGTGAAGAATATGAGAAAAACTCCAATGTTGTTGAGATTGTATAAATGGAGGATGTGATTATGTCCCTCTTTCTCGTAAATTGAGAAATGGACATGGGAAACCACGTTAGGAGACTCGAGTTCATCGAGACTTCACCTTTCGAACATTGTCCCAAAATTTGTTTATACCTTCTTTGCGTTCTCAAAAGAAACTTGTTGCTAAAGGTAACCATTTTAGTTATTTCACTCTTAGCGGAGAGTTGGGTCTGAGCAAAAATAACTTACTCGTTTATTTGATATTTTCACAATCTTAGATTTGTTTCATGTTGTCTTTGATTATGTACTCATCATGTTTGGGAGAATTGCAAAATATGTTTGATTGATTGGAATAAGAGCTATGTTGCATGAATTATCTTTCTAATCTTATTAGTATAGACTTTGCTTGAGGACAAGCAAATGGATAAGTGTGGGGGAGTTGTTTGGTATGATTTTGTGATGATTCTTGGTATTGCTTTACGTGTCATTTTCTATGGTTTGTCCTATTTATGCCGTTGGTTTGATTAATATTTATCGATTCGGACTTACTTCGTTGTTTCGATGTTTTGTAGAAAAACGGCATTAAAATGGGATGAATTGTATGTACCAAGGATCAGGTATATTGAAGAGCGTCTCGATAGGAGTACGTAGGCACAAACGGATCGTAATTCGGGGTTCGGACGAGGAGAGCGGATCAATTCTTTAAAGTCGCGCGTGCACTCCGCGCGCCCGCTCGCGCACCAGCGCTGAACACTTTCAACGATTCTCATGAATATTGGAGAAGGAATCAAGGTTTTTCCTTCATAAGTAAAGTACATTGTGATAGGGTCTGTGGGTGAAAACCGTGCGCAAATCGGAGTTCAGGCGAAGGAGAGCGGGCCAAAGCAAAACACTGCGCAAAGCAGTATCGCGCGCGCCCGCGCGCGCGCGCGCGCGCAAACGCGCGACCTCGAACGCCCAGCCTCCGACCTCCGAACGCGGTTCAACCCAAACGCGGTTCAGGCTGATTCTCAGCGCCAGCTTCCAATTTCAGCGCGTTCACCATCTGGGCGCCCTCCAACTTCTCCGGTAGCGCTCAGCCATCTCGGCGCCATCTCATGCACGGCGCTCGGCACACCATTTCAGCCCAATTTCGGCGCTAGCTTCACCCAACGGCGCTCAAGCTCATCCGGCGTTCACCTCTAATGAGAATGCATTATGAACCTGCGCTCAATCAAACTCGCTCACTTTCACTAAATATAAATATCTGCGCTAGGTCGAAGGCATTTCTTGATTCTATTTCTTGGGGCTCTGCCATGCGCTCTTTCCAGGCCTCCTTCCAGATTTCTTCAGACAACAGTAACCAGATAATAGTTAGATTTATTTCATGTTCTCTTGTTCATCATTGAATAATCTTGTTATCAATTTATGCTTTGGATTTTCAGTTCTTGTGGAATCAATTTTCATAGTTTATTATTTGTGATTCTTGTGAATTCAATTCATAGTAATGATGGATTGGATTTTCATGTTCCGTTGATTTATATTACGTAATGATTTCTGCTTTCATTTATTTGCAATTAGATTTAAATTAGGGATTGACAAACCCTATGAATAATATGATTGCATATGCTTTGTTTATCGCTTTTGATTTATCGCTTCGTAGCTCGACTAGGGATTGACAACCCACGGTATAGATTTATTGCTTTATTAGTATAGCTCGGGATTGACAACTAGCTTAGGTTATTGTTTAATTCTCGTGTTTCAATTCGGTATGTTTCAAACCCCTGTTGGCATTAGAATGTTTAGGTTTTAATCGCTTTCTGTGTGCGACACGAACAATCGCCCTGTTAAGTTTTCCTTGAGAGACGACTCGTGTTAACTTATCACGCTACGATTACCTCGTACGATTGCGAGTGAATTTGAGTGTGTTTTAGCTCGATCACTAGGCACCGGTGAGTTTGTGGATCTCACGGATGGTCTTTGGCACTGCGTATGAAACCTTGTTTTCACCTTAGTGGGATTTACCTTGAGCCCTCTTGAGAAACCCGGCATCGAGGAATTTACGGTCTTCACCATGAATGTATACTTACGGGGTTGAGCTTGAGGTTGGCCGACACGAGGAGGCGGAGGATAGTTAGAGTGGTTGGCGCGACTCTCCGTTTTAACTTTTGACCACGATGTAAATCGACATAGACCTCGACAATCTCCCTCGTGGTCTTTGAATATTGCATCAACCATCCTACGGTAGGTAGCTCGGCGTTCTTGGTGAAAGGCATCTTCCGATGCGTAAAGGCGAAGTCGGTGATGAATGTTGTCTTTGGGGCGTCCTCCGGGCTCATCGAGTTGGTGGTACCCTTTCTGCAGATCTAGGAGAAGACTTCGTGGCCTACCAATGCCTCCAGCTTGCTGTCGATGTCGGGAGGGGTAACAATCTTCGAGCGGTGTTTGTTGAGGTCGGTGTAGTCGACACATCGCCATCCCTCTCGGCTTTCGGACCACGGTTGGATTAGCCATCGGTCGGTGCCAACCTCGAACAAGATCTTGGCCTACGGGTTGCGTCACCGTCTCTTATGACTGGCTGCGCTGCTGTCATAAACACTCTTTTTCTACAGGCGGCTTAGTAGCGGGTCGATGTTGAGGCGATGAGTTATGAGATCGGGTGACACTCGGTCGTGTTGAGTGGGGACCATGCGAACACGTCCACATGTTCCTCGAAGCTGCATGACATCTTGCGAATATCAATTGGGTCTGGGCCTTGACCTTGCAACTTTGGAGGGTCGTCATCGTATAGCGAGGAGGTTCTCGATCGGTCTTCCAGGGTGGCGGCACAGGGATTGTAATTGCTATGCACGAGGCGAGGCTACATCACAGGTTGAGACTCGTAGGCATTCTTTGGCTGCCGTTTGGTCTGTTGGATGCTTAGCACCCCGCGAGGTGGGTATCTTGATCGTGGTGGAACACCGGCGGGCGACACTGGTGGCGTATAGCGATCTACGCCCATGATGATGTTATGCGGAAGGGAGCTCGTGCCGGGAAAAATTGAATGGACTTTGACACCGACACAGGAGCACGTCTACGGTAGCAGGAAGGGTAATGACACGCCGGTTTGAACCGCCTCTGAGTGAAGCTCATGGCGGGATGGTGCGGGGCGTATTTCAATCCTCCGAGCCTCAAGTTTATCGAGACGACTCGGAAGATATTCTTGACGGAGGCACCGATGTCGATGTAGACACGGTGGGCGTTCTTGTTGCCACCACGGCTTGTATCGTGATGGCGTCTTGGTGGGACATGATTTTGGGCACGGGTCATCTTTGGAGAACACGATGTTCTCGCCATCCGGAGTCGCTTGTTTTCGGCTCCTCGGGATCGACCTCGAGCTTCGTTCTTTAACGATGACCTCAAATGGTTCCTATAGGCATTCGGTAATGGCATAGACTGCTCCATAGCGTTGGGACCTTCGTCCTCATCGTCTTGAGGTTGGGTGGCCGTCGAGGTCGACTACTGATTATTGCCACCATTATTCTTTCCTCTGCGCTTCTTGTTCCTGGCCCATTTCGGTAGAGGTATTTCTTGAGGCTCCTCCTTTGCGAGTTCGTCGATCTGCGAGCCAGGTTTACGCAATCTTGATATCGTGACCATACCCTTGGTGATAGTCACAATACTTCTCCGTTGACCTCTTCTTAGATCCTCGCTTTCATGGGAGGGGCTTGAGGAAGAGCTCGGCGTGGGCTCGAATATCTCGGCCTACGGGTTGTTTCGCGGCGCTTCAAAGAGAGCAAATTTATCTCAACTTTTGAAAATCTCTTTGAAGCGAGCAAACTCCTCGTCATATTTTGACTTGACAAGTCGACTCGGAAGCGGGACGGAGGAGTGTATGTCGACGATTTATACAGGGCGCCTCGCGACCATTTGGGAAAATCGCGGTATTGGTGGGGCTGGACTCCTTCTTGGCGTGCGAGCTTGCGGCCTTGACTCGTCTGTTGATTTCTCGACGCCTCCTGCACTGATTGCTCGCGGGGTGGCATGCGGTGTTGGGTCACTCGCGAATAGCTACTGGCGCGCGCTCGATGGCTCGCGGTCGAGTGCTCGGCGCGTGCTCGATCGCAGGCGTCTGCGTAAAATTCTTGTATTCCTCGCGATCGGGCTCGCGGTCGCGGCTTCGATCACAGTTTCTGCTCCAGTGTGTTTTCAACCTCTTTTTCTTGGTGGGGCTCGGGTAGCTCGTCGGCTCCTAAATCTGGATGGTGAAGCATTGATTCTTGGGTTCGCCTCCGTATTACTCGAAAATTGGCCCGTCTTTTGTAGTGCATTCACTTGCGGCTATTTGACAATTTAATTCTCCAACATCTTCATATGCTTCCCCATGGCCGTCACAATGGACTCCGAATGATTTATCTTTTGCGGTGTTGCTTATGAGCAATTCTAATTCGTTGCCAATTGTTGGTTGCTTACAACCAGCTGCGCATCATGTCTTGAGACTTGGCTTCTCGGCTCTTGAATTACACTATTACGAGCAGTGGCTTCTTTGGAGTTGTTGAAATCGGGTGATTCCTCGATTGATGTGGTGGCGTTCTGTCTCGTCGACTCTTGAAAAGTGAACTTCTTCATGAGATCGTCATATTTTGAATCACTCTCAGCAATTTGCTTTGAACAATGGCGTTCTCTCCGTTGGCCATTGATATTTGTTGGCGACCATCTCCTCTGTCTGACTTGCCTCGTCTCTTGAGTCGGTTCGATAAGCAGCCCCATGCCGGCGCATCCACCATGATCCTAAATGCTGCCATATCGGTCCACCGTGAAGCTGTGTGATTTGTTGCTCCTTGGAGAACCCATGTTGTGGACATCGTCTCGATAGACCTCTGAATCTCTCCCATGCCTCGAATAACGATTCGTCGTGGTTACGGCAAAAATGAAGATTTCGGCGATGATCTTACGTGCTTTCGCGGCGGGAAGTATTCGAAAAAACTTCTATAAAGTTTCCCCAAGTGTCGATGCGGCTCGGTCAAACTCTTGAACCAATCTTTCGCTTTGGTTTGCGGCGAAACCGAACATCTTGTCGGATCGTGTCTTGTGGCACCCATTACATTTGATGGTGTCACAAATATCGAAAAAAGTCTCGAGATGCGCATTCGGGTCTTCAGTGACTCACTCCCACTGCTGCTCTCCTTGGACCATCTTGATCGGGGCGGTTTGAGCTCAAAATTGTTTGCATCTACGTGCGGGCTAACCGCCTCCTTGGGCTGATTCGGTGGGATGTCGGTACATGTGATTGAGGTCTTTCCTACGGAGGCGGGGACAATGATTCCATATTAAGCCATCGGCTGCATCTGCAAAGTCGGCTAGCATCGTCTGACTTGCTCGGGAGGAATGCCCGGATTCTGCGGATTAGGCGCCATTGTAGCCGTCTCTTCTCTCGTCCTCTTTTCCTTTGAGAGCCTTGATCTCGGGATCTAATAATATTTCGGAGGTCCACGAGATCTTGTGCGTATAAACCACCTAAGAAAGAGAGAATTTAGCTTGACAAAATAAATAAATATAATATAATATATATAACTTGAATTAATAAATCGAATCGTCAAATTATTCCTATGTGATCTTAACAATCCCGACAGCGGCGTAAAATTTGATCGCTCCTTTTCACACGTAAAAGGTGTAAGTATAGGATGGCAGATATCGTATCCACGAGATTGTATCACGAAAACATAGAAGCTAGCTCAGCGATAATTCTTCATTATCGAAGCACGAATTTGGGTGAAAGGTTAAGGCTTGGAAGTTAATCCAAAGCAAAGGTAACAAGCGAAATATAAATAAAGCAATAAAATCACGGAAGATAACTATGAAGAGACTAACCACAGGGATGCATTAATCCTATCCTAGCGATGTTTATCACCTTATTACTAACCATTTTAATCCGAGACAAGATGGAAGATCACATATGTAGCCAACAACTTGATTCACGACAATTGTGACGATTGATTACTAATTTTCCTATTGCATTACGTCTCTGAGGAAAATAAGCAACTCGAAAGGATCGCAAAGAATATGCTTCCTCTGAATGTTCCTATCTCGATTCACGACTCGAGAGGCTTATCCGTATCATACATTCAAGATCGATTGACAATTAAAAGCGATTCACGTAATTAGCGGCAACTATGATATGCATCAAAATTGATCGAAATCAACACATATAAATAAGCACCAAGAATCATGAATCGATGCACGGAAGGTAAATAACAACGATAGGAATCACAACATATAGGATAAAATCATGCAAACCCTAGGATTAGAGCGAAATTAGCTAGACATAATTAACGACATAAAGTGCGCAATAATCATAAAAGCGGAAATTAAATTGATAAAACCCGTGGGAAGCGTCGAAGAACAATGGTTGGGTTCGTATCGAATCCAACGGAAAAGCGGAAAAAGATGGAATTCATTCGGACGAAATCGTGCTAAATCGTCACCAATGCGAAGAACTAATGTAAAGCGATGGATAACTATTGCTAGAACTAATCTAAATCAAAGCTAAAGCGAAAATAAATGAAAAAGCAGATAAAAGCGAGGAAAAGCGTGCAAAATCGTGTTGGAGTTCGTTGGAGGCGCGAGGTGAAGCCTATTTATAGATTAGGGCTGAAAACCCTAATTTTAGGTCTGCCGCCTCGCCTCATGACGCGGTAGTGGTCGCGAGGTTACAGGCGTTACAGGCGATTTCGCGGCGCGCGCCGTGGCGCGAGCTCGATCAGCCCAGCTCTCTGCGACTTCCTTTGTTTAGCTCCGTTCTCTCGGCGTCCGGACTCCGGTGCGATCCGTTTGCGCCTATGGACTTCTATCGAGATGCTCTTTAACATTATAAACTTTTCACATCCATACTTATCATATCAGTTCATCATCTTTGGTTACTTTTATGCGCGTGCATCGATTATCACTGAAAATCCTACAAAACACAAAGAGAAACCCCAAGCGATATCTTCCAAATATAGCTAAAATCATTGAGATCCAAGATATAAACACGGTTTATAGATCTAAATTCATCTTTAAATATCAACAATAAGCGTGTAAAATGCGTTTATCAAACCCCAAACTTAAAGCATTGTTTGTCCTCAAACAAAAGCGAGCAGAAAGACACAGCGAAAGATCAACGAGAGATCAGCGAGCATAGCAAAGGTGATAAACACAATCAAGCCTCGGAAAATATACTTGACTCTCGAAAATACTAGCACACATGGCGACATTAGTCACTTCAACACAAACAACGATTGAAAGCAAAACTCATTTATTTAGACCCTACTTCAAGGCATGTGTGTAGAATATAGAGATACACTCAAACTCGTAAAGAAATTAAGGGCGTGTATACACTCATAGATCGATCGATGCAACGTCTTACCATAGGCTTGCCATTTCTCTAACATCTCCACCGCGTCGAATGTGTTCAAATAAGGATCAAAGAGGTCTTTTGATAGGTTATAATGTAGGCACATTGGTTAAGGTAGGATAATATATGGCTAAGTGACTCAAGTAAACTCAAAGCACTTCCGTCTAAACAAACAACTCATATGGACTTTGTCCATTTCCTTTCCTTTCAACATGCTATTTCATATTTATGCAACTCAAAGTACCATATACTATGACAATTGACTTCCTTTATGCTCATACTATACACAAAATTTTTCTTTTCACTTTTACTTTTCTTGGCTTTGTAATAGAGCTTATAGGGTCTATTCTTTTTCACACGGGTACCATCCTTCATCTTGCATCACCACTTAGCATATAAAAACAAATGTTTCTCCCATTTGATTCCCATATCCATCCTCACCTCCTATCATCCGGTTAATCGAAAGAATAAAGTCTAATAAAAGGCTCAAAGAAGGCGACAAACGGTATATATCATTGGGCTAGTGTTTGGGAAAATATGTGGTTAACAAAGATGGCCTTTTATCCTTTCAAATTCGAAACACATATTGCAGTCTCGACACGAAAAGCGGCAAGTTCTAGAAGATAATCACATGCGATATCACACAATTAAAAAAGCGTATCAAGATGTTTATACGGTGAAGCTCGAGTTTCACAGGATAAGCAAATGGTGAAAAATAACAAGCTAAGCCATCTCACGTCATTCATGCGTCATTTTCTAACATATCATGTGCCTATCATTAAATTTCACAAAAATTTCTATCGTCATTGGCCACATGGATTAACACACTTCACTTCAACTCGTTGATCGGCCGACACAACAACGAAAAGAAAAATGAAAAGCGACAAAAGCAACACAAGCGAAAAACAAAACAAAACACAAAAACAAAACAAGAAAGCGTTGGGTTACCTCCCAACAAGTGCTAATTAACGTCTTTAGCTGAACCATCACTAAACTTGTCGATCGGCGTTTTGGTGGTAGCAATCTTTCCCAACTTGTGGACCCTCCTAAACTTAGCATTCACGGATGACCACCGCGACTATGGAAGTGCCACGACTTGGCGATACACTCGGGTTCCATGCCGAGTCCACTTCTTCCTTCTCGCGACTTCTCGATCGGTCGAGTACCCTCTAAGCGAGGCGTGTGCGGCGGCGGTCATGATCGGCGGCACTCTTCCCGCTTTCCACCGTCGTGTTGCTTGATGGCGTCATATATGGAAATCTTGAGCTCGCATCGTTAACACGAAATGTGAGATTGCCTTCACGCACATCAATCAGCGCACGACCGGTTGCTGAAAAGGTCTACCTAAGATTAGTGGTTGTTGTTTGAATTGGGAATATCTAAAATAACAAAGTCGGCGGGAAAAACAAAATCCAATTCTTACCAACACGTCTTGACGATACCTTTTGGATATGTGGTGACGGTCGGCCATCATCGATGAAATCTTCGTCGGCTTCATCTTTCCTAGGTGTAGCGGTTGAATCGTTCAACGGCATCAGTTGATGCTCGCCCCAAGTCGCACAAAACATTTGGAAAAGTGCGCTCGGCGATCTCGCACTCTAACGTAAAGCGCCGGGATCATACGCGAGGAAGCTTCCTTTGCAAGGCAGACCTGCATTCTTGGATAGGGTAATTTCTCAAATTTCCCGGTTTCTTCTTGCTTGCAAGCGCGTCTTTTAAAATTTCATGTATCCGGCATGTTTCGCGTGCTTCAAAGAGAGGCAAATTTATCTCAACTTTTGAAAAATCTCTTTGAAGCGAGCAAACTCCTCGTCATATTTTGACTTGACAAGTCGACTAGATTAACGGGACGGAGGTGTATGTGCGACGATTTGCTTACAGGCGCCTCGCGACCATTGGGAAGGTCGTGAGGTATTGGGTGGTATTGGACTCCTTCTTGGCGTGTGAGCTTGCGGTGTGAGCTCATGTGATTTCTCGGCCGCCTCCCCGCACTTTGATTGCTCGCGGGGTGGCATGCGGTATTGGGTCACTCGCGAATAGCTACAGCGCCGCACGCTCGATGGCTCGTGGTCGAATGCTCGACGCGTGCTCGGTCATGAGCGTCTGCTTAAAATTCTTGTATTCCTCGCGATCGGGCTCATGATCGCGAGCTTCGATCGCAGTTTACGCTCTAGTGTGTTTCAGCCTCTTTTTCTTGGTGGGGCTAGGGTAAGCTCGTCCGCTCCCTCGTGCGGATGGCGAAGCATTGATTCTTGGGTTCGCCTCCGTATTACTCGAAAATTGGCCCGTCTTTTGTAGTGCATTCACTTGCGGCTATTTGACCAATTTGATTCTCCAACGTCTTCATATGCTTCCCATAGCCGTCCTGATGGACTCCAAATGATTTATCTTTTGCGGTGTTGCTTATGAGCGAATTCGATTCGTTGCCAATTGTTGGTTGCTTACAACCAGCTGCTGCATCATGTCTTGAGACTTGGCTTCCTCGGCTCTTGAATTACACTATTACGAGCAGTGGCTTCTTTGGAGTTGTTGGAAGTCGGGTGATTCCTACGATTGATGTGGTGGCGTTCTCTGTCTCAATCGACTCTTCAAAGAGTGAACTTCTTCGTGAGATCGTCATATTTTGAATCCTCTCAGCAGTGCTTTGAACAATGGCGTTCTCTCCGTTGGCCATTGATAGCTGTTGGCGCCATCTCACTCTGTCTGACTTGCCTCGTCTCTTGGTCGGTTCAATAAGCAGCCCCATGCCGGCGCATCCACCATGATCCTCGTGCGCCATATCGGTCCGCGTAGGCGTGTGATTTGTTGCTCCTTGGAGAACCCATGTTGTGGACATCGTCTCGATAGACCTCTGAATCTCTCCCATGCCTCGAATAACGATTAGTCGTGGTTACAGCAAAATGAAGATTTCGGCGATGATCTTACGTGCTTTCGCGGTGAGGAAGTATTTGAAAAGAAACTTCATAAAGTTTACCCAAGTGTCGATGCCATTTCGGTCCAAACTCTTGAACCAATCTTTCGCTTTGGCTGGCGAAAGCGAACATGCGCATCGGATCGTGTCTTGTGGCACCCATTCATTTGATGGTGTCACAAATATCGAAAAAAATCTCGAGATCGCATTCGGTCTTAGTGACTCACCACTGGCGCTTTCTCCTTGGACCATCTTGATCGGGGCGGTTTGAGCTCAAAATTGTTTGCATCTACGTGCGGGCTAACCGCCTCCTTGGGCTGATTGGTGGGATGTCGGTACATGTGATTGAGGTCTTTCCTCGGAGGCGGGGACAATGATTCCCATATTCGCCATCGGACGCGCATCTGCAAAGTCGGCTAGCATCGTGCAACTTGCTCGGGAGGAATGCCCCGATTAGCGGATTGGCGCCATTGCAGCCCGTCTCTTCTCGTCCTCTTTTCCTTTGAGAGCCTTGATCTAGGGATCTAATAATATTTCGGAGGTCCACGAGATCTTATCGCATAAACCACACGAGAAAAGAGAATTTTAGCGACAAAAATAAATAAATATAATATAATATATATAACTTGAATTAATAAATCCAAATCGTCAAATTATTCCTATGTGATCTTAACAATCCCGACAGCGCGCTAAAATTGATCGCTCCTTTTCACACGTAAAGGTGTAAGTATAGGGTGGCAATATCGTATCCACGAGATTGTATCACGAAAACATAGAAGCTAGCTCAGCGATAATTCTTCATTATCCAAGCACGAATTTGGGTGAAAGGTTAAGGCTTTGGAAGTTAATCCAAAGCAAAGGTAACCAAGCGAAATATAAATAAAGCAATAAAATCACGGAAGATAACTATGAAGAGACTAACCACAGGGATGCGTTAATCCTATCCACAATGATGTTTATCACCTTATTACTAACCATTTTAATCGGACAAGATGGAAGATCACATATGTAGCCAACAACGATTCGACAATTGTGACGAGTTGATTACTAATTTTCCCTATTATTATTCGTCTCAGAGGAAAATAAGCAACTCGAAAGGATCACAAAGAATATGCTTCCTCTGAATGTTCCTATCTCGATTCGACTCGAGGCTTATCCGTATCATACATTCAAGATCGATTGACAATTAAAAGCATTCACGTAATTAGCGGCAACTATGATATGCATCAAAATTGATCGAAATCAACATATAAATAAGCACCAAGAATCATGAATCGATGCACGGAAGGTAAATAACAACGATAGGAATCAAAACATATAGGATAAAATCATGCAAACCACAGGATTAGAGCAGAAATTAGCTAGACATAATTAACGACATAAAGTGCGCAATAATCATAAGCGGAAATTAAATTGATAAAACCCGTGGGAAGCGTCGAAGAACAATGGTTGGGTTCGTATCCAAATCAGCGGAAAGCGGAAAAAGATGGAATTCATTCGGACGAAATCGTGCTAAATCGTCACCAATGCGAAGAACTAATGTAAAGCGATGGATAACTATTGCTAGAACTAATCTAAATCAAAGCTAAAGCGAAAATAAATGAAAAGCAGATAAAAGCGAGGAAAAAGCGTGCAAAATCGCTGGGGTTCGTTAGAGGCGCGAGGGTGAAACCTGTTATAGATTAGGGCTGAAAACCCTAATTTTAAGTCTGCCGCCTCGCCTCATGACCGCGGCAGTGGTCGAGAGGTTCACGGGCGTTACGGGCGTTTCTCGCGGCGCGCCTCGTGGCCGCGAGCTCGTCGGCCAGCTCCTCTGCGACTTCCTTTGTTTAGCTCCGTTCTCTCGCGTCCGGACTCGGTGCGATCCGTTTGCGCCTATGGACTCCTATCGAGATGCTCTTTAACATTATAAACTTTTCACATCCATACTTGTCATATCCATTTCATCATCTTTGGTTACTTTTATGCTTGTGCATCGATTATCACTGAAAAGCCTACAAAACACCAAGAGAAACCCGAAGCGATATCTTCCAAATATAGTTAAAATCATTGAGATCAAGATATAAACACGGTTTATAGATCTAAATTCATCTTTAAATATCAACAATAAGCGTGTAAAATGCGCGTTTATCACCCGCTCCATTCGTCCTACGGTGAAGAAATTTTGGAATTGGCGAGGTTGGCATTGAGGAACTCGAGACACAGCTCGGCCGAGGACTTCGTGAATCGGTGAACCGCCTATTCCTTTGGCGTTGTGGTGGCATCTTCTTCCTCGTCGAGGCGGCGATCACGAGGGTGTATGGGAATGTTTTCATGTAGCCCTCGGTGTGTGACCGCTTGAGTCTCGCAATCTCTCTTCCACATTTGGTGACCACAGTCGTCTTCAGCAGTTGTTGTTCTGATATCGATGGCGGTGCTAAGCGTTTGCCGTGTTCTTGCCATTAAATTAAGCGAAGCTTTTTGTTCGGTGTTCCCAGACGGCGCCAATGATAAATCTTGTGTATGTTAATATCGAGATTTGTGTAAATATAAATAACACCAAGGCTTTTCGTGGTTCGATCGAGAATAAGATCTCGTCCATGGAGGAATGGTTCCTCAATACTTTCACTATGATTTGATTCGGTGAGTGTAGCTAAAAGCTCTTAGTATTCAATAAGTTGCTAACCCTTCTACCTTCGATCTAACTCCTATTTATACATATCTGAGGATCCCTAAGGTGGGATTTGATCCCCTCCCATGTAGGGACCTTCCTCTCGCTGTAGGGACTCTTAGCCTTCCGTGTAGGGTAGAGGCTGATTAGGGTTTGGAGGCTAGCCTTTGGCTTAACAGCGTGGGCCGTTATTAATGTCGGGCCCGGCTCGTTTGGTCTGTCGGTGAGCACGGCGGTTGGGCCATATCCGTCACGATACAACTATCTTTTCTATTCTTGCCTCCTAGAGCATATGTTAAGCATTTTTTCATTTTGGTTTGTGTGATTTCTCACTAAGATCACGCAAAGAAATGATAAACATAATTAGTTGGAACATACTAGCATAATGTTACTGTCTTGACACTAGTAATCACAAAGGCCATCAATTAACCCGAAACACATGCCTACTAAAAGAAAGCAAAGGGTAGAAGCAATACTGATGAAACTTTTGTGGCTCTTGGCTCTTGAACTTATACTACTTGTGCTCTTATTCTTCTTTTTATTGCCTCTCGAAATAGAAAAGAAGACATTATAGCGAGATCTATGGAAGAAGTCTTCGGTGCTAAGAATCACAGTTCAATTTATATAGGTTGGTTTACGCAAATCGACTTATAGCAATTCAAATTTTATTTCCTCAAAGACCCGTAAGAAAAGTAGTACTAATGTTTGCTATTGAAAAAATTTGTTTATTGACTATGAAGCTTACATGCTTGTTGTGTGGCCTAATGAAAGGTTTGTATAGATTTTGAAGTACTGAAGGATGTAGTAAGGTACATGTGACACGGACTTGAAATAGCCTGATAGTGCTAGTACTGGAAGAAATGATGTGGAATAAATGATGCGGGCTGATTTACAAAACAAAGATGCTCGATTTGGAGAGTGTTTTATTCAAGTAATGCAAGCGGTGCTCGTACTAGAAGAAATGACAAGTAAGTTTTATAACTCAAATTTCGGATAAGCCATACTTTATTTTGTAATTATTTATTCTTGTCCTAATCATTTTATATTCATAAACGAACTCAGTGGGTAGAAGAGTATGCTGCGGATCAATCAAAGTGATTATATGACATGATTTGGTATGCAATACAATATTATGTCACTAAGTTTACTTTTCAAAGTTTTAGAAACTATATTGATATGTGAAATTTGCATTCAAGTGTTATTTAGTCGACTTGGTAGAAGATTACTATGATATGGATCTTTTCCTTTCTTTCCACAAGAAAAAGACTTGGAGAAGACTTGGAGAAGGCATATGATAGGAGAAGGCATATGATATGATATGGATCTTTTCCTTTACTATGATAGAATCCTTATGAGAGAAGACTTCGTATTAGAGTCGAACTCATCATGAATATGTATAAATAGAAGCTAGATTAGACAAAGGAGGATCATCTACACTCTTTGTAATCGCTTCTTACACACTCAATACACATATACTCTCTTGCTCCATGGACGTAGATCTAATTCAATAGATCGAACCACGTTACTTTCTCGTGTTCTTTCTGCATTCATTACCTTACGAAAACAAGATCGATCTTTGGCGCCGTCTGTGGGAACCAAAATTTATGTTATCGATCAACTTTTCTCAAGTAACAATCGAATGATGAGGAACAGAAGCTCTACATCGGGCCGATTACTGGCAACAACAATAGCAGCGACGGGGGCGGACTGACATTTGCACAGGAAAAGCCCGATCGAGATCGACCCCGAAGAATGCGTTCGAGCACGGATGGCGAGGCTACCCTATCCTACGTGAAGAAGAAGAGTATCGCGGCGAAGGGCGTCGCATGACAACGGAAGAACCCCAAGCTCATGATTGAATCTCGACGAGGCGGTTAAAGGGTTCCTCGAAAAAAATAAGGAGAGCTTCCTCGGTACCTCGGTAGAGAACGAGGTCGGCCTCGGCATGGTGAAAAGGATGTCGAAGTCTCGTCTGACACGAGGACCCCAGCGAGCGGATCTCCCAACCTTGGATGATGGCGCTCGTCTGCGAACAATACCTCTACACGAGTTGGTTTCCAAACCGATCGTGCAAGAGATGGCGACACGGGACGGTCGTCATGATCATCGTGGTCGACCCCACAATTATCTTGAGTCCGGCGAGCGAACTTGGCATCGTTCTCGGGTGGCGGGTTCGATGGATCTGGGAGGATCATTATCCCTTTCTCCAGCGAGATACTCGACACTCCTCTGCGGACAAATGCGGGTGCAGTATCGCCCATATGATGAACCGCGGGATCCACAAAACTTTCTCTCGGTTTCGATACAACATGATCAATCAGCGTCTCAACACCATCCACATGTGCAAGCTGTTCCCGAGCTCTTGATCGACAACGCCCACGGTGGTTGACGGTTTACCTCCGACGACATTGGATCTTACCGACATCTAATGGAAGCCTTTCGTGAAGGTTCTTCCAAAAGCGAGTCGAAGACCACATCGGCTCATCTCCTCCTTGTAAAAGCAAGGCGAGGTGAGTTCATCGCGATTTCATAACGAGGTTCGAGGGCGTGAGCGACCTCCTCATTATCTCGGCTTTCCAAAACGACATCTTGCATGAGGCCCTATCTGAGAGATTGTCAGTATGAGCCCGTCTTGCATCGGAGCTGTGGTGCATAGCAGATCGGTTCGCAAAAGCGGACGAAGCGGACAGGAGAAAGAGAGAAGCTAACAAGGCAGAGCCCTCTAACAAAAAAGAGGAAAGAGGATGGTCGAGGGGACCGAGGCCTAAGTCGACGAAGTGCCTTGGAAAGGATACAACGTGGCCCTATAAAGTCTAGGCTCGGGCCACGTCAGAACCTTGAATGACCTCAGTATACACCCCTGACGAAGACAAGAGCGGAGATTTACGAGCTTCATACGGACATGTTTGAGAAACCTCGATCCATGCTAGGGGATCGAAGCGCCGATCGAAGATAAGTATTGCTCGTTCCATGAAGATCATGGACACGACACGGAGGAATCACGGGGACCTCATGGCGAGACATCGAAGTTGGTGCATGGCGGGGTTCTTAAGAGGTACCAAGGTTATAGTCGACGAGGCTGGTCGGTATGAGGCTCCCGCGGTCGAAAAGCGGAAGCAAAGGAAGAGCGAGGGGCGTGGCCCTCACAAAAAGCAAGAGCACGACACCGGCGAAGAAGATGATGGCGAGCCTTAGTGCGATGGTTATATCCACCATCACGGGCTCTCCGCGGTACTCTGAAGTCCTCCACGAAAGCGAGGCCGAAGCCCCGAACGGCGAACACAGTAAACAAAAGGTTCAAAAGGGCGAGCCATAACCTTTTACGAGGGCGACCTTGTACCAGCCGTAGTACCTCGCGGGGACGCAATGATAATCCAGCGGTGGTGCAAACAAGCTAGTTTGGCGCATATCGTCGATATTGGTGCGTCGGTGAGCATCCTCTTCAAGGTGCTTTGACAAATTAGGAGTTGAGGAGGCCGCCGCCGCACGGCACCACTTCCACTTGAGCTTCGTGTAAGAAGAGACACGACACGAGGAGATCATCGAACTACATCACGGTGGGAAAAGCGTCGTGAGCTCCACCAAAGTGGTACAATTCTTCGTGGTAAATGCCTACTCAACATATAACATCATACTAGGCGAGACTAGTTGAATGCGATGAAGGCGGTGTGTTCAACGTATCACGACCATGAAGATCCCACAAGAGGAGGGTAGGCGTGATCAGGAGATCGAGAAAAAGCGAAAGAATGCATGTAGGTCGCGCCTTAAGAGGTGCGGGACTTGACCCAGCACCCGGGCATGGCGATTCTGAGAATCGAGGAGTTGGGCTGGAAAGGACTTCGTCGATTCTCGGCATTTCGGTGAAAGTCGCATTATATGAAGACGATCCCTCAAGGTCGTTAAAATTGGTTCTACCAAGTACCTCAACTAAAGCGGATCATCCAACTCTAAGGGAATTCGAGCGTCTTGCCAGTCACCACTCGACATGACGGGGTCTCGCCAAGTATCATTACTCACCGCCTCGACATCGACCAAGGCATCAAACCGGTTCGGCAAAAACAACGGATATTTGCGGTGAGCGGAATCGGTCGTACATGACGAAGTGCATCAACTCTTGAAAGCGGGCATATTGTTCAAGTCAGTATCAGACACGGATAGCCAACCGGTGATGGTCAAGAAAGGAGGAGGAAGCGAATGTGTATCGATTACACGATCTCAATAAACATTACCCAGGGCTCGCTGTTTGGTTTGAATTTGTCTTTGAATCTTGGTATTGTTTTGCATGTTGTCTTCATTAGTTTATCCCTTTATTGCCGTTAGTTCGATTATTATTTATCGTTTCGGACTTACTTGGTTCGTTTCAATGTTTTGCAGAAAATCGGCATTAAATGGGATGAATTGAATCGCAAGAATAATGTATAATTGAAGAGCTTTTGGCGAGGAGTTCATAGGCGGCGAATCGCCGTCGAGTTCAAGCGAGGAAGAAGCGGGTGAAGCGACAAAGTTGCGCCACGATTTCCGTCGCACGCCTTCGGGCCTTCGCGCGCACCATCACGCGCGCCCGCACACTCCACATGCCCGGCGTCGGCCAGCGCTCACTCCGGCGCGCTCGGAAATTACCTCGCGCTCGGCGCCCACCATCCAGCGCGCGTCGCGCGCCGCCCAGCGCTCGCGCCGCGCTGAGCGCGGTTCACTCCGGCGCGTTCCCAATTTCCCTCGCGCTCGGATTGAGCGCGGCTCATCGCGCGTTCCCGCGCGCCCTCTCAGCCAGCGTCCTCACGACGCCCGCTCCGCCCCGCGTTCAGCGCGCCCTTTCGGCCGGCGTTCGCCGTCGCCCGCCTCGCCCAACGCGCGCGTCTTTCCTCAGCGCCAGCCATCCGTCTCCTCGGCCGGCGTGCATTCCCAGCGTCGGCTCACCTGCCGTTTGCTCACGCCCTCGCGCTAAGCGCCGCGCACTCCCTTGACTTCCCGCACTCGGTTTGCTCAACACGCTCGCTCGCACGCCAGCCCTCTCCCTGGCGGCCTGCTCAGCGACCATCCCAAGTTACTTCCTAGCATTTCTGAAGAATGGTTCGCACAAAAAATCCTCTCGCCTCTTTGGTGAAACGAGCAAGAACTAATGAAGGAGCTTGGGATCGGTGAACAACCCGAAGATCTCGGGCAAACTACAATGCCCATTCGCGATTTTTCGCCCCGAAGGTATCTTTTACCGTTATTAGTTCGAAGATATCGGTCACCCGTTCGTTTGATTGGAATATTTTAGCTTCATTGGGTGTTGATGGATGCGTGAAAGCGATATTTGAAATTATAGAATGCCTTGGTTTGGCAACTAGGGAACGAAGATGGTTTAAGAATATTGTTAGGGAGTTTTATGCGACACTAGAGCCCGATGATGATTTTAAGTCGCATTACGCCGGTTGGGGAGGCGAGATCGCTATTACACTAAGGTCATGCGTGATGTTTTGAGTTTTCATACTAGCGGTTTTTCGATGTGCAAGAGATTTCCCTCTTCTTTGAGACATGGAGGATTTTAGCGGTTTTGACAATTGGTCATTAGCGAGCACTTCTAGTGCCTTTATTGAGACCTGCTTTGGTTATAGCTCATAAGTTCCTAGCGTACAACCTAACGAGGGAAAGAGCGAGCGATAAAGTGAGTGCTCAAGAGCTTTTCCTCTTGTGGTGTCTTGTGAATAACAAGAAGGTTTCTTGAGACCTTTCTTATGGCGCGATTTGAGTTTATGAGGCGGCACCGTAAGGCCAAACTCTCCTTGAGCAATACCCCCTTCATTCTAGCCAAGTATTTTGTGGGAATCACTAGTGAAGATGGTCTGTTCGGGCTCGGGCATCATCGAGAATATTCGATCACTTTGGTGATTTTCGGTTGATTGCTTGACCCGCAACTTTGCTCCCTTATGAAGCACGGCGTCGCCCAAGAGTATATCACGTTCAGCGAGAACCAACCGTGCGGGTCTATTGTTGGTACCGCCACCCCGATGGATGAAGATGTCCCAGGATGCGGATACGAAGCGGGAGAGCGGGACCTCGTGACACTCCTTCACAGCTTTCCCTCCTCCCATCGGTCCCACGCGGCGCCGGTGACCTTAGGCGCATTTGATTCCGGCTTTGGCGGTTTATTGAGCCACTTCACGGCGATTTGGGGACTTTAGCTCCTCCCGGAATCGAGAACTTTGAGAGGTATCGGCGCAGATGGGTCGACAATTCACGAGTTCACCAATCTTGACCCGTGGTTTGAGAGAGTTCCGTCTTGAGGTATATCGGTGTCTTGGCCCTAAAATCGCGATTCAGCGCCTTGATCAATCTTCACGGCAGGCGTTGGGGATTTCCGTCAAGATGTTTACAGCGTTTAGACACCCATAAGCGACATTTGGGCGACCTTCAAGCCGATGGGACGCTGGTTCCTATCCCCATCGCCTCTTCACCACCACCTGCCGTCGGACCAACGGTGAGGCTTCCTTTGTTGGAAGTATATATATATTTCCTTATTTCTTTTTGCTCTCGTCCTTATTTGGTGGTTCGTTGTTTTCCTTTTGTGGTTTGTTTGTTTTCCTTGTCTTTTCTAGTGCTTCTTTGTGGGACTATCCTTGGAACTCGATGTCCACCGACCTCCTTTCTCTCATTTGTTATCGAAGTCTCGTTTCTTTTGGCCTTATTTTGTTGTTCATGTTTAGAGCTCGGGGGACGGTGCTCGTCTATGTGGGGAGGAGAAGTTGTTGATGATATGTTGTATATGTTGTGCTCGGGGTATGTGCATGATTGACACCATGGATCTATGCTTATTTTGTCATCTTGTACTCAAGTTTTTGTCTATGCGAATAAGTTAGGATTATAATTTATGCACCTGAACTCTGTGGTATTGGTCAAACCTTGATGTGTTCTCTTTTATCGTGATGTTACGTTATTGAAGTGCAATGTGAATGAACGAGGTTGTGTGAATAAATCTTAAATCGGGGGTTATTGATGTGATTTTGTCCGGCTAATGTTAGGGGGAGTGTTAACAGTTTGATTACCTATATACTTGTTTCTTTAAAAAAAAAAAAAATTATTTTTATGTGAGATTGTCGAAACGGAGGATGGGATTCTGCCCCTCCTTCTCGTAAATTGAGAAATGGGTATGGGAAACCACGATAGGAGACTCGAGTTCATCGAGAATTCACCTTTCGACCATTGTTCCAAAATCTGTTAAGACTTTCTATGTTTATTGTTGAGATTATATAAATGGAGGATGGAATTCTGCCCCTCTTTCTCGTAAATTGAGAAATGGGCATGGGAAACCGTGATAGGAGACTCGAGTTCATCGAGACTTCACCTTTCGAACATTGTTCCAAAATCTGTTAATATTTTCTTTGTGTTCTCAAAAGAAACTTGTTGCTAAAGGTAACCATTTTAGTTAATTCACCCCTAACGGAGAGTTGGGTCTGAGCAAAAATGATCCTCTTGTTTATTTGACTTTCTCACAATCTTAGATTTGTTTCGCATTGACTTTGATTATGTATTCATCATATTTGGGGGAATTTCAAAAAGAGGTTTGATTGATTGGATTAAGAGTTTAAGTTGCATGAGTTATTTTCTACTCTTATTAGTATAGACTTTGCTTGAGGACAAACAAATGAATAAGTGTGGGGAGTTGTTTGGTTTGAATTTGTCTGAATCTTGGTATTGTTTTGCATGTTGTCTTCATTAGTTTATCCCTTTATTGCCGTTAGTTCGATTATTATTTATCGTTTCGGACTTACTTGGTTCGTTTCAATGTTTTGCAGAAATCGGCATTAAATGGGATGAATTGAATCTGCCAAGAATAATGTATAATTGAAGAGCTTTTTGAGGAGTTCATAGGCGGCGGATCGCAAATCGAGTTCAAATGAGGAAGAGCGAGGCGAAGCGACAAAGTTGCGCACGACTTCCCGTCGCGACGCACGGACGCCCGCGCACCATCGCTGCCGCGCGCCGCGCGATCCGCACCCGGCGTCCCAGCCAGCGCTCACCCGGCGCGCTCGGTACCTACTCGCGCTCGAGTGGCGCGCTCAATCGACGCTTGCCCGGCGCTCGGCGCTTACCATCCAGCGCGCGCCGCGCCCGCGTGCTCACGTCGGTGCGCTGAACGCCGGTTCACTCCGAGCGTTCCCAATTTCCTCGCGCTCGGATTGAACGCCGACTCATCGTAGCGTTGCGCCGTCGCCTCGCCCGCACCCGCACGCCGCCTCGCCCGCTCGCCCGCAGCGCCGCCTCGCCTCTACGCGCACATTCATTATCAGCCCGCTCAATTGCCTTGTTATATATAGGCTATTTTAGGTTATTTTCGAGAGTTCGGTTCGTATTTTTGGTTTTCTCTCGAGCGCGGCTGGAGCTCTAGTTCATCCGTTCTTCCAATTTCTTCAATTCGGACATTGTTTAGCGTCCCGTAATCGGTACTCGGTTCCTTCGGTTTATTCTGATTCTTGCAATCTGATGTGTAATTTTGGATTTGGATTGAAAGTAATTGATCAACTTTTTGTTCAATTGTTCTTGATCATTCGTTTACATATTGATTAGATTACGCTTTCGATTAATCCACATCTTGATTAGGTTCTTGATTAGTTCTTGTTTCGGGTTTAATAATCTGAATTCTATGCAAGTGGTGTTGAACTTTAAATTCATGTTTAATCGTTCTTTGTTGAATTTCATTGATCCTTGTTTGAAGATCTAATTTAATTGCTTTTGATTTGTTTCCTGTTCCTGTGTTTGGTAGTTAATCATCTAGGGTTTGACAGCCTCTAGTTTAGATCTATTGCTTTCATAGTTTAGCTCGGGATTGACAACCCTGGCCTAGGTTTGCTGTTTAATTCTCGTGTTTGATTCCTCGTATGTTTCAAAAACCCATTTTGGTGTTAGAGTGTTTAGGATTTAATCGTTTTCTGTGAGCAACACGAACATTAGGCCCTGTTAAGTTTTCCTTGAGAGACGACTAGGGTTAGCTTTCCCTACTATAACACCTCGTACGATTGCGAGTCAATTGAGAGTATACTTTTGATTGAACAACTGCTACCCCTTCCCAATATCGACAAAAGGTTGGCGCTTCTGGTGGGATCTGAAGTCTTGACTTCTTGGATCTATACAAGGGTATCACCAAGTCCCGATGGCGGCGAAGGCGCATCAGCTTGATCTTCATCACGGACTTGGCGTTTTGCATATAAGAAGATGCCGTTCGAATTCGAGAATGCACGGGCCACCTATCAAAGAATGGTGGACAAGATATTTCAGCCCTACATCGGTCAAAATGTGGAGGTGTATGTAGATGACATCGTCGTCAAGAGTAAGGAGGAAGCCACATGCGTTGCCGACCTCCGGATCGTCCTCGGCTTACTTCGTAAAGTAAACCTAATGCTAAACCCCCAGAAGTGTACATTCGCAGTTCGGTCTGGAAAATTTCTGGGGTGCTGGGTTTCACAAGAAGGATTAAAAGTCAATCCATCCAAGGTTCAAACCATTTTGGAGATGAAGCTGCTGAAGACAATCCACGAAGTGCATAAGTTGACGGGCTGCATAGATGCACTAAGCCGCTTTCTCTCAAAAGCCGTGGAGAAGCAACTTCCCTTTTTCAAAATTCTCAAAAAGGCTCCGGAGTTCCATTGGGATGATAAACACAAGTTGGCCTTTGAAGATCTCAAAAACTACCTCGCCAAACTCCCCACTTTATACGTCCGAGAGAAGTAGAAGTCCTCCCCTATACCTCATGACTTTGGATGAAACCATAAGTGTCGTTTTGGTACGAGAGGATGGACATCGTCAGCTCCCTGTATATTTCATTAGCTGAGCACTTAAAGGGCCAGAAACGAGATATCAACCTCTGGAGAAGCTCGCTTTGGCATTAGTAAATGCGGCAAGGAGACTACGTCCCTACTTCCATGCACATCCCATACAAGTTCTCACCGATCATCCACTTCGGCAAGTATTGACAAAGCCAGAAGCTTCGGGGAGAATTGCGAAGTGGGCAATTGAGTTGGGCGAACACGATATCTCTTTTTTCCCTCGTCAAGCCATCAAGGGTCAGGCCTTAGCGAGACTTCCTTCAGAGGCTAACTTCACGAAGCGAAACCCACCGGTGACCTCGGACAATGCGAAGCCGAACCCATCAAGGAAGCATCGAGAATTGCTTGGCAAATTTATGTGGATGGAGCTTGGGAAAGCGGGTAGTGGGCGGGCATCTTGCTTTTGGGACCGGATGGCGAGATCACCTATGCACGCGGTTCGCATTCAAAATACGAATAACGAAGTGGAATACGAGGCCTTAATTGCGGGACTTCGCCTAGCTCAAAGTCTTGAGATCTGAGCGTGCAAGTTCACGATGATTCTCGGTCATAGTGAGCCACATGTTGGGAAAGTACAAGGCAAAAGGAAGCAGGATGAAGAAATACCTTGAAAAAGCCAAAAGCTACAATGCCTTTTCTCATACTTCTAGTTGGTTCGTATCGAGGGAGCGAGAATAGCCGAGTGACACCTTAAGCAAGCGGCTACGTCATCAACGAGCCCGCCTTGATGAGGAAGTCAAAGCGAAGCATAGATGATGCGGTCGAAAGTCGACATAGTCTCGACGAGGAACCTAGTTGGATGACTCTCGTTCAAGCATATTTGGAGAAGGCGAGTTACCTCATGGCGGACTCGAGGCTAGGAAAATCTTGAGCAAATCTTTGCGACACGTGCTTGAGCAAGGAATTCTCTGAGAAAGTCGTATCTCCAACCTCTCCTAAGGTGTCTAGGCCCAAACCGAGTGAATACGTGCTACGAGAAGTGCATGAGGGATCATGTGGAAGCCATATCGGACCCCGGCGCTATCAAATAAGGTCATGCGATGGGGATACTATTGGCACAACAATGTTCAAGACTCAATTGACCTCGTAAAGAAGTGCCGAGTGCGATTCATGGAAATGTACGAGGCTACCTCAAACCGACCTCGTCGACATGCAAAGCCCTTGGCCATTCATGCGATGGGGGATTGACATTGTGGGCCCCTTCTGCAAAGCTCCGGGGCAGTTTCAATTCCTGATTGTCGTCATTGAATACTTCATAAAATGGGTGGAAGCCGAACCCTTGGTGAAAATCACAAGCAAAAATGCTCTCAACTTTGTATGGAAGAATATTGTGTGTCGCTTCGGCATCCCTCATATCCTCGTTTCGGATAATGGAACACAGTTCACAGATAAGGTCTTCAAAGAGTGGTGTCAAAAGCTTGGGTTCAACAAAATTCACCTCGGTGGCTCGTCCTCAAGCAAATGGTCGGACCGAAGTCACCAGCACAGACAATTGTGAAGGGACTCAAAACTTCGCCTAGACCGAGTAAAAGGCAAGCTGGTGGAAAATTTACCACAAGTCTTATGGTCATATCGTACAACACCTCAGACATCGAATGGAGAAACACCCTACAGTTTGGTGTATGGAACCGAGACTGTCATCCCGGTAGAAATCGGTATGCCGATCCTGTAACATCTATTTCTCGGTGAAGCAAGCGGGGAGAATTCTACGAACCGACTGGATCATTAGAAGAAAAAGAGACCTCGCCTACATTAGAAGCTCGCACAAGCAACAAGTAGCTCGGTACCATAACCGGTGTGTTAAATCCGAAAATTCCAAGTGGCGACCTCGTGCTTGAAATAACAAAGTCGATAAAAGGCTAAAGCTCGACAAGCTAGAAGCCACATGGGAAGGACCATACCGGGTTGAAGGTCCTCGGAAAAGGGTCATATAAGCTCGCCCATTTATCCGGTGAGCAAATACCTCATACGTGGCACATCATTCATCTGAAGAGATATTTTGCATAAGTGTCAAGTTGTTCATTTCATTTTGTCGCGTCTTTAGGTCCTTTTTCTTTTGTAATGTCGTTTTTTTCATTAATAAAGTCTTTTTTCTTTATTTACTTATTTACTTCATATGCTTGCATATTTCATTTGTCACTTATGCATACTACCTCTCTCCCATTATAAAAATACCCTCTAAGGAGGATGAGCAATACCCTCTAAGGAGGACGACAAATACCCTCTAAGGAAGATGAACAATATCCTCTAAGGAGGACGACAAATACCCTCTAAGAGGATGATATCTAAACGCGCGTGAGGGGACCACCTCTATCGACACTTCTCGACAAATAAGGAACATATACCCTCGTTTATTTCGAGGACAAACTACCCTCGTTTATTTCGAGGATGAACTACCTTCGTACGAGGACGAACTACCTTCGTTTATTTCGAGGATGATCTACCTTCGTTTAATACGAGGACGAACTACCTTCGTTTATTTCGAGGACGAACTACCTTCGTACGAGGATGAACTACCTTCGTTTATCTCAAGGGCGATCTACATTCGTTCAATTACGAGGATGAAATATACGCGATGTTTGATAAGCAGGAAAAATCAACACAAAGCAAAGAAAGAAGTTCTTATTTCCAAAATATACAATGCATACAAGACGTTACGAGGACGATGACGGATCAGGTGGTTGAGAAAAGCTAAGCCAATCTCTAGGAAAGTTAGGGTTCAGCAGTTCATCTATGCTAACCCTACCCTACCTCTACCTCGTCCCCGATCGATGCGAGGAGCTCGCCGACAACCTCTCGCACATCGCTATTCGACCCCGGCTGCTCGATAACTACCGTCTCTCTTGCATATAGAACTCCCACGAATGACTATCGACAAATCGCACCGTCGGGGGAGAAGAAGCCTCAGCAGGAGTAGAAGCCTCGGCAGAAGAAGAAGCCTCGACAGTCGACCAAAGCACCCGCTCGAGTTGTGGTTGATGAGCTACTTGATCTTGCATGCACCTCCTATTTTTCTCGGGTCGTGAGCTGCTCACGAAATTGCGAAGTCCCGACCGTACTCATGTCTGTAGCTCGAACAACGGGCTGCGATCTCTAAAACTTTGGCTTCGGTCTCGGAGATAGTCATTCCGCCACCTCGGCGAATAACTGCCTCGTATTCGGCATGCTCCTCGGCGACTGATTTGGCATCATCCTTCGCGATCTCGAGCTTCTCCTCCAACTCTAAAAACCGAGCTTGAAGCTCGTTAAATTTCTCTTGAGAAGCCAGAAATTTAACATCGGCCTCCTCCTGCACATGCCTCAGTTTGCCTTCCAAGTGAAGGACCTCGACATCTTTTGCTTCGAGAGCTCGGTTCAAATTTTTTATTTGGTCCAGCCAAGGAGACATATCAAAAGGTTCAGGAACAAACTGAAGACAATACAACAAACAAGTATTCTTCCGTGAAATTGGGAAATTTTATTGTAGCCTTTAAGGCAAGATAATGTCAAGAATACATATACAAAAAAAAAAGGATCAACTGACCCCTCCGGCAGCTTCTCCTCGGGCTCAACAACTTCTTCCTCGGGCTCAGTAGCCTCGGCCTCCTTCTGAGCTTCAGCCTCGGCAGACGCCGCCACAACCTGCTTTCCAGCCACTCCGGCCATGATGGCTTCGAACTGGACGTCCCGGTCCACTGAGCAAGCACGGATGACTCGGCAATCGGCAAGGTCAAGAAGAGGCCGGGCTCTCCACGACGGGCAAGCTCTTCATGCCGACAGCAAGGACCTCCGCATATACTGCAGCGGGGCCTCATCCTCCATCACCTCATACCGCATTTTAGACTTATCCAAATCCGGGTAATCCTCGGCCACATCATCGAGTATCCGCTGCCACCCTCTTATTAAGGACCTCGACCAGCTTGCCGGCAAGCCCGGAGAATCTCCTGGACAAAAATAGCCTCTCCGCGAAAGCGCGAAGAAGCTCTCCTTGCAGGCCCTCCACCTCGGTCTCCCGACTTCTCGCCGCCTCTACCTCGGCCTTCAACAGCTCGACCCGGCCGCCCCGCGGCCGCCTTCTCCACCTCGGCCGCCGCCGTTGTCGCGAGGCTGCGGCATCCCTCTTAGCCGCATCCCGAGCTTTAGCTTCACCTCGGCCACCGTCGACAAGAAGGGTCTTCGTCCTCCAACGACCTAGCAAGGCGAGCCGCTTGCTCGAGCGTGCGACGACGCCATTGAGATAGTCCATCGGTTGGGAGGACACCACCAAGCTCGGCCTTCATGTGCTCGTTCCGCATGCGAAGTTAACAACGTCGAACAAATACATCAATACATAAATAAGTGACGTGCAACAAAGATACATTACCTCGGGAAGGACCGATCGCGACACGTGAACCGGCGACCACACAATCGACATCGTCAGCAGGGAGGAAACCCACACGCCTTTCCATAAAGGGACGTGGGACAAGCGTTGGTGGCGACCTCACTATTCTTTGGCCTTCTCGGAAGAGGCCTCGGTCGCAATCTTGAACCACCTCGGATGGCTCGGCATCAGACCTCGACCTCTTCCTCTTCCTCGAACCAATGAAGTCCACTGCGAGGTTGAAATAAATGTCAAGTTAGAACATAAAAAAAAAATCAATCAAGAGACAAAGTGAAGTAAGGGGGCCTCACCCTTCACCGGCTCCACCACGGTAGCAGGATCATAAGGGCTTAGCCCCGCAGCAGCAAGCTCGGCCTCTGAAAAATCTTCATCGACTTGGCCAGCCCTTTCCAAAACCTCCTCGATGCCACCGAAGCTATCGCCGGTGGCTACATCGGCGAGTTTACCCGTGTTCCAGGCGAACTGGAGGGATTCTTCGAACCGACAAAAGAAGAACTTCTTCTGCCAGTTCGAAATCTTTGACTTCGTTTTTATTTTAAAACGGCGACGAGGTGATAAATAATACCACCCCACGCTAGATTTAAGCTGGAAGAACCTAAGGATAAGCCCTAGGGTGAAAGGAAAATTGTGGCGATAGGCAAACACACCAAGGCCCGTCAACTGCCAAAAAGAATTTGGCGTTAGTTGGGCAAGAGGTATGCCGAACATTTGTTGAAGTTCGACATATACGGAAGGGAAAGGAAGACGAAGACCGCACCTAAGGCAGTCCTCGTGGCGTAGAAAAACCCTCCGGAGGCGCAGCCCTATCCACGGTCGGGAGTGACCAACCCAAAAGATTTCGGAATTAAAAATCTAGAGGCAAGTTCTTTTATTGCAGGGGCTTCTAGATATGAAGGAAAAGAAGAAACCCTACCAAAATCCCTCAAAGGAGGGAAACCTACTCTACACACAAAAGGAAGAGGAATCAAGAGTGAAAACTTCTAAAACCGCCGGCGAGTCCGACGGCGACACTGACACAAGATGACCTTCATGGCCGTGAGAATCCTCAGAGGAAGAAGAAGAAGAAGAAGAAGAAGAAGAAGAAGAAGAAGAAGAAGAAGAAGAAGAAGAAGAAGAAGAAGCCATCAATAACTTACTTGTTTTATGTGGAATCTCGAAGAAGATGGCACTGATGCTCTGCAGGACGACAATGGCGGAAAATCCTTAAAATCAGTGTTTTCAGGAGACAAAGACCTTTTTTCAGTTTGAAAATTGGAGGCGGATAAAGTGAAATGGGAAAAGGCGTATTGTGGAAGTTATTCCCCCCAACGTGCACTTTATCGGGACTCCAACCGCCGTACGCATTAAATGAATGTGACGTGTTCCGTATTCGACATCGGCATGATATCCCCTGTTTGACCTCGCATGACGTTACACATTCAACCCCGCCACGGCGTTACATATCTGACCTCGGTAGGGCGACGAGTATTCGACCTCGGCATGACGACGCGTATCTGACCTCGGCAGGGCGACGCGTAACGCGTATTCGACCTCAGCAGGGCAACGAGTATTCGACTTGCCAATTTATGGCGAGCGACATACAACCGGCGAGTAATCAGACGAGCTCGACTTGCCGGACTATGAATTTCAGCGAGGCGATGTCGAACCACTCTCCCAATCCATCACGACCTCACTTCTACGTCTTTTTTTTTGGGGGGGGGATGTGATAGATACGACCCAACTACTAGGCCCAAGCATCGGACCCAATATAAATGGGTCCGGACATTAAGCTCGCCCACGCGAGTTCGCCCAAGAAGACTCCTAAACCAACTACAATTCAAATCACAAGAGACGAAGATTCGGATGCATATCTAAAAGAATCCTTATGAGAAGACTTAGACAGAGTCGAACTCATCATGAATATGTATAAATAGAAGCTAGATTAGACAAAGGAGGATCATCTACACTCTTTGTAATCGCTTCTTACACACTCAATGCACACATACTCTCTTGCTCCGTGGACGTAGATCTAATTCAATAGATCGAATAACGTTACTTCCTCGTGTTCTTTACTGCATTCATTACCTTACGAAAACAAGATCGATCAGCATATATATAAGAAGCCAACTACCCACAACTGTGGAATAGAAAGTACGAGTGTTCATTACTTTAAGAGAGTCATATGTGCATTTTCGTTGTAGTTTTAGTTGATTTTATAATAGTTTGCTAGATTGGTTCTATCCCACAAGCTATAAGTTTGTAGATCTTGTTGGAATTTCTCCTTGTTTCTTGATCACGGTTAACTGTATGAAGTTTTTATTTGGAATTTGGCAACATTATCTTTTAGATTTTAATGTAATTCTTATTTTCATTTAGCAATCAATTCAAATTAACATTAAATTAAAATGATTTTTGAAGGAATTAAAAATGTATGTGAAAAATTTAATTCAGGTTTATTAATGTTTAAAAATTAAAAATAAAATAAAATGTAATGGCATTTTGTGATGTTGTAAGAACTCATTTTATGAATGTCCTATCCAGACAATAAATAATGTCATCAGAAGCAATATATCGGAACATGTGCAAATTAAATGCCCTTATCGCAACACATCAAATTGTCTCTATATCCTACCAAAGTTTTTGCTACACAAGCATGCACGACACCAATAGGTCTCGTGGTGTCATAGGTACATTATTAGGGCAGTAATTGGTATAGTTTAAAACAAATTTTGTTGTTGTGATATTTAAATAGATTTAGAATGCATCTCTCGACGTCAAAAGCAGAAGAAGTGAAGGAGCGGGTGGTGGCGATTAGCGAGCAGATGTGGAATCACCTGGATTTGTTTCAGAATCGAAGCGACTGAATCATCATCATAATTAGAATTAGAATTATAATTAGAATGCGGTGATGAAGAAACCAAGGTGGTTTGGGAGATAACAAAAGGCACATACTGGATTTCCGAAAATTGAAAAAGAACTTCATAGATTTCTCTCTAAAATTTCATCGATCAAATCGAGGAGATATAAATGTGTGCTTATTATCATCGAACAAGTACACTTTTAAATACCAAACAAATTTAAGTCGTGTAGTTTACTAATACTTCCTTCATTTTATAAGAGTGAAAAATCATGGTACGAATCTCAATCTCCTCCTTCAAATAATAATAATAATAATATAAGACATAAACCAAAATGCTATTAATTAAAATTTATATATTGCATTTCAATAAAATAATAAAAATAATACTCCCCCCGTCCCCCATTTATGTTCTTGGGAATCTTCAGCATGAGTTTTAATAAAAATTCTTATATGTATTGTGTGTGAAGAAGGGGTCTTACATTAGTGTAGTATTAAATTAATTAGTTGTAGATAGTGGTGGGTCATGTGTAGTAAAAAATATAAATATATGGTGTTTTTAAGGGAAATAAATTGTGGAATAGTGTCCATAAATGGCATATGAACAAATAATGGAGACCTACCAAAAAAAAAGTAGAAACAGATATTGGGAATGGAAAAAGTATAAAATATACAAATATTTAAGAATCATGAGAATGAGAAAAAAAAATACCTAAGTTTTATTACTTTTCCTGTTTTCATTTCAATAAACTATTAAATAAAAATTATATTTCGTATTTTAATAAAATAAAAAATATATTTACATAAAAGATACAAGTATGTAAGAATCATGAGAATGAAGATAAAGAATAACTAAGTTTTATTACTTTTTTTTATTTACACTACTTTCCTTATTTTTAAGAGTCTTATTTACTTTCACTATTTTATAAAATTTCAATTGGATATATGAATTTTAAATTGTAGAATCAGATTACTTTCCAACCATAACAAACAAATGGACCCATAAATTTTTGTATTTTTAGAATGTAAGTAGAAATTCAAATCATGAAATTCAATGTATGTATTCTATGAAAAAAAGGATTAAAGTTTGAAAATCTAATAATGTGCATAATTCTTACATTTAAGAGTAGAAATAAAAAGAAAGGAGAAAGAATAGGCATGCTGTTTTGAAGGTGGGGAGAAACAAAATTAGAAAAAGACAAGTGGTAGCATTCATTTTTTTATTGAACCGGTGTCGTTTCTCAGTACAGCAGCCGCTGTTGTGATATTCTCCACAGTTTGTTTGCTACTTCGCTCAAATCATTCTTCTCGAAATCTCTCAAATCATTTTCTATCTTGATAAAGCTACGAGATGGTGTAAATGTCATGAAAGAATTTAGTGTTCTGAACTAATACTATGTACAGGATATTTATTATAATATAATCAATCCTAATTAATTTTGAGTACTAACTTTGAATCCAAAAAATTATATGCACATAGCTTATTTATGGAATAATCAGGCTTAATAATTATTAACTAAAAATTGTAAATTAAATAATTGAAAATAATTATGAACCCTATTGAGATATAATGAACCCTTACTAATGTAAGGGGCACATGTAGTAGTACCAATATCTCATAAGGTACATGTGGAAGTACCCAAGCTAGATAAAAACATACAAAACCAAGTAGATTTATATTGAATGGATAGATATACCCTTGGATGTTGATAAATTATCTTAGTTTTTAGTGTAAAGGGCGATGGTTACTTAGTTTCTTGCTGCAAATTTGCTGAAGACAGATTGAAGAAAGAGAGAACCCGATGTTTAGGTGAAATCTGAAAGGAATTGCGTTCGGAATCGATCAGATTCGATCAGTTTCGATTAAATAACATTCCGAGAGAAATATATATCGGAATTATCCGGATTCTTTCGATTTCTAACGAATTTTGTTATTTTTTTGCTTAACATTACCGGTCAAATTCTGGTCAGGTATAGAATCCGAGAAATGTCCATATCGACTGGAACTGATCAGTTTCTTTAAAAAAAAATATTTCAATATAGTTTTGTTTGTTTTCGACCGATTTGTAAGTGCATGAGTTGTCTCTCAAATTATTATACAATCTACAATAAATTAAATTAGTAAATTCAATTCATTCACGTGAAAATTTACAATACACCTAAATCATTTGTTGCTACAATAACTTCGTACAATAATTAACCTGAATCATCTTTTTCAATAAATAAGCTGAGTAAAATTAATGTGAATGCTCGCAGAACAATCACCATTTATTGATGTTTTCCTTCTATAAAATTATCCATTTGAAATAAAAATCCCATAACTGCATCTTCCAATCTCATAGCTGTATTTTCCAATTGAAATACAGCTATTAGAAGGATAACCACAAAGAAATCATACATAGGTAATTTGATTCAATTCATTATGATGATTTGAAATTCTATTTTGATTGAGAATTTTATTTTAATTTCTTTATTTTGAAAATTTCTTTTTTTTTCAAATAAATGTTAATCAGGGTTTACTGTATCTTAGTAATTTTTTAAAAATAAATATTATTAAAATAATAAAATTAATAGTAGGACACATACATACAATTAAAATATTAAAATAATAAAATTAATAGTAGGACACAAATTGGTGATGGCGAGAAATGGTAGATATCTTGAATCAACGATCGGCCCTCAAATATCCCCGCGTCTCCAACTGCTGGAAAATCCAATAGAAGGCGCGTCGGATTAGAGGTTGGTTTGTAAGATGTTGCTGCTGCCTTTTCTTGTTCTTCCATGACAAGTACAAGTGGCGTATAGCAAAATAGGCCGTAATCCATCCAAACAAGTTTAGCGACACAGCCACCATCGTCATAATGGTATTGCCTAGCGACTGTGTTTTCGTATCGGGACTGATCACCATTACAGAAACTCCAAAACTGATCGCAATAGCCGTCATCGACACCCACATCGCATAAACGGCCCCCGCCATGAAGAAAAAGTTCATGGACGGCAGCCCGGTGGTGACGAGGAAGATTGTGATGAGAGATGAAGTAAAAGCTGTGGTGTTAGCGCGTAGCAAGTGTCCGTATATTTTGGGATTGGTTGATGCGAGCACTGCCTCGCCAGCCGTGTGTGATGACGTGCTGTCCTGCCACACGCCGCCGGGGGGGCTGATGGCGGACTGGAACGCCATGGTGGCGATGAGGATCCCCACCACCATCGTCACGTCGGTCATCTTTGGGAGGACTTCGAAAAATGATTCGTTTGACAAACTTGTCAAGATTCCTCTGATTTCTGAATAGCTTGTCGAGCTCTCGTTCAAGATTTGCAGCGCTGTTTTGCCCATGGAATTTCGTGTTTGCTTTTCTACTGTTTTGCTTTCAACCAAGTATCGTATAGTCTGAGATTTTCATACATACAACTATTAAGATATACCTTAATCACTATAACAATAGATGAATCTCTAGAAGATAATACTTCATGTTATATATGATCAGGTTGTGAGATACTTATAATTTAAATATTTCAATATAAGATGAATGTATAAATCTCAACTCTAAACTCATGAAATAATTAAATCAAATCTTATTCTGTGGAGTATTGCGATTTAAGTATGACTAAATCAAATTTACTGAAATGGTGAAGAAAAAGAAAAAAAAAAAAAAAAACAGAGTTGGTGGTACCTCAAGCTGATTGCACCTAACAGCCAAATGCAAGACTGTCTCGCCATCATCATCCTTTGCACAGACGAGCTCCCCCAGCTTCTCCACCAAAACCTTCAATGCCACAAGCTGGCAATGTTTCACGCACAGATGCATCACTGTCTGCCCGCGATGCAGTCTCTCCGCAGCAGGCAAAGGGCTCTCTTGAAGGAGAAGCTCGAGTACCTCAACATGCCCATTCATGGCGGCAATATGAACCGGGTTCATGCCTTGGTCGTCGCGCCACCAGCACATCTCTGGGGCCATTGATAACAAGATTGAGGTGATCTTGACCTGCCCTTCTGCTGCTGCAATGTGGAGAGGCGAAAGTTTATGGGAGTCTGAAACTGAGCTAGCCGCGGACTGATCTTCAACACCTCTTCAACAATGCTTGTTTGTCCATGGAGTGTTGCTACGTGAACAACATTTCTTGAATATGCAAATGTAACTACATCAACAAGATATGGATCTTCTTCAAGCAGTTGTTGGAATGTTTTTACATCCCCTTTTGATGCAGCATTGTAGAGTTTCTTTTCTACTGCTTCCCCCACCATTCTTCCCCACTAATTATTAATTGATGCCTTTCTTATATTTCTTCTTCATATTACACAATTAATGTGTCTGTATATATAGTACACAAACTCTCTCTGAACAAAGCCGCCAGGAAATGTTTAAAGAAAGACCATATCTACTACCGTTGACCCAATAAAAGTTAAATTTCCCCGTGATTTCTCTCAAACATCACAAGATCGGATTCATTGAATCTACATGTGCTAAAAAAATTATTATAAGATATAAATAGTATTTTTTGTATATAAAAATATTATCGTAAGAAAATATATTGTATATAAAGAAGTGCTATTGAACATATATTTTAGTTCTTAATTTATATGGAGGAGAGTTTCTACCTACTCTCACCCCCTATATATAATTAGATGGGATCCTCTATACCCTAGTTATTGGATCTACTTTTGGTGACATGATTTTTTTTTATAAATAAGTGGATTGATTGAGCATAAAAATTATGAGATTTATGATCAGAAAAAGGAAAATGTAAGTTTTTTATGGACGAACCGAAAATGAATTTAATATAAGCTTTTGGTGGACGAAGGGTGGAGGATTATATAATGAACTCTAATTAATATTTATCAAAAGTATTTTAAAAAAATGGTATACCCTAACTATGGAGTTATTAATCATAATAACCAATTATTAATTATAAAATTGCAAAATAACTATTAACAAATAATTGTAGACTCGCTAACTAAAAAATAATTATAAAACCTAATAAATATTTAAAAATAACTATGGACTAATTAATCCGAATAATCTATTGTTAATGAATCATAATTAATAATTTTAAAAATATACCAAAATATAAAAATTAAAATTAAAAGAAAAAACTATGAAAACATAATGGGATGCCAAAAATAGGACAAAGATGTGAGAACCCATATATAACCAATATGCATATTCAGACACTCGAAACCAACTACTGTAACAATGTTTTAAAAAATACCCATCAAAGTGGACCCAAAAGAAGATTCTGCGTATTTTCCCACTACTCAATTACAAGATAGGATTCATCCATGGAGTCTATATTCAAAAGATATGATTAATTTATTCGAGAAAAATGGCAACGATAACGAAAAAACAAAAAAATAAATAAAACAATTATATTCGCGGAATATTACTGAACTCAGTGGCGGACCCAGGGGCGCCCCATTGGCTTTTAAAAAAAAATACTAGGAGTATAATAATAATGTTATATTTAATAATTAATTTAAAGGTATAAAAAATGTGGAAAATAGTCTAAACCAAGCTTTAAAATAATACATAAAATTGAAAGGGAGCTAAACATAGAAAATAATTGTTTGTTTGTTTTTCAATGAAAATACCAATTTTGATTGTTTCGGTGGACACATTAATTATTTTTTAAGCATATAGAACTAAGTTTCAATTTTTCATATTAAATATTATTTATTTTTAATTTTAATTGTAAAATTCGTTTTAATAAATTTATAAAATTATGATCATCTGGACCCAAGATATTTTTTTAGACCCATCTAACCAAATGCCTGGTCTCACATTGATCGAACACATATACGCATGTGCATGGTTCTATTTTTACAGAAGATTGTAGCTAATTTAGTTACTCCTCATTAGCTTTCAAAACACACATTGATAAATCTAGTGTATGCAAATATACGAGATTTATGTAAAGCAAAGAAAGAACGAGCGGGTTTTACGTGGTTCGATCAAGAATGAGATCTACGTCCACGGAGGTGATGATCCTCAATACTTTTACTATAATCAGATTACAGTGAGTGTATCTAAAAAGCTCTAGTATTCAATAAATTGCTAACCCTTTTACCGTCGACCTAACCTCTATTTATACAAGGTTGTGGATCTCGTACTGGATCCCTCGATTGGTGGGATCACGATCCTTCCATAACTGACCACGATCTCTGCCATAACTGACCACGATTTTCGCCATAACTCCCACGATCCCTGCGCTGACTTCGTCTTGATTAGGGTTTTGATTAGGGTTCGACGGGCTTTAGTGCTTAACCGCGTGAGTCGTCATTAAGTCGAGGCCCACTCGTTTGATCGTGTTGACCACGATTTCCGCCATAACTCCCATGATCCCTGCCTTTGACTTCGTCTTGATTAGGGTTTTGATTAGGGTTTGGACGCTGGGCTTTAGGCTTAACCGCGTAGGCCGTCATTAAGTCAGGCCCAGCTCGTTTGATCGTATTTTACCGAGGCTGTCTGTGGGCCATATCCCATCATAGCCCCCCCCTCCCCAAAATAGTCGAGTACCAATTATGCCGAGGTGAGGTGAAGATCGTATTTTACCGAGGCTGGTTGGTGCTCGGCTGAGGTTGTTGTCGAAGGTGCTGTCTTTTTGACGTTTGGGCTGGATTTGACGATCTGGGTCCGAACTGAGTTAGACGGTTTGTCGGCTTGGGCGTGTACCGCCTGTCGAGGACCGAACTGAGTCGTCTGTCACGGGACAGAGATGTCCTGCAGGGGGATGTTGAGGTCCGACCTGGACAGCGGTGTTCGCCCGAACAATACCGAGATCCGATCTGGATAGAAATACCATTCTGGATGGTACCGAGGATCGAGCTGGCTAGCGATATCTGTCTGGTTGATACCGAGGTCCGAGCTGGATAGAGATATCCACCTGGATGATGCCGAGGTCTGATCTGGATTAAGATATCCTTCTGGATGATACCGAGGTCCGAGCTGGCTCACTTGACGTTGGATAGCAACGTCGTTTGGAAGGACGACGCCGAGGTCCGAAGTCAGAGTAATGATTGCACGATTGGACCGGTTGTCAGCGCATCTTTGATCACGTCACTTGCGCCAGACGGTTGGTGGGCGCTCGAAATGCGTGCGCGCGTCTACTCTATATCAAATTGCAATCAGCCACGTGGGAAGTTGAAACGGCAATTTGGGCGCTCATTCGTACTATAAATAGGCCCTAATGAGGAAACTGTTCACTTTCTTCTCCCCATCGTTTAGAGCAAAAGAAAACACACCAGATTTCAGAGTTCTCAGAAATCTATCCCAACTCATCGAAGAAGCAATAACCCACCATTAAAAAGTAAGTATGACTTCTTCTTCCATATCTGGTTCTGCCCGTTCTTCTTCTTCCCCTGATAGCGAGGTAGAGATTAGAGACTATATGTGCCATGATTTTGCGGGTAAACCTAGGCATTAGCGCCAGGTTCCATCGATTCTCCGCATGGGATGAGTATAAGGTCGGGACGTTAGATCGTCTCTAACCGTTGCCGAAGTACTTAGCGTACGGAGGGATTGCCATCTGCCGGAGGAGACCTGGTGATGCCTGCCGGGATCCCGTGACCGTGCTTTGGCCCCTCCGGAGGGTTTTTTGACCGTATATGTAGATGCCCTGAGGGCGGGTCTTAGGTTCCCTTTAGCCCCCATCTTTTTGCACATCCAGGAATATTTCCAAATTCCTATTTGCCAATTTACACCAAACTCCATTAGGTCGGTAGTGGGGATGGGGCTTTCCTGTTACGGCATAGCCGAGGAATTTTCCTTTGAGGTTCTGATGCGATTTTTCAACGTCAAGAGTACGGGGGGTGTGTACTATTTTTTGCCTCGGCAACCATTTAGGATTACCGTCCCCTCGAAGATGCCGCAATGGCAAAGTAAATATTTCTTTTTGCGGGCTGAGGAGCACCCGAGCTACGAGTGGGGGATGGGTAGGATGAAAGACACGAAAGTGAAACCCTTGGTTTCGTAGAGGACCACTCAACTCGCCGGTGAAGTCTCCGTAGGTTCACCGGGACGACTGAATAAGGCCGGACCGAGCGTTCACAGTCAAAGGCCCGTGGTCGGGGCCCGAGCTGGGTGAGGGCACTTTCTTCTCCTTTATGCTTTGTAAGTCCGACCTCGTTGTGTTAACGTGATTTTCTTCATTGTGCGGTGAAAGTTGGTGCCGCAAGAGAAGGGCTCTATCGCCGAGAGCGAGGCCCCGAAGAAGCGAGGCGGGCTGCACCGCCAAGCCCCGATTTCGAAGAAGGTTGACGATCTCAGCCAACTGATGATGGGGCCTTTACCGGTCGAGTCCGCATCGGAGAAACCGACTCAGCCCGTGATCAGTCGAGGTGCCGAGCTTGACTCGCCGTAGCCCTAACCCATGTATAAATCTCTTCCACATCTGTCTTTATCTGCTCTGTGATGTGTACTAACTTGTGTTGTTTTCAGGAAGTGAGCTCAGTGATCGGGGACCTGCAACGTGCTGCTGGGGACCTGCAACGTGCTATTGGGTACATCACCGAGAGATCAGCGGTGCGAGGCGTGGGTGGGAGCTTGCTGCTGCACGGGCGGATGCTGATGCCGCCGTGACTGCTGTAAGGGCGGAAGCTGAAGCTGCTGTGGCAGCTGCGAGGGCGGAAGCTGAGACCGCCCTGAAGAAGAGGGCTTGGGCGCTGGAGGTCACCCGATGGGAGCTCGAGGAGGCACGTGAGGAGGCGGCTGGGGCGAAGAAGGAGCTCGCCGACGAGAGGAGTGCTAGGCTGGTAGATCAGGGGCCATTGTTGAGGGCCTTCGCCGGCAAGCTCGTCGAGTCGGAGAGCTTCTCGGCCTTCATTTCCGACCTGGCCGCCGTGCTCAAGACCAAGGTGGTGTCAGACCATCTGGAGGAGTTGGCGGCCGTCATGCCTGACTTTGACAAGGTCAAGCATGGTTAGGTCGAGGTCGCTTCTCGGGAGCTGAATAAGGCCTATGCCCGGGTGATCTCCGGGGTAGGGTCCTTCCCTGTGCTGGAGGCTTTGGCGTCCAGCTCCTCCCTTCTGACGGCGGAGGCCGTTGCTCAGTGCAAGGAGGACGAAGATCCTGAACTCCAGGAGCTTCTTGCCGAGGTGCGAGTTGAAGCCGAGGAGGAGGAGCCGAGCTCCGAGCTTCCTTCCGAAGGGGACCAACCGCAGCAAGATCAGCAGCAGCAAGGGCAGCAGGAGGCCGGCGAGTCTGGCAAAGAGCCTGAGGTCAGTGGACCTGATGTAATAGGTTGATTTGCCGGGGTCGATAGGATCCTGAGCCTTGTAAAAATTTCCACTTTGAATAATAATAATAGTTACAACTTTCTGAATGTGTGTTGTCCATTTATTTTTAGCATTCCACGTCTCAATACCTCAGACTCGATCATGAATTGTTGACCAAGCTAAAAGAGGTCCGAGGTGCCTTGGCTGAGAAGGACGAATAGGCGTTGTTTTGGAGGAGCCGGTCTGTCGAACTGACCCAGATTTTGGTCAGCATGGACGTCAGCTCGGCGTCGTCTGTCGAGCTGAGGAAGAAGTTGCAAGAGGCCGATCGTGAGGTGGATCGCCTCCTGGCTGAGAACGAGGCTCTCAAGCTAAGGATCATACATCTCGAAGTCCAGGGGGCGGACTTATCTGCCAACGTGATTCAGGGGCGCTGATACAATGCGAGGAAGAACTCGGTGACGGAGAAGGCGGCTCGGATCTCGGAGGAACATGCTGAGTATGAAAAGGTGATCCATCGATCTGGTGGAGTTACCATATCAGAAGTCGATGATCGAGTGCAGAGCTTGCTTGCCGAGGGCATGGTGCTTTGGGACGGCGAGGGCCCAACATAAAAGTTTAAAGGCGCCTCGCCCATCGCCTCCTATATTCGGATATCTGAGCTCGTCCGCAGCGATGCATGCTGACCCAGCAACGAGTCCATGTTGTCTCCACTGATGTAAGGATAGAAGAACCCGAGGTGGAGGGCGGCTACGCCGATCATGCCGAAGTGCTTGATTCTTTGGGTCCACCGAGAGGGAGCATCTAGGGGTCGGTCGTCGGCAGGTGGAAGGCGCCCGAGGACCTCAGGTTGGCGAGGAAGGGCGGCAGGTCGTGGGCGAGGTCGTACTCCTGGCCAGGCGTCAAGCTCAAGGGGCCGAAGTGCGACCTCGGTTCCGGGAGTGCCCCCTTCAGGTGGGGGGTTCCGGGAGTGCCTCCTTCCGGTCAGGACCTATCTGCGCCAATTCAAAGTGTAGCTGGAGTAGGCCGCGGTGGCGCCTACCTCGTCGATTGGGTGGAAGGTACCGAGTTCATCCCGGGTGTTCACCGCCGACCCGGGGATTTTGTCTCGAACTGGTGTAGCTTCAGCCAGACTTGGCGAGGTGGAGCTCCGAAGCCGGAGTGAGTTGTATATAGCTTAGGACTTGGTGTATAGTAGTGAATGTATTTAGGCTTTGTACCGAAGTGTATATTTTCCCCCTAGAGAGGTACAAATATAGCTTAGGACTTGGTTTTAGCCGTAAATGTATTCATACTGTTTACCGAAGTGTATATCTTCCCAAATAAAGGGGTATAAATTGACGAGATCCGATCTGGACGTCGTTTGCATGTAGATTTTCAATTTAATGAGTTATCTGTATGCCTTGCATGTAGACGTTCAAGTTAATGAGTTGTCTGTATGCTTTGCACGTAGACGTTCAAGTTCATGAGTTGTCTGTGTGTGCCATCTTCGCAAGGGCGTCCCCTTTTGAAGGTTAATTGTGGTGTATCCGAATGGATGTTCACATAGATATAAGACGAGACGAAGTGAAATATTCATTAGAAAAACAAATGTTTTATTGAATATGTAAACAACATCGCACTTTGGCAAAGCAATAAGAGGGCTAACATGATGCCGATCTGAAATCAAAGCTATGTAAAATACCTCCTCAAATGAGTGATATGCCAGGTTCGGGGAATAAGTGCACCGGATAGGTGAGCAAGCTTATAGGCCCCTTTGCCGAGGTCCTCGTGAACGCGGTATGGACCTTCCCATGTCGGATCTAGCTTGTTAAGACGCTCGGCTCTACTGGCTTCATTATTCCGTAGGACGAGGTCGCCTACTTGGAGTGTGGAGGCTTTTACCCTCTTGTTGTAGTACCGTGCGACCTGGCACTTGTACTTAGCTTCGCTTATGAAGGCGAGCTCGCGTTTCTCCTCGAGAGCGTCAAGGTTAACCCATAGGTCCTCCTCGTTGCCATGCTGGTCGAAGTGAAGAGTACGGGGGCTCGGTGCACCGATCTCAACTGGTATGACAGCCTCGGTCCCGTAGACTAAGCTGAAGGGGGTTTCCCCATGCGAAGTCCGAGGTGTTGTCCTGTAGGACCAGAGGACTTGAGGGAGATTTTCGACCCAGTCACCTTTAGCTCGGTCTAACCTCTTTTTCAACCCTTGTACGATCGTGCGGTTCGTCACCTCGGTCTGACCATTCGCCTGCGGGTGTGCGACCGAGGTGAAATGTTGCTTGATCTGGAGCTCTTCACACCATTCCTTGAAATTTTTATCGACGAACTGGGTGCCGTTGTCTGAGATCAAAACATGCGATATGCTGAAGCGGCAAACTATGTTTTTCCACACGAAGGTCTGAATCCTTCTGCTAGTGAGGCTCGAAAGTGGTTCCGCTTCGACCCATTTTGTGAAGTAGTCTACAACTACGACTAAGTATCGAAGTTGACTTGGTGCTCGGTCAAATGGACCAACGATGTCGATCCCCCACTGCATGAAAGGCCACGGACTCTGTAGGCTACTGAGGTCGGTCTTGGGTAGCTTCTTGACTGTGGAGTGAAGCTAGCACTTGGGACACTTTTTGACAAGCTCGGCCGAGTCTTGGATGAGGGTGGGCCAATAGTATCCCGACCTCAGCGTCTTCTTTGAGAGCGCTCGTGACCCAATGTGACTTCCACAAGACCCCATGTGAATTTCATTAAGCACGTAGTCTGCTTCTTCTGGCCCAAGGCATCTCAGGAGAGGTTGAAGATAGGATTTCCTGTAGAGAGTGCCTTCATGCATGAGGTACTTTTGGGATTTGACCATCATCTTCTTGGCTTCGAGCCGATCCTGAGGTAGTGCTCCTTCTTCCAGATAAGCCTTTATAGGAGACATCCAGTTCGGCTCCGCCTCAGTGATGATACCGACGTCGGATTCTACAATGCTTCTGGAATGAACTTCCTCCACTGGAGGATTTGTTGATGATGAAGCCAACTTACTGAGGATGTCAGCTCGACTATTCTCCTCTCGTGGGATACGGTAAATTGCGGAATACCTGAATGAGGTCAGCATCTCCTTTGCCTTCTCAAGGTATTGCTTCATTCGATCCTCCTTGGCCTCGTATTTGCCCAGGACCTGGTTTACTACGACCTGGGAATCTCCAAAGATCTGGATCTTTTCCACTTTCAATTCCCGTGCGAGGCGGAGTCCTGAGATCAATGCTTCGTACTCCACCTCGTTGTTTGTGGTCGGGAAAGTAAACCGAAGTGAATAGGTCACTTATTTGTCGGGCCAGGAGCAAGATTCTGCTCCGCTACCCGTTTTACACGAAGCTCCATCCACGTACATCGCGCCAAGAGCCTCGGGTATGTCGGGTCGGTCCCCGTTGTGGGAGTGGGGGTTTGAGTGATCTCTTTTGTGGGGTTGACCTCGGTAAATCTAACCTCCACTAGAAAATCAGCTTGGGCTTGCCCCTTTATGGCCGGTCTGGGCGAGTATAAAATGTCGTGCTCGCCGAGCTCTAGTGCCCACTTAGCTATACGCCCTGACGACTCCGGTTTTGACAAGACTTATCTTAGAGGTAAGTCAGTCAGTACCTGAATTGAATGGGCTTGGAAGTAAGGTCGGAGACGTCGCTTGGCATTCACCAGTGCCAACGCTAGCTTTTCGAAGCTGGTGTACCTTGTCTCTTGCCCTTTGAGAGCTCGACTGATGAAGTAGATAGGAAGTTGTTTACCGACCTCATCTCGCACCAAGATCGCTTCGATTGCCTCGTCTCATGCGGCCGGTACAAAGATAGGAGTTCGCTTCTTTCGGGCGGCGCGGTGTGGGCAGATCGGCGAGGTATGCTTTCAACTGGGTGAAAGCGACATGATGTTCTTCCTTCCAAGCGAAGTCCGGGGCTCTTCTCAGGATTTTGAAGAAGGGAAGTTGCTTCTCGGCAGCTCGAGATAGGAATCTACTCAGGGCAGCCAGACATCCGGTGAGTTTATGGATCTCACGGATGGTCTTGGTACTGCATGTCGAAAACCGTTTTGACCTTAGTGGGATTCGCTTCAAGCCTTCTCGAGAAACCCAAGATCGAGTGAATTTCCCTTTCACCATGAATGTGCACTTTTGGGGTTGAGCTTGAGATTTGCCGATCCGAGGAGTTGGAGGATCGTTTGAGGTCGTCGCCGCAACTTTACATTTGTTGGCTTTTGACCACGATGTCGCCGACGAGACCTCGACGATCTTCCCAATATGATCTTTGAATATGGCGTCCACCATCCTTTGATAGGTAGCTCCGTTGCCGGTCGGCGGCATTTTTCGGTATGCAAAGACCCAAGTCAGTGATGAACGCCGTCTTTGAAGCATCCTCCTGGCTCATCAGAACTTGGTGGTACCCCTTGTGTAGATCCAGGAAACTGAAAATCTCATGGCCCACCAGTGCCTCCACCTTTTTGTCAATATCGGGGAGGGGGTAGCAATCTTTTGGGCAGTGTTTGTTAAGGTCGGTGTAGTCAACGCACATGCGACACCCTCCTCCTGGCTTTCGGACTACGATTGGATTAGCTATCCGGTCGGATATTTAACCTCGAACAGGATCTTGGCCTCAGATGGCCGAGTCACCTCGCCTCTTATGACCGGTCAGGCTCTGGGCGAAACTTATCTTCTTCTGACGAACTGGTTTAGTGGCCGGGTCGATGTTGAGGTGATGGGTGATGAGCTCGGGTGACACTCCGGTCATGTCGAGTGGAGACCATGCGAAGACATCCTTGTATTCCCTCAGAAGCTATTTGACATTCTGCCGAATATCAGTTGGACCCTGGGTGCCGACCTTGATGATTTTGGAGGGTCGTAAATGCAGTTGAAGGTTCTCGGTCGGTCGTCCTGTGGTGTCAACTCGAGGGTTTCAGAATTGCTAGGCCCGAGGTAAGGCCACATCTTGGGTTGAGACTCGTAAGCACTCTTTGGCTGCCGTTTGGTCACCCTGGATGCTTAACACTCCCACCGGGGTGGGTATCTTGATGGTGAGATGGTACACCGAGCAGACGGCTTTAGTGGCGTATAGCCAGTCTCTTCCCAGAATGATGTTATACGGAGAAGGAGCTCGGACCAGGAAAAATTGAATGGCCTTGGTGACCGACCTGGGGGCACGTCCTACGGTAACCGGAAGGGTAATGACGCCCTCTGGTTGAACCGCCTCCTGAGTGAAGCTCCGCAATTGGGATGGCGCGGGATGCACTTGAATCCCGCCGACCTCGAGTTTATCCAGGCAGCTTTGAAAGATGATCTTGACGGAGGCACCGATGTCGATGTAGACCCGTGGACATTTTGTTACCCACCACGGCTGTATGGTGATGGCATCTTGGTGGGGCATGATCTTGGGCACCGGTCCTCTTTGGAGAACACTATGTTCTCACCGTCCCGAGTCTCTTATTTTTCGGCTCCTCGGGGACCGACCTCCGAGCTTCATTTTTCAACGACGACCTCATCGTTCCTATGGGAAGTCCGGTAATGGCGTAGACCTGCTCCATCGTATTGGGACCTTCGCCTCGTAGTCTTCAGGTTGGGTCATCGTCGAGATTGGCCTGCAGTTGTTGCCACCTCCATTCTTTCCTCTGCTCTTCTTGTTCCCCGGCCCAGGCCGGCCGAGGTATTTCTTGAGCGCTCCTCCTTTGACGAGCTCGTCAATCTGCGAGCCCAAGTTTACGCAATCTTGGTATTGTGACCATACCTTGGTGATAGTCACAATATTTCTCCGTCGACCTCTTCTTAGATCCTCCTTTCATAGGAGGGCTTGGAAGAGCTCGGTGGAGCTCAAATATCTCCCCCGATTTGAGCGGATGAGGTGCGCCGCCGTGGTTTGGCCGAGGTCCCAGCACGGACTCCATTGGGCCCTTCTCGATCCTCTCGAAGGCACTTCGCGATCGGCGCCTCGACCTCGATCATCGGCTTCTTTCTTTCAGCCCTCCGCTCATCCCGGATCTCTCTTCTTCCGATCCGACTCATCTCCTTTCGACGGTTGTCGACTGTGGTCCGAGGCGACTAGCCGCCCTCGGCTTTTCCCTGGTGATCTCTTTATTCAATGCGCTAGGTCTGATCCCGTTCTTGAACGCATTGATGATATAGAGATCGTTACTCTCATCAATTTTGAGAGACTCTTTGATGAACCTCGAGACGAAGTTCGACATCGTCTCGTCCCGCCCTTGGCGGATAGTGAGCAGGTCGGACGAAGGCTGCTGAGGTGGCATCTTCTGGTAGAAGTGCCACTTAAACTGATCCATGAGATCCTGGAAGCAGTGTATGCTGTTCTGGCAGAACGAGGTGAACCAACGTCGGGCGTTAGAGACCAGCACCTCGGGGAAGATTTTACACATATGAAAATCCTCCATTCCTTGATTCGCCATGTTAGTGGTGTAGGCGAAAAGGAAGTCGGAGGGGTCCCCAAGACCATCGTAGGCGGCGATGTTGGGTGCCCTGTATCGCTGGGCAAGGGTGCGTCCAGAATTTCTCTGGAAAAAGGAGAGATGATTCTCCCGTACCGGTCGAACCCCGGGAGATCGTTGCCATCTCTCTCTATGGAGGGGTGGGAGATCGGTAACGACGCTCATCATCTCGGGGAGTTCGGCCCGCCCTCCTCTCTTCTATCCCGCCGGCTCTCTTGGCGGCGTCGAGGTGGCGGCGACTTCGCGGGCGGCGCGGTGGTGAATGGTTGCGACCACCCGGTGAGGTGATTGACTTGGCGGCGGGTGGTGTACGCGTTCTCTACTGCTCGCCGAAGTGAGCATTGGTCACGGTGGGGCGAACGACCTCGGCGCCAGTAATCATCGGTTCGGGCACTCGGGAGGTGCAGCTCCGCTTGTCCTCGGTGAAGGAAACTCTAGAATTGGCCGAGATTGGCGTTGAGGAATTGATACGGCTCGGCGAGGACCGCATGAGATCGGTGAACCGCACATGCTCTTTGGTATCAAGGTCGGCAATTTCTTCCTCGTTAGGCGGCGATCCCGAGGGTGTATAGGAATATTCTATGTAACCTCAGCGTGTTACCGCTGGTGGCATCCGTGATCCCTTCCCGTCGCCGTGTGGATCGCTCGATCGTCATCCGCGGTTGTTGCCATTACCGCCGACGGTACTAGAGTTTGCACGTGTTCTTGCCATTAAATTGTAGAAAAACGAAGCTTTTTGTTCAGAATTTTCCCACGACGCGCCAATGATAAATCTAGTGTATGCAATATACGAGATTTATGTAAAGCGATAGAGAACACAAGGGTTTTTACGTGGTTCGATCAAGAATGAGATCTACGCCCACGGAGGTGATGATCCTCAATACTTTTACTATAATCGATTACGGTGAGTGTATCTAAAAGCTCTAGTATTTAATAAATTGCTAACCCTTTACCGTCGACCTAACCTCTATTTATACAAGGTTGTGGATCTCGATCGATCCCTCAATTGGTGGGATCACGATCCTTCCATAACTATCCACGATTTCCGCCATAACTCCCACGATCCCTACCTTTGACTTCGTCTTGATTAGGGTTTTGATTAGGGTTTGACTGGGCTTTAGCTTAACCGCGAGGTCGTCATTAAGTCGCCCACTCGCTTGGGCTCGCCTGGGCTCGGTTGGGCCATATCCCATCACACATATTAAAAAGTGGGTAATATTATTCCCTTTACTTCTAATTATTATATGAATACCAAAAAATAAAAAAAATAAAGTAAAGAAGTTGTATTGTTGACAAGGGTAAATATATGAGAAGTTTTGCATCTTTTAGTGTAAAATGGTACACTTATTCGGTGACACAGTTTATTTTCAAGACACAAATATGAACAAACTATAGTATTTTGAACTAAGCTATATCGTGATAATGTGACACCATTTAAATGATTTCGTCGTTATTATCTTTTTCAAAAACATAATACTAATTACATAGCTAGAACCTGATATATATATATTGTCCTCTAATGTGTAATTTGCATTGTAACACCCTGGATTTTTTAATACTATCATAGCCGAAGAATTAGTCTTATTTAAGGATTTTGCGTCAAGACAACAATTTTGTATTTCTAATTTTATGGGATACATAGTTATTTATATTTTACGTAATCGTCAATTGTTAATTGAGTATTAAAAGATCGATCTCAATAAAATTTACAGAAACAAATTAAATAAGAATTTAACAAAAATTAGAGCTTCAGTACAGATAAATAGACGAGTAAGATGAATATCACTGCGATAATTGTCACATCATACCTTTCAAAAATTTCCATCAACTTTCCATCCAATTTTTTAACCACATGTACTTTCTTAGACACCTATTCTCTAGACTTTCATACAACATACTCAATTCAAACACACTAATCTCATATCATAAAAATCATCTCTTTTATCTCAAAACTTCGATCACTATAGCAGCAGCATGAAGAAGAAGATTTTTCCACAAGCTTTGAGCTTAGTTCTGGCACGGTCGAGATCGAAAATCAAAGATCCAACCCAATAGAAAGGTAGCTTCAACCTTGATTTCAAATTTCAATTTCAGTATTATTCATTATATATCCTTTAACAACCTCAGAACCCTTAATCAAGCTAGAAGTGAATCAAAACAACTCAACTCATAGGATCTCTATATATGTGAACTAGATGAAATCCAACAACAATGAAGAAGAAAAGAATATGAACAGAGTTGTAGAATGTGAAATACAAAAGAACCATTAGTATATATCCTTCCTCTCACTACGCAAATACACATCTCATGAGAAAACATACACTGCTTTCACAAAATCAAGAATATGGAATTTATATGTACACTATGAGATTAAATACTATTCCTCCTTGGTAAAATAGGACCACGCATCGACATGAGCCCCGTGGTTGTAGATTTGGATTGAGGAGGTCATTGGCGGCAACTTGATGGTATTGCCACCGCCGAACATAGGCGAGGAAGCGAAAGGAGGATTTCTACCACGCCGCCTGGTTGTAGATGAGGATACAAACGACGGCCTTATCGATATTGTGGCGACAACAACGCCCGACTCGTCGGAGTGAAAGGAGGCGTACTACCGTCTCATGGGCGTGTCTGTCGCGAAAAAGAAGGAGGAAGGAAAGAGACGGCGGTGGTGCCGATATCAATCGAATGAGGAGACGACGGATGTTAAAATATGTCTTGAATGAAGACCGAATGGAGCTCGCGACTTTAGCTCTCATCGAGCTCGTGAGGATAGGTAGAGGAGAATTAATGTTGCTCGCGACATTGGCTCTCGATCATCGTCACAAGAGCATTCGCGAGGCGTGAAATGCTTGCGGTTATGTGCGGTGCATTGTTCTTTTCGCTTCCATTGTTGTTCTTCACGAAATTTTTCACCCCAATTTGTAATCCGCTTCGATCTCCGAATTAATATAACTTCTCCGGTGCTCGCCTGTGGATGTAGCCAACACAACGTTGGTGAACCACGATATCTTCGTGTTGATTTTACGTTTTACAATCATTTTCGCTTATCTTTTGATCTACAATCCTATTTCGACTCTACAAGTGGTATCAGAGCTTCCAGGTTGCTGTCCGCGCTGTTAGGATTTCTGTTTTCCGTTCAAAAGATGTCCGCTAACATAAAAGTCGATAAGTTCACCGGGAGAAATAGTTTTGGTCTATGGCAGATCAAAATGCGTTCGTTGCTCAAACAACAAATTTTGTGGGCTCCGTTGTACGATAAACCGAGGAGAAGTTGATGATGTCGAGTGGGATATTGCGGAGGAAAGGCTCACCGACTATCATGTTCAGGTCTCGTCCGATGACGTGCTCATCGAAGTTGCCGATCGTGAAGCGACCATCGGTCTCGGAAGAAGTTGGAGAGCTTGTACATGACAAAGTCTTTAACCAACAAGTTGCTTCAAGCAACGTCGTCTGTCTGCGTATGCAGGAGGTACATCTCTACGGGATCATCTTGATACATTGAATAAGATTTTGTTAGACTTGCGAAATATTGATGTTAAAGTTGATGATGAAGATTTCGCTTTAATTTTGTTGATATCATCGCTCGCTTATATGAGAATTTTGTTGAGTCGCTTATTACGGAAAGATAATTTATCTCTAGAAGAGGTTCGTCCGCTTCTTCATAGTAGAGAAGACCGCCAACAGCATCTGGTTCGTGTTCTATTACGTAAAATCAAAGCTTAGGGTTGAATGTTACGAGTAAAGGGTATAAGAAGTTTGGCAAGAAAAACAAGTCGAACTATAAAAATTTCAGAGGTCCTAAATCCGATGATATTTGTAACCATCAGAAAGAACTAGGACATTGGAAAATGATTGTCTAAGAAGAAGAAGCATCAACGGGAGAAAGGTACCGCACCGCGGAGTCAGTAGTTGTGGTGAGAATGACGGGAGTTCAAGAAGATCTTGTTCGTTGTCGATGAACTATCACACCACAATGGTGTGTGGGTTCTAGATTCCGGCATCCTATCATATTTGTCCTAGCAGGAGTGTTTCTCGACTTATGAGCGGTAGATGGTGGCAATGTTACTATGGCCAACAAAGGTCTTTGCCTCGCAGTTGTTGGGATTGGCTCAATCGATGTCGTGACACATGATGAGGTTTTATGCACCTCGAACGACGTCCGACATGTTCCATGAGATGACTAAGAATCGATATCTCTTAGTCTACTTGATAGCGAGGTTTCGGTTTCAGCCAAGGTGGAGTCATGAATATTTATCGTGGTTCAAAGGTGGTTCTCACGGGCTTGAGCGTGGAACCTTATATTTCTTGAGAGGTTCTATCGCGACAGTTCATTTTCATTGCATCATCCGAGGTTCAAAGCAAGGATATGACCCGACCGTGGCAAATGAGGCTTGGGCATATGGGAGAAAGGGATGCAAATTCTATCGAGCGGGATTTTCTATCCGGCATCAAGTGCGTAATCTTGAATTCGCGAACATTGCGTCTTTGGGAAGCTCCACCGCACCAAATTTCCAAAGAAGGTGTTCATCGCACAAGGGATTCTTGATTACATCCATATGGATTGTTGGGGTCCGTCTCGAGTTGAATCTATTGGAGGTAGCAGATACTTTGTATCTATGATTGATGATTACTCAAGAATGACTTGGGTGATTATGATGAAACATAAGAGTGAAGCTTTCAAGCGGTTCAAGCAGTGGAAGGCCTTGGTAGAGAATCGCACCGAAAGAAAATCAAGAGACTCGAACCGATAATGGTTTGGAATTGTCACCGAGTTCAACGAGTTCTGCAGGGATGAGGGCATTGCTCGTCATCACACCATCAGAGATACACCGCAGCAGAATGGTGTGGCAGAACGTATGAATCAGACATTGTTGGAGAGAGCGAGATGCATGCTCTCTAATGCTGGTTTAGCAAGAAGATTTTGGACAGAGGCAGAAGCACGGCGTGCTATCGATCAATGTGGCCCTCACATCGGCATCGATCGCAAGACACCCTATGAGGTATGGTCCGCAAACCCGCATTATACCGTATTAAAAGCTTTATGTTCTATTGTGTATTATCATGTAAATGAGGAAAATTAGAACCACGTGCTAAGAATGGTATATTTGTGGGTACGGGATGGAGTTAAGCGGTTATAGAATTTGGTCATCTTCGAGAGTCGAGTCATACCGAGTCGAAATGTTGTATTTGATGAAAATTCTATGCTTAACCCCACCGCTGCTTCATCGTTGTAGAAAATTGTAGTAGTGTTGATAAGCGGTGGAGCTACAAGTTACTCCTGAAGTGAGTAAATTACAACTCCAAGGTGGAGAAGATCATCAACATACTACCACTACAAAGAGCAGTAGTTCAGATGCCCATTCAGATGCTGAAACTAGCTTAGACGTCCATCCGGATGCTCGGCAAACGAGCATAGCTGTTCATAGGGCCAGGAGAACTGGCGTGAAACCTCCTTCGAGGTATCGGTTTGAGGATATGGTGACTTATGCCTTACAAGTCGCTGATGAGGTGGAAGTGGACGAACCATCTCCAAACGAGCATCCACATATAAAGAAGTTGTTTCGGGTAGTGAGTCTGCTAAATGGCTCGCTGCAATGGGAGAAGAAATGGAATCATTGGCCAAGAATATGACTTGGGAGCTGGTCAAATGGCCTAAGGGGAGAAGAATTTTCACTTGCAAGTGGATTTTCAAGAAGAAAGAGGGTACCACACCTGCTGAGGGTATCCGATACAAGGCTCGTCTAGTTGCAAGAGGGTTCACACAGAAGGAGGGGGTTGACTATAATGAGATTTTTTCACCAGTGGTCAGACATACTTCCATCAGGGTGTTACTAGCAATGGTGGCACATCAGAATTTGGAACTTGAGCAACTGGATGTGAAGACAGCCTTTCTACATGGAATTCTGGAAGATGATATTTATATGAATCAACCAGAGGGATTTCATATTCGGGAAAGGAGACTATGTTTGCAAGTTGAAGAAGTCCTCTATCATAGCAAATTTGATGATGGTTCCATGATCTATCCGTTCAGACGTGGATGATATGCTCGAGTCGCTAAGTCCAAATCGATATACAAAAGTCAAGAACTTACTCGGTCTTGAATTTGACATGAAGGATCAGGTGCAACTAAGAAAATTCGGTATGGAGATCTTTAGGAAATGGGAGGAGGAAGCTTTTCTTGTCACGTAAGAGCTACATTCGAGAAGATATTGTCAAGATTCGCATGTCTACCGCCAAACCTATTGATACTCCGAGAAAAGAAATATTCATTTATCCTCCGAATATGCACCAAAATCGAAAGTTGAAAATGAGTACATGTCTCGAGTCCCGCACTATAATGCAAGAGGGAGTTTGATGTACGCCATGGTGCATATTTAGATCGGATCTTGCACATCTTTGTTAGTGTTGTCGGCAGGTTCATGGGCCAACCCGAAAGGAACATTGGCGGTGTGAAGAGGATCTTCCGGCACCGAGAGGTACATCCGATGTCGGTCTCATCTATGGAGGTAATGCTCATTGTCGTGATCGCTATTCGATTCGATTATCTTTGGCGATGTGGATGCAGGAGGTCTACGACCGGATATGTTTTCACTTTTGGGGTTCTCATATTAGTTGGAAAGCAACTGCGGTGCGCATTACTTTGTCAACCATCAAGGTAGTATATGCCATTGACGTGTCGCCAGGAGGAATCGGTTAAAGGGTTAGTCGCTGATCCGGGTCTACATCATGATCAGCTATCGCTTTCCGTGATAGCTCGAGTGCTATCTGCTTAGCTAAGGATCGTGTCCATCACGAGAGGACCAAGCATATTGACGTGAGGTATCATTTTACGAGAGAAGAAAAGAGAATCCGTGTGATGAAGGTGGGTACCGCGATAATCCCGCCGATATGTTCACCAAGTCGGTTCCTTATAGCAAGTTTCGATTAATTGTTTGGACTTGCTAAACGTCTAATCGTTAGTTGCCCAATGAGGGCAAATCGAGGCGTAATGAGATGTCCGGTTATTTGGTATTGTAATGATGCGCCTAGAAAAGAGATTTGAGAAGTCGATCATCCGGCATTGTAATGATGCGTCTCAGGGAGAATTTAAGTCAAGGTGGATATTGTTAAAATATGTCTTAAATGAAGACCGAATGGAGTCATGACTTTAGCTCTCACTTGGAGCTCGTGAGGATAGGTAGAGAGGCGACTTAATGTTGCTCGCGACATTGTCTCTCGATCATCGTCACGAAGAGCATTCGCGAGGCGTGAAATGCTTATGTTATGTGCGATGCGTTGTTCTTTTCGTTTCCATTGATGTTCTTCACGAAATTTTTCACTCCCAATTTGTAATCCGCATCGATATCCGAATTAATATAATTTGTTCTCCGATTACGCCCGTGGATGTAGCCAACACAACGTTGGTGAACCACGATTTCTTCGTGTTGATTTTACGTTTACAACTGCTTTCTGCTTATCTTTTGATCCGCAATCCTATTCCGACTTTACAATGAGGTGGTGGCGATGACTTGTTGCCAAAATTCGAGTTTAGTGGCGACGGGTTGGGGATGTGAGAAGAGAGCTAGCCAAGAGCGGAGATGAGAGAGTCGAGAGTGACCAACCTTGGTGGTTGTAGCGCCGCCCGTAATCGATTGCGGAGATGGCGAGACGACGGCGAGAATGGAACCGAGAGGCGGTGGGTTTTGCGTGTGTATGAGTGGCGAGAGAGAGAAGGCGATGGAGGGGAAGGCGTGGGCGGGCGGCACAACTACGTGACGGAACTCGCGGATTTCGTAATGCAGCCGACAGACAGTGAGAGGGACGAGAGATGGCTCTTTGTTGTATGAGTGTGAAATGGCGAGAGATTGAGAGTGAGTGAGGTGTGTGCGTGCGAGAGCTGTATGAAGGGAGGAGAAGGAAGGGGAGGCACCAGGACAACGACGAGTCGCCGGAGAAGGCGGTGAAATTGCCGAGAAAGGGAGAGGAGATGTCGCGTCTCCTATAAGAGAAAGAGGGAGAAATAGAGATTGGGGGTTAGGGTTTTATTTTGAAATTTAATTGTTGGGCCACATTTTGGGCCGAGAAGATTTAATGGTTTGGGCTAATTATTGTTGGGCAGAGGCCCAATTCGAAATTTTAGGAAAATGGACTGAAACTTTAAACATTGAGCCTTAATTCAATTACTTGGGCTACATCTTAATTAATAGTGTGGGCTAAGGAAATGTAATAGATCAAACTAATAGTAGCTTAATTAATGTAAGTTATGAGCTTGAGAGTATGGATCCATTTATTTAATTCTATTGGGCTATTATCTTGTGGCTTTGAGCTCAAATTAATTAAGTTTATGCACTTAATTAAAACTAGAAGTGAATCTTTAATTAGATTATTAATTGGACTTAAATAACTAAGTCTAAAGTTATTAAATTAGATTTTCAAGTGCTACTAAATAAGATTAAGTGTAAGATGAGTTAATTTAAACTCATAAATTAAGCTATTGAGTTAGCTTTCAATTATTTATTAGTTACTTAATTTTGCCTAATTTCCATGATTTCTTAGCTATCGTTTTAATCTTAATTGATCGTCCAAAGGAGGCGTTATTAAATCTCTAAGTGATTAGGGAATGAGCGGGAAATTATAGTGATTAAATAATATTTATAACGCTAGTCTAAACTGAGAATATAAAATCTCTAATAAAATCTTTAATAGAAGAAATCACGAACTTCTTTCAGTAAGAATTATCCTTCGTTTTAGATGTCTTATTTTTTATTTCTACGATAAAGGTCAGGCGAGAAAGTGATGATAGAATAACGATGAGGAGTCCGTGAAATCATGAGTAAGCTTTGCAATCAGGTGGGCTTTTTTATATATAAACAAAATCAAATGATTCATTCAAGCAGTTATTTTCTTTTCAAAATCTGTGAACTGAAAATCTTTCAAGTATTGTCTTGCCATAAATGTTTTGAGATTTGTGTATGATGTCTATATGTGTTTGGCTATGCCAAAAATCCCAGAATCGAATTTGAGTCCTGTGCTAGGGACACCTAGGCAGGATTTGTGTACACAAGTGGCCGTGGATCAACCTAAGGGTTGACCGATCCGGTGATCGTGGAATGAGGCATCCTTCCCGGGACACAATAACAGTTACAGATATGGTGATTACAAGAGAACTAAATCTGCGCAGACGAATTTTAGCTTCACAAAAGAATTTAGTAAGCTTTGGCCTTTTAAGATAAAACTCATTGCGTTACTGTTTGAGATGACATGACAGTTTACAGTTTATACAAGTATGTATGTATCTTTCGGTATGTGATCACTGAGTGCTTTTGTACTCAACCATGCATATATTTCTAAATGTACAGGTTGAGCTGTGATGTGAATGGTAAAGTGCAAAGCCGAGCTTTTGTCGAGTTTAGTTAAAGAATTCCCCGAGATACATGTCTTCATACGTATATCTCAACTATGCTTTTCTGCTGCAAAATACTTGATTATATTTTAAATTACAGTTATCAGTTCAGCTTTTAGTTAAGCAAGTTTGACCCACTTCTATCCCCTTTTCTAATTCCTCATCTCTGGTCATGATTTCCCGGCTTAGATATCCTTAGCAAAGTCCGATCATGACATGCATTGTATTCATAAAATGAGATTTATTTAGTGCACAACTTGTGTAGTTATTCAAACTTTCCTCGTGAAAAAAAAAATATCTAAATTGTCGTACATGAAAATCATTTATTAGAGGTTATTCTATATATAGCTCCATTTCTATTCACTATAACCTCCAATAGAAGAATATATATAATAATGTACGTTTTTACCCCTGCAACTCTAATTTAAATATTTAATAAATGATCAAACATACCCGCAAAAACTCGCACAAAAAATACAAAAAAGCTACTTCAACTCTTGAAGCAAGTCCCATATAGATTTAGAATGCATCTATTCATTAGGCGTATTTTATATGTATATTTTGGATGATTTTGATGAGTTTAAATGCTTAATACCTATTTAATCATATTTTATGAATCTAATTACATATTTTGTGGATTTTGTAGGCGTTGATATTATTTTAGAAGAAAAAACCTGATTTTGAAAGGAATTTGAGGACAAGAAAGTGAAGGAAGATTTATTATGAGATATTATTATTATTATGGAGGCTTTTAAGTTTCGATGGATTTTATATATATTTTAAGTTTTTCTTTTTGGCCTTGTTTAGCCCATTTAGTTTTTAGGTTAGTTTGTATATATATAGGAGGGATCAAATAGTACCCGAGACCCAGATAGTATGTAGTACTCAATCTCATCCATCTATCCTATTAATCGTGTGGCTGAGATTTGCGCATGATTTCTAAAAGTTTTACACGTTAATTTGTGGTAGTAAGGGTAGATTAGTAATTTGATTTGTTATGTGATTTCGAAAACAAAGCATGCATAGAGTTGAACTCAACTATGCATTTAAATCAACACAAAATGCATTCACTGAACACAAAATGCATATGAGTTTGAATTTAATGATCTTGAAAACACACTCGAGCTCGCTTGCTTTTACCAGTAGGTTGGGCACGATGCAGTTTTATGTTTAAGTGAATGCAGTGTTAAGTTATTTCATATGCATTTTTTGTGTTTTGTTGTGGCTCTTCCCAAACCCAGCGTTCCTACCACGGCAAGGCACCCAATGCGGTTAGGCGCGATGCGCTTTTATGTTCATTTAAATGCATTGTTATGTTATTCTCAGATGCATTATCGTGTTTTGTTGTGCCTCTCCCCAAATTGATTACTGCGGAGACCCCAACTCGCGGACTCCCCTACCAAAGATCGGACGGCACCCGGCGCCATTGGTTCGCTCCCATTTTCCCCGAGCGAAAAATGGGTTGCCACGTGTCAAATTTTGGCGTGTCCACGTGTTGAAATGTGTGGTCTAGATTGAGTACTACATACTATCTCGGGACCGGATACTACAGGAACCCAATCCTATATATATATTAGTCTTTAGGGAGACAACTTACATTCCTACGCCTCCAACTCCTAAACTCATAACTATCCCACGCCTCCATCAATTTGAAGACAGAAGCCATATTTGACGTGAATGGAGATTTGAGGCTTCAACCATTTTTTCTTTCGTTTTCATTATTCCTATCGCCGTTTTCTTTAATTCTTCTTTTATTTATTCTTTTACTTTTATTATATTATGAGTTCTAGCTATTCTCTTTTATTCTGGCAACGATTAAGGAAGCCCTAGCATGATTCCTATGTGAGATCTAATCTGTTATTTATCCTTTATTTCATATGCAAATATTTGTTGTTCTCTATTTTCTCTGTGATTTAATTATTTCAATCCGCTAGGTAGTGTACAATATTTAGTGAGTTGGAATTAATTAATAGCCAATTAAATCGCCCATATGTAATCGTGGTTTAAGTTTGATTAGTGGTAAATTGACCTTCAGGTCAAGGGAATAACAATCTTAATTTGGTAATCATGCGTCAGAGTTTATCGGTTTTGAATCGGGTTTATCTAGTTCTTAATGTTGTCGGCTCATTAAACCTATAGAGCGTCTCTTATGGTCGTCAGTCGATTAGAGAAGTAGTTAGTGAAGCGTCTTCTTAATTATCGAGAAGCTAAGGAGAGATAAGATCGCGTCAGAAGCGTCTTCGTGGTCATAACTAGTTTATCGCATGAGTTAAAGTTATCTTTGCATCAATGATCAAAATATCAAGCTAGGGTGGAATTAATTGGTTGCCGAAATACCTTCATGTATTTGTTACCTTTCTAAAATTTATTCTCCTTTATCAAAAATTCAATTCCTTTTTTCTATTTATTGTTTATTTAATATTTCCTAGTTTTTAGCAATCCCAATTTATTCGTGGTTACATTTCGTGTCGAAAGTTTAGGAGAATTTCGCGGTCCTTGGGAGACGATTTTGCTTACTCTCGTCTGCAGTTTGGGCCGACCGTCTGTCATCGATTATTTTGCTTATTATTGTTCACAGGTTTGGCATACCGACCGTCTGTCATCGATTATTTTGTGAAAACGACGCACCATCTATCGAAGTCAAAAGCAGAATAAGCGAAGGAGCGGGTGCAGGTTGTTGCGCAATTGCTTTGGTGGTGGCGAGTAGGTGGTGATGGTTCTCATTGGATATATATTTGCGTATGAGAGAAATAATACACCAATTAGGCTAATTTAAATTTTTGTCTTAGCGAGATTGATTGGCTACAAGCGATGGTTGGTCGGGTAATTGGTAGTGAAATCGATGATAGTACTCACCGGTCGGTTCTTAGTGATGTCGTTAGCAAACCCACCGACATCGATAAAGGCGGTCATTGGACTGATAACTAAGGTACGTACGGAATGTGGTGGTTACTGTATTTGTCTTACTGAAAACTTAAAACCAGTTTGAAAACTTAAAACTTGTTGATGTGTGTTGTTGATGACAGTTCAATAACATGTAAAACTGAAGCAATACTGAAAGTAAAATAAAAGATGATTTTTACGTGGTTCAGAGAGATCAACTTCTACGTCCATGGACTAATTACTCAGTTAATCCACTAACTTTGGATTGGATCTTGTTTACGAGTACAAGAGTAAACTTAGATATTGAGTTCACCTTACAGTATCCCGCCTAACTTGACGTTCCTCATATGCTTATTGGTGCTAGGAAACCACTAACTGCTATTGGATGCAGTTTACTTAACCTCTAGCTTACGGGTGCTTAATGTAATATCCCTAACTTTTTAATTAGTAATTAATCGATGATTAAAGACTAAACAGGGCATTGCATCCTTAATAAAAATGAAATTATATATGCTTAAGATCCAAATTATTTAATTCCACTTAGCAAAATGAAATGTGATCGACAATTGAATTCTAAAACTTTGAATAAAAGATTTTGTTTAGAAATTTCAAATATTATGTAGATTGATTATTTGATCCTAATGATCGAATAAAATCCTATTAACTATAGGAAAGTTTAAATTTTGCCATTATATGTATTATATTTTCATGTTATATGGTAAACATTATTTCATAAATGTAAGATTATAATGTGAGTATTTTATTTCATAGAAGTCATGAAAATAAGAAAGTAAGTATAGTATAAAGTTAGTAGTATTAAATTTAATATTTACACATGGTATATTATTAAAAATTAAAATGGAAATATATGAACTAATGAGCATTAAGTAAGAAAGCTCTAGAAAAGCATGACTACATACATATTTATTATCCTTGGTGATCAAGCAATAGCATTTAATAAAATTCATGAATAATCATGTATTTAAATAAAGTAAAAATAAAATAACATTTAATACATATTCAAATCATCTTTAACTATAGGAAGACTTCCACAATTCACCATTCTCTCTTCCAAACTCACGCATGCACACACAAACACACACTAAGACAAAAATTTTAATTAAGCTATTTTCTTTGAAATTCCTACTTCCAAGTTTAATCCCAAATGTGAAAGAAGGTATAATTCTATTCTTTCTTGAATATTGAAGTTTAATTATTGTGGTTTATATTTTTGAAAATATTGAGAATGTTGGTTGAAGAATTTTGTATGTTATGTTATAAATATTGATATTATATGATGATATTGATGAATTAATGTAGAAATAGTGAAGTATTGATGGTTTAATTTCAAGATTTAAGTTAGAACTACAAACCCTAACTTTTGAACCTTGAATGAAAGTGACGATATGTTAATGACTATGTGGAGCTTAGCTTGTAATTGTATGATTAAACATGTTTAGGTAGGTAATTTGAAAGAAAAGATAACAAAAATAAATTTAGAACATATATGTATATTTTTGAAAATTTCGAAAATATTGGAAAGTGATATGTTGATTTTATTTTCTTCAATTATCTTGATATATGAGTTTAATATGATGATTTAAACATCATGTGAATTAATTAGAATTTTCCAAGTTCATATGTTGAAAATGGAAAATTTTAGTTTATGTGTTTAGTTGTCATGTTTATGCTAAGGTTGATATATGATATTATTATTGATGTTTCAAGTTGATATATGATAAATAAATGAGAAATTGAAAGAAAGTTGAAGAAAAATATCATTTATACTTTTGACATAATTTTCGAAAAATTATGAGGAGAAAGGGAAAAATTAAAGTTTGATGTTATTCTTTATAAATCTTACGGATTATGAATCTATTATGTAAATAAGATAAAATGTGAAGAAAGTTTTAAAAAAATAGAAGGATGCAATGACCCGGAAGAATTAAATTTCTTATAGGTAAAAGCTTAAACAAAATGTCTAAGCAAAACATAAGAAAAGAAGAGAATAAATAAAAAGAATTCATATGTGTTTGATAGATAAGAAATGTCTCTTATACGAGTCTCGATATTATCGAATAATTTAAGGTACATCGAAAAAGGGCAAGGCGATTAAAGGGGAAGAAGAAGAAGAAAAAGGGAAATTTATTAAATTTATCGAGTAAAGTCTACCAGGTGGGCTTTCTAAAAACTTATAGCACGTGCTAATTTATATTATTTCATTATGTACTGCATGACTTCTAAATTCATTGACTTGCCAAATGTTTGAGCATGAGCATGATGCATTACCTGTCCACGGAAATAGAAAGAAAGAAAGAAGAATGAAAGAATTTACTGACGTCGGATAACGACCTTGGTCATTCGTGTTTGAGAAGGAGGCTACTTCTCAACACATAGATGATTCCGTGGATATGGGAAGAGAAAGATGTCTGCAGACATAGATCATGCATATGTATTTGTTTTAATGCTATGAAAATGAAAGCAAGTAAGTGTTTTATTGCGAAAAGCATGCACATGTGTTTTCACTAAAACCCCGTATGGCAAAGTTATGGCAAGTCAATCTTATAGCTCTAAGAGCAAAGTTTTAAATGTTTTCGGCATGTGTCCACCGAGTGCTTATAGACTCACACCGCATGTATTTCTAAACATGCAGTTGAGTAGGAGTTTGGAGATGGAATTGGAAGAAGGAACACCGTGGTTATCTTGGTTTGTGACTTCCGCCATATATGTTTACAACATCTCTTATTATTCCGCTCGCTTTGTACATTTGGTTATGATCGTTGGGATTAAACTCCTCGATATCTCTTGTTGTTGGAGTTGAACTCCGATATATATATATATATATATATATATATATATATATATATATATATATATATATATATATCCTCCTGCTTTCAAGTAGACTTGAATTGATAGTTTACCAAGACTTGATTGAAAATGTTGAGTCGGACTTGTTATGAAGTTGTGTTGTTTGAAAGTTATCTTAAACCCATGTTGATGCTATTGCGCCTTGTTGTTAAGTGAAAACTTTGATGCTTGTTGTTGTAAGTTGATGCCCGAGTTATATGTCCTCACATATAACCCAACTACCCTTTCATTGCCACACTCTGAATCGAATGATCGTTATGTTGTTGTTACAATTGAAAAGGAAAAACCCTTTTGATCAAAAGTCGAACGTTTTGATTATCCTTCTACCATTATTCCTTTTATTCATTCGACTTCATGCAAACAAATCATTTTGTTCTATTTGAAATAAAGACGTCATCCAATATTTATTCTTCATACATTATTGTCATATCCCTTATCAATTCTTTGTATCGTCATAAGTGCTAATAGTTCATGTAAAGTCATTAGTCACGGCCTAATCTCTTGATTAAGTTCAATGTGATGATTGGTATCGAGCTTGGTTCTATTGGGTCGATTAATATGAGAAGTTGTTTCAATTCCTAATGTAAGTAGAGTCCGTAAAGCATAGTGTTCCAAATCCATCTCCGCCAGCTCAACCAGGTAAGTAAGATGAAATTTTTTTAATGAGCATTTAGAAAGGAAAGCTATTTGATAAAGTCATGATTTTGATAAAGTCATGCGTTTCACAAAAACATTCATATGATCAAGTTCTTTATATGATTGATAAAGCATGTATATGATAAGTTATGAGAAGTATGTGTTGAACTATGATAAGTATAAAATTTTAAGCTTCAATTTAAGTATATTAAGACAAGAACATTGTAGTTAGTAATTACGTTTTATGTTAGGATGGGAAGGACTTGATCAACACCCAAAAAGAGTACAGCACCAAGACCCCTTACTATTGGAAGGACGAACCAATTCTATGAATATCGTATGGAGGAAACTCAGAACTTAGTAGAGTTTCTAGATAGATTTGTGGAATTATGGACGTAAGTTAGGGAGAATGTGATGCACCGGATGGTATCATGCAATTGGTACTAGTGTTACCCTCGGGATGGCGAGGAGTGGGTAGTCAGAGTTGCCCTGACTACGTTCTTTGAACATCACAATTTACCGAACTTTCGAATTTGTAGAAATTATCCAAGACAATATCATGCTACCCGTAATCCACCTCTTGGTAACTATCCTCGGTGGAAGGCTTTGTTTTGCTATATGTGATATCCTATCATCAGATATTTCCATTGAAAGCACTGAACCTCAATTTGAAATAGGCGAATCTAGTACTTCTGCCGTAATAGATTCGGCCGTTTTTGAATCTTTGATGGAAACCTCTGATACTTATCTTTATGAAGATCAAGTTGTACCAACTGATACTATCATTTTTTCTGACCAGCTCACATCTGTTGATGTCCCTACTTCTTTTGAGCTAAGTCCTATTGTTCCTGACAACTATATAACTCTTCTTGAAGAAGAATTTCCCATTGAAGAACTTGTCGAAGAGGAACTTCCTCTTGAAGAACCCGATTATATTGACCTTGACTTTGATATGAATGCCATCGATTTAAGATTGTATGATCAGCCTGTTGCTGTAAATGTTTCTTCACTTCAGTCATTACCATATAAATCTCAACCTGAAACCCCACCCACATCTCTTTTCGAAGGAAAGGAGTTTGAAACTGAGGTTGGATCATCTAGACCAACTGGAACTACCCGATCTTTCAAATACGAACCTGAATTTTTACAACCCATTGGTACTAGTTAATTAAAGCCTCTTCAGCTAAGTGACATGCCGTTTATCACATATCCTTCTCTTTTAGACACTGAGATCAGTTATTCTCATCCTACTTCTTTGGCCAACCGTTCTTCTGAACTTCCACCAGAGGATGAATGTGTTGAGGAGATATCAGACGAAGAGAATATGAAAGATATACCGGATGTGAATGTAGGAGTAGAAGGAATGGATAAAGAAAATGAGATGTTTGGTCCTGGCAATGGATATGATACAACATCAAGGATGGACTAGTAATGTGACGTGATATTGTACATTTGTAAATAGAAAGTTAAGTAGGCCTGATGTAGACAGTGATGGATGTATAACCTAGACTAACCGGAATAGTTTCCGATGCCTACTCTGCCAAGGCAAAATTTTCCTCTATGTAAAAAGTCCTCTAAGAGGCAATTTTTCCATGATATAAAAATAAAATTTGAAGATATTTACGTTATGTTGATTGTTTTTCCTTGCTTACCTTCGAACCTATTGTTTATAGAATTACATGAAATTATTCATATGTGAACCTATTTGCTAAACATGACATTCTACTTGCTTTCTTATAAATCTCTTACCTACATACTGCATATATTGTTCTCATTAACCTGAAATGCAGTATGCCACCAAGACGTCGAAATCGAATTCCTGTGGTAGAAGAAAGTGAAGACATACCTCAACCTACCCCTGAACCTACCCCTCCTCCAAACACCAGAAAAATTTCTGAACTATTCCTTCGACAAAACCCACCTTATTTCGTTGAATCGTAACCCTGCCGAGGCAGAGGAATGGATTCGGACAATGGAATGAATTTTAAATTTTGAATACTTAGATAAGGAATGCCTTTGTGCATTTCCTTTCAATTAAAGGACCAACTGATTTCTGGTGGAAATCACGCCGAAGACTCTCACTCCGAAAGATTGGAAGATTTTACATGTGAACAATTTAAAGAAGAGTTATTTGGCCTTGTATATTCCTCGGAGCTATAAGAAACAAAAGGAAATTGAGTTTATGAATTTAAAACAAGGAAAGAAAACGGTGGCGAGTACGATAGAGAATTTTGCAACCTACCTCGTTATGTCTGCATAAGATAGAAATGACGAGAAGATGGCTAAATTGTTTCGTTCGTGTTTACGTCAAGAAATAAGGATCATTTTGGCAAGCCAACCTACCCTATCATATGCTGAGACGTTGAATAAGGCTTTAGACATGGAATTAGAAATGCAGTTGGAAAAGATGGCCTCTGAGTCAAATCCAACTTCATCCCAAATTCAAACCCCACAAAAGATAATGCCTCAAAATCAAAGGTTCAAAAGAAACAAAGATGGGAACCAAGAGATTTTCCAAATAAGAAACCTTGGCAAAGACCAAACCAACTTGTTTCAAATTCTTTCCGACCACCCTTTCAAAATCAACCACAAACACTTCCAAATCCTCCAAAATGCCTTTGTGCCCAAGATGCAATAAAGCTCATTCGAATCAGATGGGGCACCAATAGTTGTTACAATTGTGGCCAAGTAGGTCATTATGCTAACTCTCGCCCAACCGTACAAAGACCATCGAAGTGGAAGAAAGTCAACTTCCGCTAAACAAGTGCCACAAATAAAAGCTATAGGTGGTAGTTCTCAGCAAGAAGCCCGGTTGACATCGGTGCCACAACATCAAATGATTTTACCACCTCAACCTCAACAAACTCAACCTCAATATTAGAGGGCATTCGCCTTAAACTCAAGGTGACAAGAGCAGAATGCTGAAAATCTGGCATGTATAGGAACATTAAACGGCATACCTATTGTAATTATCTTTGATACGGGAGCTTCGCATTCTTTTATCTCTACAACATGTGTAAATGTTTTTCAGCTAAACATAGAGCGAAGTAACAAGGATCTGAAAGTAATGACTCTTTTAGGTAAATCTACAGTAATTTCCCACATATGTTCCAACTTAGAATTTGAGTTGGGAACTCTCAAATTGAAAGCAAGATCTTTACAAGTAATATCAATGTGGGATGTAGATATTATTATAGGAATGGATTGGTTAACATAAAATCAGGCCGTAATTCGACGCGAACGACGAAATTTTGCTCCATCCTCCAGGAAAAGAACCCACCTGTTTTTATGGTGTGGAAATGAAGGAAAGAATAATTCCCATAATCTCAACATTGAGTCTTGAAACCGATGAGGAATAAGGAAACTTGTGCCTATTTGGTATATTTGAATCTTGATGACAAGAAGAAGGAACGAAGAATTGAGGACGTGCTCGTAGTTCAAGAATGTCCGGATGTTTTTCCCGAAACGTTATCGGGATTACCTCAAGATAGATAATTGGAATTTCGATTGATCTAGAACCGGATCGGCACCTATTTCAAAGGCACTCATCAGTATGGTACCCAAAGAGTTACAAGAGTTGAAAATTCAACTTCAAGAACTCTTGGACTTAAGATTTATTCGACCCAGTGTATCTCCATGGGGAGCACCCATCTTGTTCGTGAAGAAGAAAGATGGTACCTTAAGTATGTGTATAGATTATAGAGAATTGAACAAGCTCACCTTGAAAAACAAATATCCGTTGCCTCGGATAGATGATCTATTTGATCAATTGAAGGGAGCTAGTATTTTCTCTAAGATTGATTTAAGATCAGGGTACCACCAGTTAAAAATTTGATCAGAAGATATTTCTAAGACCTTTTTTTTAACACATAATGATGCCTTTCGGACTAACAAATGCCCCTGCGGTATTCATGGACTTAATGAATCATGTTTCTCACAATTACCTTGATAAATTTGCCCTAGTATTTATCGATGATATTTTAGTATATTCGAAAGATGAACAAGAACACGCAAGGCATCTAAGAGTTGTATTAGAAACTCTAAAAGCTGAAAAGCTATATGCCAAATTTAGTAAATGTGAATTTTGGTTGAAGGAAGTAAACTTCCTTGGACATATCGTATCAGTCGAAGGAATCAAAGTAGATCCTGCTAAGGTGCAAGCTGTACAAGAATGGAGATCGCCTACGACACCGAATGAAATTCGAAGTTTCTTAGGACTGGCAGGCTACTACCGACGATTCATCGAAGGATTCTCCAAAATAGTAAAACCAATGACTCAATTACTCCGGAAGGGAGTAAAATTTCAATGGACCCAAGAATGTGAAGAAAGTTTTCAAGAACTCAAAAGCGATCGACTACAAAGACCAGATTGATGCAGGAACACGAAAGGTGGATTTACCCCAGACACCGATGCTTCAAAGAATGGACTAGGATGCATACTTATGCAGAAGAAAAGTCATCGCTATGCTTCACGACAACCGAGACCGCATTTAACTTAACTATCCAACGCATGATCTAGAATTAGTGCGGTAGTCCGTGCGCTAAAAAAATTTGAAGGCATTATTTGTATGGATCGAGATGTGAAATTTTCACGGATCATAAGAGCTTAAAGTACTTCTTTGAGCAAAAGATTTGAACATCGTCAAAGAAGGTGGCTTGAACTCGTCAAAAATTATGATTGTGAAATCAAATATCACCCTGGAAAAGCAAACGTGGTAGCAGATGCTTTGAGTTGGAAAGGTCAAGGCGCTTAGGAATGATTCTCACCCAAGAACAAGAGTTGATCAAAGACTTGAGAAATTGAAGATAGAAGTAATACTCCCACCCGATACCACATTTAGTATCATATCAACGTTAGTGGTTGTACTGCACTTAAGGGCGAGGATTGTAAATGCTCAACGACAAGATGAACAATTGGAAAAGTTACGAGCCAAAATCGAATCAAGGATTACAAGATTACTACTAAGCTCGAGACAACGCCATTATGTTAGAAACATGATAGTGATACCTAACAACCGTGAAGGCGAAGGATGAAATTATTAGCGAAGCTCATAACTCGCTTTATACATCGTGATTCTGGAAGCACGAAGATGTATCAAGATCTCAAACAACAATTTGTGTGGATGAGAATGAAGCGGGAGATAGCATTATTTGTGGAGAGGTGTCTAACATGTCAACAAGTCAAAGCTCTACATCGAGGACCATATGGGAAGCTCGCAACCCCCAGAGATTCGAATGGCAATGGGACCACATAGCTATGGATTTTGTAGCAGACTACCCGGATCAAGCATGGAAACACCGCTATATGGGTAATTGTGGATCGCTTCACCAAATGCGCACATTTTATTCCACATTACTTATGGAGCTAACAAATTAGCCCGATATATGTTCGTGAAATAATACTGTTACATGGAGTACCAGATCTATCACCTTAGATAGAGACTCCAAATTTACCTCGTGATTTTGGTCAAGCTTCCGGGAAGAATTGGGACGCAATTGAATTTTAGTACAGTTTTCCACCCTCAAACGGATGATCGATCGAAAGAACTATTCAAACGCTTGAGGATATGCTTGAACCGTAATACTAGATCGAGGCGAACAATGGGAACAAGCCTTCAGTTAGTAGAATTCGCTTATAACAATAGTTATCAAGCTACAATTAACATGGTGCCATACGAAGCTCTCTACGGTAAGAAATGTCGATCGCCTCTCTATTGGGACGAAGTCGGAGAAAGAAAAGTACTGGGACCGGAAGCAATCGAAGAAATGATTGAAATCGTACGACAAATAAAGCAAAGAATCTAAGAAGCTCAAGATCGCCAAAAATCGTACGTAGATGCTCGCCGTATAGAACTCAGCTTCGAAATTTGAGACAAAGTTTTTCTAAAAGTTTCTCCAACCAAAGGCGTACATCGATTTGGCATAAAAAGGAAACTGAAACCAAGATTTATAGGACCATATGAAGTGTTGGAGAGAATCGGACCTGTGGCATACAGGCTTGCATTGCCACCAAATTTTGGCAATGTACATAACGTGTTTCATGTGTCGCAATTACAAAAATATGTGTTTGATCCAAAACACATCATTCATCAAGAAGAGGTAGTTCCTGAGCAAAATCTAAGTTATGAAGAAATTCCAGAGTGTATTTTGGATTAGTGATTAGGCGTATTTTATACGCCTATTTTGGTTGATTTTTGAGGAGTTTAAATGCTTAATATCTACTTAATCCTATTTTATAAAGCTAATTGCATATTTTGTGGATTTTGTAGGTGTTAGATATTATTTTGGAAGAAAAAGCTGGATTTTGGAAGGAATTTAAAGCCAAGGAATTGAATGAAGATTTATTTGGAAGCTTATTTTTATGAGGCTTATTATTATTTTGAAGCCTTTTTATTATTAGTTTTTGGCCTTGCACGGCCCATTTATTTTTCTAGGTTAGTATTTATATATTATATTAGTTGTTTGGAGTTGGAAATTCACGCCTCCCAATTCCAAGACTATTACCCACGCCTCCAACTTTAACAATTCACGTCTCCACTTTTTGGGAATTCAGAAGCATTTTTACGCAAAAGACTTTTGGAGGCTATCAACCATTTTTTTCCTTTCTCCATTATTCCAGTAGTCGTGTCTTCTTTATTTTCTTTTAATTATTCTTTGCTTTGATTTTATATGAATTCTAGCTAATCTCTTTTATTCTGGCAACGATTAAGGAAGCCCTAGCATGATTCCTATGTGAGATCTAATTTGTTATTTATCCTTTAATTCGTATGCAAGTATTTGTTGTTCTCTATTTTCTCTGTGATTTAATTGTTTCAATCCGCTAGGTAGTCGCGAATATTTAGTGAGTTGGAATTAATTAATAGCCAATTAAATCGGCCATACGTAATCGTGGTTTAGGTTTGATTAGTGGTAAATTGACCTTCGTGTCGAGGAATAACAATCTTAATTCGGTAATCCCACGTCGAGTTTATCGGTTTTGAATCGGGTCTCTCTAGTTCTTAATGCTGTTGGCTCATTAAACCTATAGAGCGTCTCTTACGGTTGTCAGTCGATTAGAGAAATAGTTAGTGAAGCGTCTTCCTAATTATCGAGAAGCTAAGGAGAGATAAGATCGCGTCGAGCGTCTTCGTGATCATAACTGGTTTATTTGCATGAGTTAAAGTTATCTTTGCATCGATGAACAAAATATCAAGCTAGGGTGGAATTAATTGGCTGCCGGAATATCTTCACGCATTTGTTACCTTTCTCAATATCTATTCTCTTTAATCATAATTCAATTCCTCATTCTATTTATTGTTTATTTAATTATGCCTAGTTCCTAGTAATCCCAATTTATTCGTGGTTACGTTGCAGGTCGAAAGTTTAGGAGAATTCTCGCCGGTCCCTTGGGAGACGATTTTGCTTACTGCTGTCTGCGCAGTTTGGGCATACCGACTGTCTGTCAGTCGATTATTTTGCCTACTGCTGTCTGGGCGGTTTGGGCATACCGATTGTCTGTCAGTCGATTATTTTGGTGAAAAGCGACGCACCAATTAGAAAGAACAACAACTAAGGAATAAATCTATTCCTTTAGTTAAAGTGCAGTAGAAGCATCATGGCTCAGAAGAAGCGACATGAGAACTAGAAGAACAAATGAAATAGAAATATCCCGAACTATTTATCTAAGGTACTAAATTTGGACTGAAATTTACTGTAAGGGAGGAATGTAATATCCCTAACTTTTTAATTAGTAATTAATCGATGATTAAAGACTAAACAGGGCATTGCATCCTTAATAAAATGAAATTATATATGCTTAAGATCCAAATTATTTAATTCCACTTAGCAAAATGAAATGTGATCGATAATTGAATTCTAAAACTTTGAATAAAAGATTTTGTTTAGAAATTTCAAATATTATGTAGATTGATTATTTGATCCTAATGATCGAATAAAATCCTATTAACTATAGGAAAGTTTAAATTTTGTCATTATATGTATTATATTTTCATGTTATATGGTAAACATTATTTCATAAATGTAAGATTATAATGTGAGTATTTTATTTCATAGAAGTCATGAAAATAAGAAAGTAAGTATAGTATAAAGTTAGTAGTATTAAATTTAATATTTACACATGGTATATTATTAAAAATTAAAATGGAAATATATGAACTAATGAGTATTAAGTAAGAAAGCTCTAGAAAAGCATGACTAAGCATACATATTTATTATCCTTGGTGATCAAGCAATAGCATTTAATAAAATTCGATGAATAATCATGTATTTAAATAAAGTAAAAATAAAATAACATTTAATACTTATTCAAATCATCTTTTAACTATAGGAAGACTTCCACAATTCACCATTCTCTCTTCCAAACTCACGCATGCACACACAAACACACACTAAGACAAAAATTTTAATTAAGCTATTTTCTTTGTAATTCCTACTTCCAAGTTTAATCCCAAAGGTGAAAGAAGGTATAATTCTATTCTTTCTTGAATATTGAAGTTTAATTATTGTGGTTTATATTTTTGAAAATATTGAGAATGTTGGTTGAAGAATTTTGTATGTTATGTTATAAATATTGATATTATATGATGATATTGATGAATTAATGTAGAAATAGTGAAGTATTGATGGTTTAATTTCAAGATTTAAGTTAGAACTACAAACCCTAACTTTTGAACCTTGAATGAAAGTGACGATATGTTAATGACTATGTGGAGCTTAGCTTGTAATTGTATGATTAAACATGTTTAGGTAGGTAATTTGAAAGAAAAGATAACAAAAATAAATTTAGAACATATATGTATATTTTGAAAATTTCAAAATATTGGAAAGTGATATGTTGATTTTATTTTCTTCAAATATCTTGATATATGAGTTTAATATGATGATTTAAACATCATGTGATTAATTAGAATTTTCCAAGTTCATATGTTGAAAATGGAAAATTTTAGTTTATGTGTTTAGTTGTCATGTTTATGCTAAGGTTGATATATGCTATTATTATTGATGTTTCAAGTTGATATATGATAAATAAATGAGAAATTGAAAGAAAGTTGAAGAAAAATATCATTTATACTTTTGACATAATTTTCAAAAAATTATGAGGAGAAAGGGAAAAATTAAAGTTTGATGTTATTCTTTATAAATCTTACGGATTATGAATCTATTATGTAAATAAGATAAAATGTGAAGAAAGTTTAAAAAAAAAATAGAAGGATGCAATGACCCGAAAGAATTAAATTTCTTATAGGTAAAAGCTTAAACAAAATGTCTAAGCAAAACATAAGAAAAGAAGAGAATAAATAAAAATAATTCATATGTGTTTGATAGATAAGAAATGCCCCTTATATGAGTATTGATATTATCGAATAATTTAAGGTACATCGAAAAAGGGCAAGGCGATTAAAGGGGAAGAAGAAGAAGAAAAAGGGAAATTTATTAAATTTATCGAGTAAAGTCTACAGGTGGGCTTTCTAAAAACTTATAGCACGTGCTAATTTATATTATTTCATTATGTACTGCATGACTTCTAAATTCATTGACTTGCCAAATGTTTGAGCATGAGCATGATGCATTACCTGTCCACGGAAATAGAAAGAAAGAAAAAGAAAGAAAGAAGAATGAAAGAATTTACCGACGTGGATAGCGACTTGGTCATTGCGTGTTTGAGAAGGAGGCCTACTTCTCAACACATAGATGATTCCGTGGATATGGGAAGAGAAAGATGTCGGAGACATAGATCATGCATATGTATTTGTTTTAATGCTATGAAAATGAAAGCAAGTAAGTGTTTTATTATGAAAGCATGCATGTGTTTTCACTAAAACCCCATGTATGGCAAAGTTATGGCAAGTCAATCTTATAGCTCTAAGAGCAAAGTTTTAAATGTTTTCGCATGTGTCCACCGAGTGCTTATGTACTCACCGCATGTATTTCTAAACATGCAGTCGAGTGGAGTTTGGAGATGGAATTGGAAGAAGGAACACGTGGTTATCTTGGTTTGTGACTTCCATCATATATGTTTACAACATCTCTTATTATTCCGTTTGTTTTGTACATTTGGTTATGATCGTTGGGATTAAACTCCTTGATATCTCTTGTTGTTGGAGTTGAACTCCGATATATATATATATATATATATATATATATATATATATATATATATATATATCTCCTCCGTTGCTTGAAGTAGACTTGAATTGATAGTTTACCAAGACTTGATTGAAAATGTTGGAGTCGGACTTGTTATGAAGTTGTGTTGTTTGAAAGTTATCTTAAACCCATGTTGATGCCTATTGCGTCTTGTTGTTAAGTGAAAACTTTGATGCTTGTTGTTGTAAGTTGATGCCCAGAGTTATATGTCCTCATACATATAACCCAACTACCCTTTCTGTTGCCACACTCTGAATTGAATGATCGTTATGTTGTTGTTACAATTGAAAAAGGAAAAACCCTTTTTGATCAAAAGTCGAATGTTTTGATTATCCTTCTACCATTATTCCTTTTATTCATTCGACTTCATGCAAACAAATCATTTTGTTCTATTTGAAATAAAGACGTCATCCAATATTTATTCTTCATACATTATTGTCATATCCCTTATTGAATTCTTTGTATCGTCATAAGTGCTAATAGTTCATGTAAAGTCATTAGTCACGGCCTAATCTCTCGATTAAGAAGTCAATGTGACACTTAATGACTAATCTTTCAAAGAACTAACACTTTGTTGCCTACTTACCTCAAACTTCTACACAACTTTTGGGGATTTTATAGGGTAGTTTCAACTATGGATCCGAGTTATCATAAGCAATAAACTCGGTGTGTCTAAAGCTAAGATATGCAAGATGAATATCATATACTTAAGGAAGTGTATATTAAAATCTCGAGTTGATAAATATATGTGAGCTCTTGAGATTTACTGATAGCACTGTTAACTTCCTATTTCGAAATTGTTGTTTGATTGGCTTGGGCTTTGAGCTTTGATTGCTTAGAGTATTCGTTTGCGCAACATTTCAATAATCTTCAAAGGTTGGATTCTACGCGTATTTATAAACATGTTGATGAATAGTGTAGTTGGAGGGAGCATTAATCAGATCATTCTATTTGTCGTTTAAATTCTTTCATTTGAGAATCCTCGTATATCGTTGCCAGAGGTCTGCATCATCTTACATTGTAGCTCTTCAACTCTAAAAGGTCTTCTGATATGCAAGATCTTCTGCAGATATGTTATGAGACGTGGCGAGTCAAACACTCAAGGCTTAATTTCTTTCGTATTTCTTCAGTTGAGTTGACTCTTTGTTTTATCAGCATTGACTTCAGGTTAGGCCAGTCGAGACTGTTCTCGCCTTTATCGCCAGGCTAGACTCTCGCCTTTGTTAGCCGGACACCGAGTCAAGATGATGCATCTGATTAGACGTAAATATATAGTCGAATTTAACCTTTCATCAACCAGCTTTGACTTGATATAGCCAACATTAAACCTGCTTGAACTCCTTTAGTCTTGGGCATGTCTAAGCTGGTAGTTCTTCTGTTGAAACTTATAACACAAATGCATAACTCTAGAACAAGTCAGTAGCATTGGTTACATCAGCAATGCAATCACCAAATGTTTTGGGATCTAATCAAAACACACAATTAAGATAGATTAATTCCCAATAATTTAGGAATTTTTCCAACAATTTCTCCATTTTTTATTAGACCAAAACCTTAAAAATTACACTGAGAGCAAAGCAGAAAGATAGATAACCAGTTTCGGCAGGTGGAATTGATTCCCCCTGTTGTGATCATCCTTCTATGCAAAACATGTTCAGTTCAGCATAATAAGGTTTAAAGCAAGTATAGAGCCTCGACAAAGAGTCATTGTCGTCAGGATGAACTGGGTCAGTTTTATAGATTATAGGCTATTGAGATTTACATTATACAATCAGCTAAACTCAAAATCAACAGCAAACCTACACAACTCTATTACAACTTTTCTGACCAGTTCATCAACATCAAACATACACAACTCTCTTTATTAGTAAGTGTTAGAGTTGGTTAACTCTGACTAAGTCTCCTCAATATAAGGAGTTAGTTATTTTTAGTATTTTGCCTTTTCTTCTCTTTGGTGTGTGCAGGTTACGAATGTTTCATTGGATGCGATGGGAACACACCGAAGAACACGAGAAACAGATCAATAGAGATCACAGTGGACTAATTCAGCTGTTCAGTTCCTATTTTCCAGGAGCAAGTTAAGCAACTAACTACCAAGACTTAGTCACCTCCTAGTGGGCCAGATCGTGGTCCAAGACATGCAGTCGAAGACCTCTCAACTTCTATAAAAGGAGAGGCAAAGCGACATCGTAAAGTAAGCAACTCTTGAAGAAGTATCTGAAGATCTGTCTATGTTGTTGAGTCTGTTTTCGTAACATTTCCAATATCACACGAGTGTTTTAACTTCTAATTGTTTTAGAAGGTTATTCTTTTTAGTACACGAGTGGTGTGAGGAAGTCTTTAGCATTTTCATATATCTTGATAGATAGCTTTTCAGCTTTTTCATATATCTTGATAGATAGCATTTGTGCTCAACTTTCCGACTTTATCTTGTGATAAAGTAGTGAGTTTTTATAAAGTTCACTGTAAAATTTATAGTGAATAATTTCACCATATTGGCATCTACAGATTATAATTTTAATCTGTAGAAAAGTTACTTTGGTGTTCTTCAAGTTTTTTAATTCCGCTATTTTACTACGTGTGTGGATAATATCTATATAGCTTGTTTTGTGGCTAAGCAACACTTTCAATTGGTATCGGATCTTACACTCGATAATCGAAGGTGAGATCCCGTCTGTATCTTATTTGTAATTTTGCCATGGATTCGAACAATGCTGTTTATTATCGACCACCAATCTTGGATGGATCAAATTACTCCTACTGGAAGACCAGGATTCGCTCATACATCAAGTCTATTGATGTCAAAGCATGGCAGTCCGTGGAGAACGGACGGTCAGTCCCAAAGACCACTGATGTTCAGGGCGATGTTACCCCAACACCGTCTGCACAGTGGACAAGAGATTAGGTTGACGACGCAAACTTTAACGAGAAGGCCCTCAATGCCATTTACGTATCCGTGGACATGACAGTGTTCAAATTGGTCAAGAACGGTACAGATCACGAAAGATGCATGGGATGTTCTTCAACGGCATTGTGAGGGTGAAACAAGTATAAAGGAGTCTCGACTCAGATTCTCACTTTCAAATTCGAGAATATGAAGATGGGAGAAGAAGAGAACATCAACGACTACACCAAGAGGATATTGGATATTGCCAATGAATGCCAAGATCTTGGTGATCCGATAAGTAACAAGTTGTTGGTGTCCAAGGCTCTTCGAACCTTACCCGCAAGATTTGAGATGAAGGTCACGGCTATTGAAACATCTCAAACGGTTGCAGCTATTGAGTTCATGGATCTCATGAATTCACTTAAGACATACATGATGAATCTGGAAGAGAAATGTGCAATCAATAAGAAGCCGACTGTTGCCTTCACTGCTGGCACAACATCCAGTGGAACTTCACGAGAGATAGTTGAGTTGGATGATGAAGAAAAGCTGCAGGAGATCAATGCTGGCGATGATGTTTCTCTAATCACCAGAAAATTCAACACTATGGTAAGAAAGATGAACAAGGCAAAAGTTCAAGCTAGGTCGATGGATCAAAATCATCGAATGGTAGACTATCTTCCTTCAAAACCCCAAAGCTTCACTCCACCAAGACCAGTGAGGAAGTCCTTTTTCTCAGACACGTTTAGGTATGATTCCTCCAACATTGAGGGTATCCAATGCCGTGAATGCAAAGGGTATGGACATTATGCCAACCAATGTGCGAACACGCTAAGAAAGAGAGGAAAGTCATACTGGGTATCATGGAGTGATGATGAGGCTGAGTTCTTCGAAGAGGTAAATAACGACGACGACTGCGGCCGACTTTGTTGCCACAAAGACTCCACGTCGCGCTTGCCAAAACATTATCGATCGATGAGGAGATGCGATCGCTTTTGATCCAAGATCAAGCGGTATGGTCTCGACTATTATTCAAGTTTGTTTTGCTTAAATGCTCTTGTGAATGATACAGATTGTGAGGGCGATTATGATGAAGACACTATCGCCATAGTACAAGAGTTGAAAAACCTATACGACGAGCTACTCGAAAAATGGAAAAGATAAAGTCGAGATCTTGAGCTCACATCAAGAGAGAATGCGAGACTGAAAGCATCTCTGGCTAAGCTTGAAGTTTTGGTAACACAAAGGAAGTCGAACTGAACAAGGTGACTTGTCGACTTGAAGTGGCACAAGGTACTTTCAAAAAGTGGAACGCATGTACGCCTAAATTAGATGATGTTTTATTGATGCTAGCCTACCCGTGACCGGCTCTTTAATCACGATAAGCGGTGGGGCGAACCCGAAGGGAATACGATCAAGAAATCTCTTATGAGAATAAATCCAATTTATAAGCCCAAAGAGCTAAGGATACCGGTTCATAGATCCGAATCATCTTTTTCCGACAGTAGCAAAAAATCTTCGTCGCCTGTGGGCTTTTCCAAGTATTTTATTGTTAAGATAGTCTTAAATAGAAGTGGATATAAGAAGTAGTGTTGTTGAGATCTCTTTATTTGTAAATATCTTTGGATTTTCTTCATTTTAATTTCGATTTGAATGAACAGTTACTCACTTTTGATAGTTATACGATTCCTGAAGATGATCCAGAGTTGGGTCAATCACGTTTATTAGAAGTGGACAATAGAGTGGTTTCCTTTTGTCGATTGACTTTGTTCATCCTCTTCCTGAATGTATACAGTGAATCAAATCTGATGTACCCTTGCCTCTAAATCTGGCACCACATAACAATTGAATAAAAGAAGAAATTTACACATGTTCCTAACACTGTCGTTTCCACAATTGTCGCCACAAATGGGAAATCATTCGTTAAAGAAGGTGAACCAGTAAATAGGGTAAAAATGACACGAAGAAAACATAGAAAATACGTATGTCATTACTGCTCTACACCTGGTCACATTAGGCCTTTCTATTATAAACTGAAGGCTGATTTTAATGGACATACGATGATGTCTAGGTCATGTTATACGGACACTTCTTTGCATGCACTTTAATCGCTCTCACGACACCGCAGCAAACACGACCAATGAGGAACCGACTCAAAGAAAGTTTTGGTCGGGAAAGATAAAGTAAAATGCCATGTTATTTATCTTGAGTTGAAAGCGAACATTTCGTGTTCATGGTATTTTGATAGCGGTATTCGTCACATGACCGGGTAATGTGTCGCCTTTCCAACTATGAGTCGTATGATGGGGTAGTGTATCATTTGGAGGTGGTTCTAAAGGAAAATCATAGGCAAATGACTCTTAAATGTCCAAGGTTTACCTAGCCTCAAGAATGTCTTACACGTCTAAGGTTTAATGGAAAATCTTATAAGCATAAGTCAATTATGTGACGAAGAATTGCAAGTGAAATTTGACAAAGATTCTTGTGAGGTGTATGATGGTAAGAACACATGTCTCATGAAAGCGAGAGGTCACCGATAATCGTTATATGGTCGACGAACCAAAGTGATAAGGCACAAATTGATGAGAGTGTGTTATGGCATCAAAAGTTAGGACATATTAACTTTAGAAATCTTGACAGTTGAACAAAATGGAAGCGATCGTGGACTACCCAAGTGGCGGAAGCTAGAAATGTGTTCGTGGTGATTGTCAAAGGAAAAATAGACCCATGTTCCCCATTTGTTGTACAACATCGCGAACAACATTATGGTATAACACGTTATTTTGAGCTGCTTCACATGGACTTAGTAGGGCCTGTCGAGATCGAAATTTTGGGTGGCAAGAGGTATACATATGTCATTGTGGATGATTTTTCATGGTACACATGGACATTCTTTCTACGAGAAAAACAGACACGTTTGAAACTTTTAAAATCCTCTTTGCTGTAATTTTTAACATGTTTGGTGTTCAAGTGTCAAGGATCCGATCAGATCATGGAAGATAGTTCGAGAATATCTCTTTCAAAAAATTTTGTGAGAAAAATGGAATTTTTCAAGAATTCTCTGCGCCAAAAACACCTCAACAAAAGGGTGTAGTTGAGCGCAAGAATAGAACTCTAATGGAAATGGCACGAGTTGTGTTAAGCTCGAAAGGTATGTCCAAACATTTTTGGGCAAAGACTGTTAACACCGCATGTCATATTAACAATCGCGTCAACATTCGACTAGGTTCCTTCAAAACCCCATATGAAATTATGAAAAGAAGGAAACCTAATCTCAAATATTTTCACGTGTTTGGGTGTGTTTGCTACATCTTGAATGATAGAGAGTATCTCACCAAGTTTGATGAGAAGAGCGATAAAGGAATTTTCGTAGGGTACTCTCTAAATAGTCAAGCATACCTTGTATATAATCAGAGATTACGGACCATTCAAGAATCCGTAAATATTGTTTTTGATGATCTTGCTAATTTCGCAGGGAAAACGCAAGATGAGAATGTGGCTGCATTGATAGAAGATTCAGATAATCCTGTTCAACAGGATGTCAGCGGCAGTGATGTCACCACTGCGGAAGCCATAGCCACTGGAACATCTATACAAACATCTGAAGGTTCCAGTGACACGGAGGATGAATCTGAAACTAACGTCCAACAACAAGAAAGACGAGATCCTCCAGGAAGAATACATAAAAATCATCCAATCTCTCAAGTCATAGGTGATGTTCAAGAGGGTGTTCGAACACGAGGTACAACACTATTGAACTACAGAGAGATGGTATGTCTTTTATCCACATGTGCTTCAATGCCAGGTTTTATATGCTTCGTCTCTAAAATTGAACCTAATAACATAAAAGAAGCTTTGGGTGATGAGTTCTGGATCATTGCTATGCATGATGAACTTAACCAATTTGTTCGAAATGATGTGTGGTATCTTGTTTTGAGACCCGTTGACAAGAATGTTATCGGAACAAAGTGGATTTTCAAGAACAAATCGAACGAATTTGGTGTCATAATTCGTAACAAAGCCAGACTTGTCGCACAAGGATATACTCAAGTGGAAGGCCTAGACTTTGACGATACATTTGCACCAGTTGCACGCATTAAGTCCATATGGTTGCTCCTAGACATTGCATGTTATTTGAACATCAAGCTATATCAAATGGATGTCAAATGAGCATTCCTAAAAGGTGAACTCAAAGAAGAGGTATACGTCGAATAGCCCAAGGGATTTGAAGATCCACATAAGCCTAACCATGTTTTCAGGTTAAAGAAAGCATTATACGGTCTCAAGCAAGCACCGAGAGCATGGTATGGTCATTTAACAAAGTTATTAATTTATTTCGGGTTTGTTCGAGGGAATGTTGATAGAACATTGTTTATAAAACGAAATCCGCACAACATTCTTATCACATAAATTTATGTGGATGATATGATAGTTGGATCTACCTCACAAAAAATGCTTGATGAGTTTGCAGGTGCTATGCCGTCTAAATTTGAGATGAGCAAGGCGGGAGAACTAACGATTTCTTAGGTCTTCAAGTCAAGCAAATGGATGATGGAATTTTGTGTCCCAAAGTAAGTATGCAAGGGATATAGTTAAAAATTCGAGCTGGAAGGAGCAAAGCATATGAAAACGCTAATGGAGTCAAGTGACAAACTAACTAGAGATGATGCTAGAGAAGATGTTGACCCAATACTCTGCAGATCAATGATAGGAAGTCTCCTATATCTCACAGCCACACGACTATATTTAATGTTCAGCGTGTGTGTTTGCGCCAGGTACCAAGCTAAGCCTAAAATGTCACATTTAAAGGTTGTCAAACGTGTTATCATGTATGTTTCTGGAATACTAGACCTTGGCATTTTCTTTTCAAAAGACACGAACACAAATTTGGTTGGATTTACTGATTCGGATTAGGCTGGGGATACTGATGATAGAAAGAGTACGAGTGGGGCTGTTCTTATCTTGGAAATAATTGGGTGTCTTGGCATAGTCATAAGCAAAACTGTGTTTCTCTCTTTACTGCCGAGTCGGAGTATGTAGCAGCGGGAAGTTGTTGTACACAACTTCTTTGGTTAAAACAAATGCTTAACGACTATGGTATTGTGAGCACTGAGCTTTTAGTATATTGCGATAACATAAGTGCAATCAATATCTCGAAAAATCCCGTTCAACATTCTAGGACGAAACACATAGATATACGACACCACTTTATAAGAGATTTGGTAGAGGATGAGGTAATCAAATTAGATTATATGAAAATCGAAAACCAAATCGCTGATATTTTCACAAAGCCCCTAGATCACGAGAGGTTTACAAGTCTTCGTAGATCTCTTGGTCTTTGCTTTCGCCAATAAGCTTGAACGTGTTTGTTTGTATCACAAAAATTGAAATATCTGAAGGGTGATACAGCTGTCTGTTTGATAAAACTTACTGTGTTTGAAATTGTTATCTAACATGTTCTCCTAACAGACGGCTCAACATTGTGAAGAATATTTAGTAATACAGAAAAACACCAAAGTAGTTTGGGGGGCACGGCGTTTGCAACGACAATGCTACCTTACAAAATGGTGCAGCCATGATTGCTTTCGAAAGCCTAACAACAGTGGCAATCGAATTTTACATGGGACTGTATTTATATGGTTTATTTTGATAAGCTGAGCCATGTTTATGGAGATGTTAGGATAACAACCAAAGAAAAATCCCTAAAAATCTGTAAAGAAATACCAGACTTTTCGATACATCCGTTTTTTTTATCCCTATTTTTATGGAGATATCAGCAAAAATCAGTTAAGTTGGTGACACATTTATCTTAATTTGATTACATCTCAACTAACCCCCATTCATCTCCTATTTTAGTGGCTTTGTATACTGTGATTTTGCGTTCCTTAAACTAGGGTTTTTACAATGAGATACATTTGAATTTATGTCAAATCTGCAGCATGCTTATCCATTTGACTGACGCTCTACGTATAAAGTTGCCGATCTGACACACGATCACATCACTGAGCACCTTACTCATTACAAAGCGTGGAAAAACGTCTCATTTTATCTCCTTCAAATATTTTGGTACGTTTAACCCTTTGTCTTCCTAAAAATGGATCCAGCCACAGCCTCACTACTCGCCGGACTTGCGAAATTTCTCGAGAGCTCTCTGCAACTTCAACAAGCACTGGCTTCAGTCCAAAAATCGTCCGCGAAACCTAGCCCTAGTGCGACGCCGATAGCTGCATCGGAGAAGACTCTGGCATTGGGGATGGAACCTTTAAAGCCGACTCCTCTTCAGATCGTATATCCAGAAGGAGGTAAACCCTCAAAACCTAGGGTTCAACCTAAAGAAACAGGGAAGAAACGGAAGAGGACGACCAAGCTAACAAGACGATCTGAACGTATACCACGACAATCGCGTCGAGAAGGACCGAGCTCGCCAGTTCACATAGACATTACTGGTAAATCACCCGAATAATCCCCACCGTCGAACGTTCAGAAAGAGAGTCCACCTATCGAAAAACCTACTCCAGAAACTGGCGATCCCCATGACGGCGATCGCTTCAAACATACTCCGAATCAAATGGATCGCATCGCTGGATGCCATCTCCTCAATTATTCTCCATGCTTCATCTATTCCTCGATTGAGAAGGCATCCTCCGGCTGATGCATCAACAATGTAACGGGTGTTAGCATTAAGTCCACTATAGAATTGTGTCACTTGTTGCTCAGGTGAAAACTCGTGTTGTGGACACTTGCGGAGCAGGTTTCTGAATCGCTCCCAGGCTTCAAATAATGACTCATCTCATAATTGTGAAAAATGGGAGATCTCGGCAATGATTTTCTGTGCCTTGGCAGATGGGAAGTATTTGGACAGGAACTTCTCACAGAGCTGTTCCCACAAGGTAATTCTCGATCTGTCTAGACTCTTGAACCACTCTTTCGCCTGACTCCGCAGCGAAAATATAAACATCCGCATCTGGATAGCATCAGCTGGCACTCCATTCTGCTTGATAGTATCACATATATCAAGGAATGCCTCTTGGGGTCTTCAGTAACCCCTCCCCCAAACTGCTCCACTTGTATCATGCTGATGAGGGTAGGCTTTAACTCGAAATTATTAGCATTAACGTTCGCCCCCCATCCTCCACATTGGAACTGATCCGTCGGTGGCCTGTACATGTGGTTGAGCGGTATGGGCTGTGCTCGTCCACCAAACTGGCCCATCTGATTATTCAACGCCAGTTGGCGTTGCATTGTTGCTTACATTTCTTCAATCTCGGCCATTCTATCATGGCCTTGGGGTTGTCTCTCTGCCATCGCTTGTTGTCTTCTTTCTCGACTCTCTCTCTTATGTGATCTTTCAATCTCAAGATCCAAAGGGATAATTTCTTTCCTTTGGGATCTTGTAATCATGCACTGCATTGAGAGATAAAAATCAGATCAGATCTAAGAAGCAACACAAAAATAATAATAATAAATTCTAATTTTTTCAGTTTTTTTTTAATAAGCCTGAATTAATAACTACAATCTAGAAAATTATCACTATGCAATCTAAAGGTCCCAAGCAACGGTGCTAAAATTTGATCGCTATAATTCCTACCAAATAAATGATAGTAAAACAAGCAAGTATATATATCGTATCCACGTGGATCATGACTCGAGAACACAAAGAAATAATCAACAAAGAATCTTAATTATTATCCAGCAACAATATCAAGAGAGAAGATTGTAAAACAAGACTCGAAAATAAAAAGGAATAAAACCAGATATAAAAGACTGACCCTAGGGATGTATTTAACCTAACCGATTCACACAATTAACCTATTAACTGCTTACCAATTTAATCCATATTCATATGAAGGATCACTAATATAACTATAGTTTCGTCAGATAGCCTATAGTAGTAGGTTAGCCTAAACTCTATCTCTGTCGGGTCTCAAGAGAAGTAAGCTAATTACCAAAAGCACACAAAGATTTAACCTCCTACAGTTCACCTATCTCCGCCATGAATTCAAGATATCGATTATGCAATTAATTCCGTCAAAACATCAATCACATAACTAGCATGCAATAATATTGATCAGATACCAACACATGAGAATTAAAGTCAAGAATTATAAATCATGAATGGGACGGCAAAACAGTATCAACAAATAAATTATACGAAACTAGTCAGACATACAAACCCTAGGAAAATTAGCTACGCATAATTAAATTACTAAAGCAATAAATAAATAAAGAAGGCATAAACTGAATTAGATAGATAAAACCGTAGGATTCCACGATGAACAATGTAGCACTTGGATCTGGAAGAAAAACTTAAATCTGAAATCTAAATAGACTCGAATACGAAAACTGAAAGAAAATAAAACTAAAGACAAAAACTAAAATTCTAATACTTTATTCTGGAATAAGGAGAAAATAAAATGTGCAAAGCGAAAAGAAAACAAATCATGTGTTCTGTAAAAAAAAACTAGAAGTCTAATGCATATGCCTCCTTCCATATTCTGACGTCTGATACTATATACGTAACCCTAGGTTGCTGTGCCTCGGAACACGTGCTCATGAGGGAAGGCCGCGAAAGAAACTCGCGAAGAAGACCTTACTGCGCCATCCCGTATTGGCTCGCGAGATTAACTCGAGAAGAAAAGTCGCGAAGCCTTCTTGTGCGTGTGCGTGCGTCCATTGTTTCTCTCTACCTTTGGTTGCAATAGGAACCCGCGAAGACATGTCGTGAGCTTTCAAAATTGCAGCTTTTTCATTGTTTCTCGCGAGTTTTGCCTCGCGAGCAAAACTCGCGAATCGTGTCTTCTCGACTCTGGCGTTGCGCGACGACCATTGTTTCGCTCCGTTCTTTCTTGTCCGGACTCCGAATTGCGATCCGTTTGCGCCTATGGACTCCTATCGAGATACTATTTAATATTATAAACTTTAAACATCCATCCTTTTCAAATCCATTTCATCATATTTATCATCGTATCTAAACAGATATTCTTCGCGCGAGCTCGCGATTGGGCTAGTTAATTCCTCTTTATCGTGATCCACCTTTTTAACATCAAAACATGTGCTAAAAATCAATGAAACACACACGGTATAATATCTTCCAAGGTAAACATAAATATATCGAAAGACAGCTCAAAAGATCACTTATCAATTAGAAACGAAACGAATATAGCCTTATAAATCAGGTAAAAATGAGGCTTATCAACTCCCTCAAACTTAACCTTTTGTTTGTCCTCAAACAAATCAAAACAAGAGAGAGACTACCACAGATAGGTAAAGAGTCGAACGATAAAAGCAATAAGCCTCAGAGCAATGAGCAATAAAAGATTCAATCCGATGAATAAAATCACAACATCTTTCGTTAAACTCCACACATCATAACAATCATAAGCACAAGCCTTCTCAAACTTGAATCCTCATAACATGGATGTATTTATAAGAAATCTCAAACACTCAAGTGTATCAAAGAGGAAGTGTATACTCTCAAAGTTTAAAAACACATGGAATCTACCATGAGCTTGCAATTCGTCTAATTCTCCATTGCTCAAATATGTGCTCGAGAACTAAGATCAAGAAGGTCTTATAAAAGGTTATAATGTAGGCTATTTGGTATGGTAGGATATATTTAGGTTAAGTGACTCATAATTCCAAAATAAAAAAACATTATAAGTATCACCTGACACAATTCCCAAACTTTCACAATTTATTTCAATTCTCCATAACAAGAAGTCATTTTTTCTTAAGAACTTCACACTAATTATATAAGTGATATACTCATCTCAAGAACTAGTTACTTACCCATTTATGTTCTTTTCACACACTTGTGTCAGCAATTTTTCCATTTTTTTTTGAACTTATATGGGTAAGCAACTATTTTCAATAATCACTTTCTCCTCATTTATTTCTTTCCTTTCTTTTCTCAACCCTCAATTTCAAGCAACAAAAATCCCACTAACTATAAAACCCAACCAACAGCTATATGAAAGAATAAGTTAGGCTCAAACGGGCTCATCAAATGATAATAAAATAAAAGTTAGTGTTTGGATAGTGTATAGGCTAAGAAAAGAATGCCTAATATCATTTAAAATTTTAAGCACATCGATGCGACATCGAAAAAGATCCGAGCAAGTTCTAGAGAACACATGCTATTTAGAACTATTCACACCGAAAGAAACAAGACCGAAAAGATATGACACCAAAAGCTCAAGTTTCACAGGTTTCAAAAGTGTGATCAAGTTCTCAAAGGCCCAATACTCACAATAGTCATAACATGTTTCGTCTCACAAAATCGGTTGCAATAAATTTTCTAATAAAAACACTCATCATCTACCGCTCGTTATTCAACTCAACCCAAAACAGACACAAAACCCAAACAAGAAAAATAAAACAAAACAAAACAAAACGAAAGCAAAACAAAACAAAACAAAACAAAACAAAGAAAAACATTGGGTTACTTCCCAACAAGTGCTAAATTTAAATGTCTTTAGCTAGACCATTTCATACCTCGATCAATCTGGCGTTTTGGCAACAGACTTCTTCTCAAATCTGTGGTTGCCTCCATACTTTACATTTATCGCAAACCACCATTGAGTGTGGAAGTGGCTCCCCCCAAACCCAAATAAATCACTCGGAGTTCCATGCCGAGTCCATCTCTTCTTTGTAGCACCCTTGTCAACTGGTCGGTTGACATCCAAGCTCGAGATTTGGCTAGCTGCAACAGTGGTGATTGAATGACACTCTTCATGCTCTGAACTATCGTGTTGCTTGATAGCATCATATATTGAGATTTTCAGCTCCTCATCATTTACACGAAATGTGAGATCACCTTCCTGCACATCAATTAAAGCACGACCAGTTGCTAGAAAAGGCCGACCCAAGATTAGTGGTTGATTTTTAAATTCAGGAATGTCTAAAATAACAAAATCTGCTGGAAAGACAAAATCTCGAACTCCTACCAACACATCCTCAACTACTCCCTCATGGTATGCGACTGACCTGTCAGCCATCATTAATGAAATGAAAGTTTTCTTCATTTTGCCCAGCTCCAAGCAGTAGAACACAGATAAAGGCATCAGGTTTATGCTCGCTCCCAAATCATACAACACGTTGGGAAATATGTGTTCTGCAATCTCGCACTCCAACGTGAAGCTCCCCGAATCCTTCTGTTTCAGCGGCAACTTCCTTTGCAAAATAGCACTGCATTCTTCAGAAAGGTTCATTTTTTCAAATTTACCTAACTTCTTCTTGCTTGCCACTGCATCTTTGAGAAATTTAATGTATCCGGGCATACTCCTGAGCGCATCAAAGAGATGTATGGTGATGTTAACTTTTTGGAACATCTCTTTGAATCGGTGTACCTCATCATATTGCATCTTCCCGATGCGCCGAGGAAATAAAGCAGAGGCTTTGGAAGCACCGTTCCTTCAGTATTTGTCGCCGCGAAGTTTTCTCTCTCGGATATGTCTCGCGAGACTCATCCGTCTTCTTCCGCCTTTCGCCATGATTCGTAGTCGCGAGACTCTCTCGCGTGGTACTCTTCGCCGTTGTTCGCGAGTTTAGCTCGCGAAAATTCCTCACGAGGTAAGGTCGCAAGGCGAGGTTCTTCATCAGGTGTGTCTTGCTTCGCGAGTTTACCTCGCGACCTGTCCTCGCGAGGCGAGGTCGCGAGGTCTGCTTCTGTATCTGGGCTGCTTTTCCTCGCGAGACAACTTTGCGACGAGAAGTCGCGAGAGTTGCTCGCGAGGCGATAATTTATCAGGACGTCTTCCTCGTCTCTTTGCTCATCTAACTCTTCCCCTTCATGCTCTAGATGATTAGTATAGGATGCTCCACTCCTCAAATAAATAGCATTACACTAATTCAAATGCATATGATTCTTAGGATTTTGTTCAGTGTTGCTTGGAAATTGCCCTTTCCTATGCATCCCAGCTCGCTCATTGGCCATCTGCCCCACTTGATTCTCTAACATCTTTAATTTCCTCCCAGGGCTATCACCGTATTGTTGATGGCATCGATCGTATTCTCCGCAGCGCTCATCCTATTCCCAAGTCACTGGATTGAATATTTTGTCGAACCACAATTTGTTGGTGACTCATCGCTATTTGTTGATTGCTCGCCAACACTTGTTGCATCATATCTTCGAGGCTCGGCTTCTTGGGCTACACAATCATTCCATTATTAACAAGAAACCAGTGATAGTTGTCGAGCATTCGCGATTGGCATAGGAAAAATTTGGGTGATTCCTATTATTGGGATGATAGGTGGGTTCCTACTCGATTTCCTGGCCATTACTCATTTGGTTCACATATTGAACCTCCTCCATATTCTCGTGCCATGGCCAAAGTCATCCGCCTTTCCCTGGCCGTACTCTTCCGCAGAGTTGTGAATTTCTAACAAATCATCATATCTCATGCCAAGTTTCGCAGTGGCAAATTTTCCCGATCATTTGTTTCTCCATCGGCCACTGATAACTGTTGGATGCCATCTCCTCAATTATTCTCAATGCTTCATCTATTCCTCGATTGAGAAGGCATCCTCCGGCTGATGCATCAACAATGCTACGGTTGTTAGCATTAAGTCCACTATAGAATTGTGTCACTTGTTGCTCAGGTGAAAACCCATGCTGTGGACACTTGCGAGTGTGTTTCAATCGCCCATGCTTCAATAACGACTCATCTCCCAATTGTGAAAAATGGGAGATCTCGGCAATGATTTTACGTGCGCTTAGCGGTGGGAAGTATTTGGACAGAACATCTCACGTAGCTGCTCCCGTGAGGTAATTCTCGATCCGCCTGACTTTAGAACCACTCTTTCACCGACGCAAGAATAAAATATAAATATCCGCATCCGGATGATATCAGCTGACACTTCATTCTGCTTGATAGTATCACATATATCAAGGAATGCCTCTAAATGTGCGTTGGGGTCTTCAATAAACCCTCCCCCAAACTGCTCCGCTTGTATTATGCTGATGAGGGCAGGCTTTAGCTCGAAATTATTAGCATTGACGTTCGGCCCCCATCCTCCACCTTGGAACTGATCCGCCGGTGGCCTGTACATGTGGTTGAGCGGTATGGGCTGTGCTCGTCCACCAAACTGGCCCATCTGATTATTCAATGTCAGTTGGCGTTGCATTGCTGCTAACATCTCTTCCATCTCGGCCATTCTATCATGGCCTTGGGGTTGTCTCTCTGCCATCGCTTGTTGTCTTCTTTCTCGACTCTCTCTCTTATGTGATCTTTCAATCTCAAGATCCAAATGGATAATTTCTTTCCTTTGGGATCTTGTAATCATGCACTGCACTAAGAGATAAAAATCAGATCAGATCTAAGAAGCAACACAAAAATAATAATAAAAAAAAATCCTTTTTTTCCTATTTTTTTTAGTAAGCCTGAATTAATAACTACAATCCAGAAAATTATCACTATGCAATCTAAACAGTCCCCGGCAACGGCATCAAAATTTGATCGCTTTAATTCCTACCAAATAAATGATAGTAAAACAGCAATTATATATATCGTATCCACATGGACTGCGACTCGAGAACACAAAAAATAATTAACAAAGAATCTTTATAATTATCCAGGCAACAATATCAAGAGAGAAGATTGTAAAACTAGACTCGAAAATAAATAGGAATAAAACCAGATATAAAAGACTGACCCTAGGGATGTACTTAACCTAACTAGATTCACACAATTAACCTATTAATCTGTTTACCAATTTAATCCACATTCATATGAAGGATCACTAATATAACTATAGTTTCACAGATAGTCTATAGTAGTAGGTTAGCCTAAACTCTATCTCCGCGGGTCTCAAAAGAAGTAAGCTAATTACCAAAACCACAAAAGATTTAACCTCCCAGCTCACTTATCTCCGCTGTGTCTCAAGGCAAAATCAGATATGAATTCAAGATATCGATTATGCAATTAATTCCACCAAGACATCAATCACATAACTATCATGCATTAATATTGATCAGATACAAACACATGAGAATTAAAGCCCAGAATTATAAATCATGAATGGGATGGCAAAACAGGATCAACAGATAAATTATACGAAACTAGTCAGACATACAAACCCTAGGATCAATACGAAATTAGCTACGCATAATTAAATTACAAAAGCAATAAATAAATAAAGAAAGCATAAACTGAATTAGATAGACAAAACCGTAGGATTCCACGATGAACAATGTAGCACTTGGATCTGGAAGAAAAACTGAAATCTGAAATCTAAATAGACTCGAATACGAAAAGTGAAAGAAAATAAAACAAAAGACAAAAACTAAAATTTAAATCAGATTCGGAATAAGGAGAAAATAAATGTGCAAAGCGAAAAGAAAACAAATCATGTGTTCTGTAAAAAAAAACTAGAAGTCTAATGCGTATGCCTCCCTCCATATTCTGACGTCTGATACTATATACGCAACCCTAGGTTGTTGCACTTCGTAACACGTGCTCGCGAGGGAAAGCCGCGAAAGAAACTCGTGAAGTAGACCTTACTGGGCCATTCCGTATTGGCTCGCGAGCTTTTTACGCGAGATTAACTCGCGAAGAAAAGTCACGAAGCCATCTTGTGCGTGTGCGTGCGTCCATTGTTTCTCTCTACCTTTGGTTGCAATAGGAACCCGCAAAGACATGTCGTGAGCTTTCAAAATTGCTGCTTTTTCATTGTTTCTCGCGAGTTTTTCCTCGCGACCTTAGGTCGCAAGCAAAACTCGCGAATCGTGTCTTCTCGCGCTGCGCATTGCTCGACTCCGCTGTTTCGCTCCGTTCTTTCTCGTCCGGACTCCAAATTACGATCTGATTGTGCCTATGGACTCCTATCGAGATACTCTTTAATATTATAAACTTTACACATCCATCCTTTTCAAATTCATTTCATCATATTTATCGTCGTATCTAAACAGATATTCTTCACATGAGCTCATGATTGGGCTAGTTAATTCCTCTTTATCGTGATCTACCTTTTTACATCAAAACCTGTGCTAAAAATCAATGAAACACACACGGTATAATATCTTCCAAGATAAACATAAATATATCGAAAGACAGCTCAAAAGATCACTTATCAATTAGAAACGAAACGAATATAGCCTTATAAATCAGGTAAAAATGAGGCTTATCAACTCCCTCAAACTTAACCTTTTGTCAGTCCTCAAACAAATCAAAACAAGAGAGATACTACCACAGATAGGTAAAGAGTCAAACGACAAAAGCAATAAGCCTCAGAGCAGTGAGCAATAAAAGATTCAATCCGATGAATCAAATCACAACATCTTTCGTTAAACTCCACACATCATAATAATCATAAGCACAAGCCTTCTCAAACTTGAATCCTCACAACATGGATGTATCTATAAGAAATCTCAAACACTCAAGTGTATCAAAGAGGATGTGTATACTCGCAAAGTTTAAAACACATGGAATCTACCATAAGCTTGCAATTCGTCTAATTCTCCATTGCTCAAATATGTGCTCCAGAACTAAGATCAAGAAGGTCTTATAAAAGGTTATAATGTAGGCTCTTTGGTAAGGTAGGATATATTTAGGTTAAGTGACTCATAATCCCAAAATGAAAAACAATATAAGTATCACCAGACACAATTCCCAAACTTTCACAGTTTATTTCAATTCTCCATACCAAGAAGTCATTTTTTATTAAGAACTTCACAATAATTATATAAGTGATATACTCATCTCAAGCACTAGTTACTTACCCATTTATGTTCTTTTCACACACTTGTGTCACCAATTTTTCAAATTTTTTTTCAACTTATATGGGTAAGCAACTATTTTCAATAATCACTTTCTCCTCATTTATTTCTTTCCTTTCTTTTTCTCAACCCTCAATTTCAACCAACAAAAAATCCCACTAACTATAAAACCCAACCCACGGCTATATGAAAGAATAATGTAGGCTCAAACGTGCTCATCAAATGATAAAAAAAATAACAGGTTAGTGTTTGGATAGTGTATAGGCTAAGAAAAGAATGCCTAATATCATTTCAAAATTCTTAAGCACATCAATGCGACATCGAAAAAGATCCAGAGCAAGTTCTAGAGAAACACATGCTATTTAGAACTATTCACACTGAAAGAAACAAGACTGAAAAGATATGACAGTCAAAAGCTCAAGTCTCACAGGTTTCAAAAGTGTGATCAAGTTCTCAAAGGCCCAATACTCACAATAATCATAACATATTTCGTCTCACAAAATAAGTTGCAATAAATTTTCTAATAAAAACAATTCTCATCATCGGCTGCTCGTTATTCAACTCAACCCAAAACAGACACAAAACCCAAACAAGAAAAATAAAACAAAACAAAACAAAACGAACAAAACGAAAGCAAAACAAAACAAAACAAAGAAAAACATTGGGTTACCTCCCAACAAGTGCTAAATTTAAATGTCTTTAGCTAGACCATTTCATACCTTGATCAATCTGGCGTTTTGGCAACAGACTTCTTCCCAAATCTGTGGTTGCCTCCATACTTTGCATTTATCGCAGACCACCACTGAGTGTGGAAGTGGCTCCCCCCAAACCCAAATAAATCACTTGGAGTTCCATGCCGAGTCCATCTCTTCTTTGTAGCACCCTTGTCAACTGGTCGGTTGACATCCAAGCTCGAGATTTGGCTAGCATAGCAAGTGGTGATTGAATGACACTCTTCATGCTCTGAACTATCGTGTTGCTTGATAGCATCATATATTGAGATTTTCAGCTCCTCATCATTTACACGAAATGTGAGATCACCTTCCGCACATCAATTAAAGCACCACCGGTTGCTAGAAAAGGCCGACCCAAGATTAGTGGTTGATTTTAAATTCGTGAATGTCTAAAATAACAAAATCACTGGAAAGACAAAATCTCGAACTCTTACCAACACATCCTCAACTACTCCTCGGTATGCGATCGACCGTCAGCCATCATTAATGAAATGAAAGTTTTCTTCATTTTGCCCAGCTCCAAGCAGTTGAACACAGACAAAGGCATCAGGTTTATGCTCGCTCCCAAATCACACAACACGTTGGAAAATATGTGTTCTGCAATCTCGTACTCCAACGTGAAGCTCCGCGGATCCTTCTGTTTCAGCGGCAACTTCCTTTGCAAAATAGCACTGCATTCTTCAGAAAGGTTAATTTTTTCAAATTTACCTAACTTCTTCTTGCTTGCCACTGCATCTTTGAGAAATTTAATGTATCCGGGCATATTCCTGAGCGCATCAAAGAGAGGTATGGTGATGTTAACTTTTTGGAACATCTCTTTGAATCGGTGTACTCCTCATCATATTTCATCTTCCCGATGCTACCGAGGAAATGGGGTCAGTAGGCTTGGAAGCACCGGTTCCTTCAGATTTGTCGTCATGAAGTTTCTCTCTGGATATGTCTCATGAGACTCATCCGTCTTGCTTGGCGTCCTTCGCCGCGATTCGTAGTCGCGAAACTCTCGCGTGGTACTCTTCGCCGTTGTTCGCGAAGTTTAGCTCGCGACCATTCCTCACGAGGTAAGGTCGCAAGGCGAGGTTCTTCATCGGTGTGTCTTGTCATGAAGTTTACCTCGCGACCTGTCCTCGCGAGGCGAGGTCGCGAGGTCCGCGTCAGATCCGGGCCGCTTCCTCGAGACAACTTTGTGACGGGAAGTCGCGAGAGTTGCTCGCGAGGCGAGAATTTATCAGGACGTCTTCCTCGTCTCTTTGCTCATCTAACTCTTCCCCTTCATGCTCTAGATGATTAGTATAGGATGCTCCACTCCTCAAATAAATAGCATTACACTGATTCAAAGGCATATGATTCTTAGGATTTTGTTCAGTGTTGCTTGAAATTGCCCTTTCCTATGCATCCGGCCGCTCATCGCCATCTGCCCCACTTGATTCTCTAACATCTTTAATTGTCTCCCATGGCTATCACCGTATTGTTGATGGCATCGATCGCATCTCCGTAGCGCTTATCCTATTCCCAAGTCGCCGGATTTGAATATTTTGTCGAACCACAATTTGTTGGTGACTCGGCCGCTATTTGTTGATTGCTCGCCAACACTTGTTGCATCATATCTTGAGGCTCGGCTTCTTGGGCTCCACAATCATTCCATTATTAATAGTAAAACCAGTCGTAGTGGCCGAGCATTCTCGCGATCGCATAGGAAAAATTGGGTGATTCCTATTATCGATGATAGGGTGGGTTCCTACCGATTTTGGCCATTACTCCTTGGTTCACATATTGAACCTCCTCCATATTCTCGCGCCATGGCCACAATCATCTACCCTTTCCTCTCGGCTTCGTACTCCTTCTGTAGAGTTGTGAATTTCTCTAACAAATCATCATATCGTAGTCAAGTTCTCAGAGCGGCAACTTTCCGATCGGGTCGCTTTCTTCATCGCCACCGATAGCGCTGGATGTCATCTCCTCAATTATTCTCAATGCTTCATCTATTCTTCGATTGAGAAGGCATCCTCCTGCGATGGATCAACAATGCTACGGTGTTAGCATTAAGTCCACTATAGAATTGTGTCACTTGTTGCTCGTGTGACAACCCATGCTGTGGACACTTATGAGCGAGGTTTCAATCGCCTGTGCTTCAATAATGACTCATCTCCCAATTGTGAAAATGGGAGATCTCAAGAATGATTTTCGTGCCTTGGCGGTGGGAAGTAATTGACAGAACTTCTCACAGAGCCGCTCCCACGTGGTAATTCTCGATCCGCTCACACTTGAACCACTCTTTCGCTCGCCTCCGCAAATAAAATATAAACATATGCATCCGGATGGTATCACTTGCACTTCACCGCTTGATAGTATCACATATATCAAGGAATGCCTCTAAATGTGCGTTGGGGTCTTCAAGAACCCTCCCCAAATCGCTCGCCAGTATCATGCTGATGAGGGTAGGCTTTAGCTTGAAATTATTAGCATTGACTTTCGGCCCCCATCCTCCACCTTGAAACTGATCTGTCGGTGGCCTGTACATGTGGTTGAGCGGTATGGGCTGTGCTCATCCACCAAACTGGCCTATCTGATTATTCAACGCCAGTTGGCGTTGCATTGCTGCTAACATCTCTTCCATCTCGGCCATTCTATCATGGCCTTGGGGTTGTCTCTCTGCCATCGCTTTTTATCTTCTTTCTCGACTCTCTCTCTTATGTGATCTTTCAATCTCAAGATCCAAAGGGATAATTTCTTTCCTTTGGGATCTTGTAATCATGCACTGCACTGAGAGATAAAAATCAGATCAGATCTAAGAAGCAACACAAAAATAATAATAAAAAAAAATCTATTTTTTTTAATAAGCCTGAATTAATAACTACAATCCAGAAAATTATCACTATGCAATCTAAACTGTCCTCGGCAACGGCGTAAAAATTTGATCGCTATATTTCCTACCAAATAAATAATAGTAAAACAGCAAGTATATATATCGTATCCACAGGGACTGCGACTCGAGAACACAACAAATAATTAACAAATAATCTTTATTATTATCCAGGCAACAATATCAAGAGAGAAGATTGTAAAACTAGACTCGAAAATAAATAGGAATAAAACCAGATATAAAAGACTGACCATAGGGATGTATTTAACCTAACTAGATTCACACAATTAACCTATTAATCTATTTATCAATTTAATCCACATTCATATGAAGGATCACTAATATAACTATAGTTTCCGTCAGGATAGCCTATAGTAGTAGGTTAGCCTAAACTCTATCTCCGTCGGGTCTCAAGAGAAGTAAGCTAATTACAAAAAACACACAAAGATTTAACCTCCTACAGTTCACCTATCTCCGTCAGGTCTCAAGGCAAAAACTGTATTATGAATTCAAGATATCGATTATACAATTAATTCCGTTAAGAAATCAATCACATAACTAGCATGCATTAATATTGATCAGATACAAACACATGAGAATTAAAGCCAAGAATTATAAATCATGAATGGGACGGCAAAACAAGATCAACAGATAAATTATACGAAACTAGTCAGACATACAAACCCTATGATCAATACGAAATTTGCTACGCATAATTAAATTACTAAAGCAATAAATAAATAAAGAAGGCATAAACCGAATTAGATAGATAAACCGTAGGATTCCACGATGAACAATGTAGCATTTGGATCCGAAGAAAACGAAATCAAATCTAAATAGACTCGAATACTAAAAGTGAAAGAAAATAAAACTAAAGACAAAACTAAAATTTAACATCAGATTCGAATAAGGAGAAAATAAAATGTGCAAAGCTTAAAAGAAAACAAATCATGTGTTCGAAAAACTAGAAGTCTAATGCGTATGCCTCCCTCCATATTCTGACGTCTGATACTATATACGCCACCCTAGGTTGTTGTGCCTCGCAACACGTGCTCGCGAGGGAAGGTCGCGAAAGAAACTCGCCAAGAAGACCTATCATCGCTTATTCAGATTGCTCATGAGCTTTTCTCGCGAGATTAACTCGCGAAGAAAAGTCGCGAAGCCATCTTGTGCGTGTGCGTGCGTCCATTGTTTCTCTCTACCTTTGGTTGCAATAGGAACCCACCACGAAGACATGTCTTGAGCTTTCAGAATTTCTGCTTTTTCATTGTTTCTCGCGAGTTTTGCAAACCTACTCGCGAATCGTGTCTTCTCGCGCTGCGCGTTGCGCGACTCCGCTGTTTCGCTCCGTTCTCTCTCGTCCGGACTTCGAATTGCGATCCGTTTGTGCATATGGACTCCTATCGTGATGCTCTTTAACATTATAAACTTTTCATATCCATCCTTGTTAAATTCATTTCATCATATTTATCATCGTATCTAAACAGATATTCTTCATGCGAGCTCGCGATTGGGCTAGTTAATTCCTCTTTATCGTGATCCACCTTTTTGACATCAAAACATGTGCTAAAATGCCATGAAACACACACGGTATAATATCTTCCATGGTAAACATAAATATATCGAAAGACAGCTCAAAAGATCACTTATCAATTAGAAATGAAACGAATATAGCCTTATAAATCAGGTAAAAATGAGGCTTATCAACTGCCACAAAAGAAATGGTGATGCTACCAAAATCAACGGTTCATTCCATGCTTGAACGCATTTCAAAGCTGGAACAAACCTTCTTGGAAAGTCTTCGGAGTGCACGCATAGAGATAAATGATTTGAAGATAGAGCGGTTAAGCCTTCTTTCTTCCCAAAAGGGGGGAGTAGAGGCAGTGGGAGAAGCACCATCAATGTGTGAAGAAATGGATGAAGACTGAAGTCATGAATTTGAACTTTGCAGAACTCTTTGAACTTTTTATTTTTTATATTTTTTCTATCTCTGAACATGTTTAAAACAGGTGTGGGGTGTTAGATGATGCTGGACATCTTATGGTTTTTGATGGACATTGTATGGTTTTTGCTTGGTATTTATGCTTATCGAGTGCATGTTTCTTATGCGATGTCTGCTTTTTTTTTAAATGGTTTCTGCACTGATGGTTAATATGTCTTGATGATTGTTGCTAAATGTGTGGCAGGAACTGTTTTGATGGTATTTGTGTAAACATGGGAATAATGTTTGCAGGGGGAGTGTATTCTGTTTTTATGTATATGTTTGGGATTCAGGGGGAGTACTGTATATATATATATACTGTAAATTATGTGTATATGCAGGTTTTGTGAAGAAGGGGGAAAATGAGGAGTTTGTTAGAATTGGTTAACTCTGACTAAGTCTCCTTAATATAAGGAATTAGTTATTTTTAGTGTTTTACCTTTTCTTCTCTTTGGTGTGTGCAGGTTACGAATGTTTCATTGGATGCGATGGGAACACACCTAAGAACACAGGAAACAGATCAATAGAGATCAAAGTGGACTAAGTCAGTTGTTCAGTTCCTATTTTCCAGGAGCAAGTTAAGCGACTAACTACCACGACTTAGTCACCTCCTAGTGGGCCAGATCGTGGTCCAAGACATGCAGTCGAAGACCTCTCAACTTCTATAAAAGGAGAGGCAAAGCGACATCAGAAAGTACGCAACTCTTGAAGAAGTATCTGAAGATCTGTTTATGTCGTTGAGTCTGTTTTCGTAACATTTCCAATATCACACGAGTGTTTTAACTTCTAATTGTTTTAGAAGGTTGTTCTTTTTAGTACACGAGTGGTGTGAGAAAGTCTTTAGTATTTTCATATATCTTGATAGATAGCTTTTCAACTTTTTCATATATCTTGATAGATAGCATTCGTGCTCAACTTTCGACTTTATCTTGTGATAAGTTTTGTAAAGTTCACCGTAAAATTTATAGTGAATAATTTTTCCATATCGCATCTGCATTATAATTTTAATCAGAGAAAAGTTACTCGTGTTCTTCAAGTTTTTTAATTCTGTTGTTTTACTCTGTGTGTGTATAACAGTCTACATAAAAGTTTTGTGTTTAGGCGAAGCAACAGTTTCAGTAAGTTGTCCATACATAGCAAAAACTCACGCTACAAACACTACGTGGACCAGCTCCATAAGCAGTAATCTCTTTCAACTCAACAAAGACACCATCCTCTATCTCTCCCTCGACTTTTTCCCCTTTTTGGTATAATCAAAAATCTTGGACGAAGATTGACTTATGAAGCTTCATGACGTGAGAGAGGTTAATCGCTTCAATCTTTTCGGAAAATATAGTAAGATTCTCTTCATTTCCCTATTTTTTATAATATTTCTATTTGTTCATCAAAACCTATTAAGAGTCACAAAAACGGACAATGTCGTTATAAAATGATCCAACACAGGATGTCGACGACTACGGCTGTGTTCTCGATGAGAAGAGTCAGTGATGACATCTCAAAGGAAACCGCCAAGGATTTGAGGAGTCTTCGCATCACGACAAGCTCGCCATCAAGAACAGTCAAGTGAAGCTCATTGTTGTCCCTTCCGTCATTGAGTGCGATAGTAGAAAGATGAAGAACATCAAGCACAATGGAAATATCTCGCTTGACGAGATCTCATAGGAGGCTTCTGGCTCACTGCCTACTTCCATCGTCACTTCAGACACAAGAAGGTTGAGTTCGTCGTCGTCACAATGTTCTTTTTCTTGAAAATGATGTTTCTATTAAGTAAGAAATAAGAAGAGATTTTAGAAGAGATTTTAGATGAGAGTATGAGATGATACATACTTATTTATGGAAAGCATATATATAGAAAGATAACGTGCACGAGATTTTAGGAATAGAGGTTCTAGCTTCCTGGAGCGTCTCGGTAAAACAAAGGGTTGAAAAACTTTATGTCATTTCATGTCTTTTAGATGATAGAGAATTAACTGCGAGGGTGATATCTTATGCATACCGAGTTAGATCCTGGAGGAATTAACTCAAATCATCTGAAATAAATAAGGTGAAATATATTTGAAGTGATCAATGCATCAGATAAGCATTTATGTGAGTACGTTTTACCAGTTTAACATTATTATTATGATGAGTCAGTAAACATACCAGTCAGCTGAGCATAGTAGTCAGTTGATACATCTTTAGTCGATAGCACTGACATCAAGTGTAATTGATATTGATTCCAGTTTGATGTTGCTAGTTTATGCTGATACTGAAGGATGTTTCCTTAACTACCTTCAGTTTGTCATCCACCAGTTTGGTTAACCAATTTTTCTTACTGATAGCGACCGATGGTTTTACTGACATTCCGCCAGTTTTGATCCTAGTTAAAATATATCACCGACCGATCGCTTTACCTATCAAGATGAGTTCCCTGAACCAAGATATCGATGGTTGTTTACTGATGTCTACTACTTAAGATTATCAGTACGACACTAGTCAGACTCAGCTTATAACTCATCTTGGTTCAGCAGTCCTAGCTTTTCACACATCATGTTGAATCGATCCTCGAAACGACTTTGTCATGATGTCAGTATGTTGTTTATCAGAGTGAATTTTCTCAACAATGATATCCTTCTTTTCGACGTGATCTCGGATGAAATGATGTCGGACATCTACGTGCTTTCATCTGGTGTGTAGGACTGTGTTTAGAGTGATAGCTATGCATTGAAGTTGTCGCAGTAGATAAGTACTTCATTCGTTGCGACTTCATAATCTCTCAGTTGTTTCTTCAACCAGAGGATTTGAAATAACAGCTTCGAGCGGCCATATACTCAGCTTCAGTTATGGACAATATGATTGATGTCTGTTTATTGGAGAACCAAGAAATTAGTTTGTTCCTAGAAATTGACACGTCCCTGAAGTTGATTTTCTGTCTAACCTACAACTTGTAAAATCAGAGTAACCTGAAAACTCGAAATTATCGTCAGCTGGATACCATAAGCCTATGTTGGGTGTGTCTTTCCACGGACTGATTTCCCAGTCAATCAACTAACTTCAGATTGGATCTTGTTTACAGGTATAAGAGCAAACCTAGATATTTAGTTCACCTTACAATATCCCACCTTAACCTCTAGCTTATGGGTGCTAGATGACCAAGCTTTCAGCAACTATGGATTTGAGTTATCACAGGCGATAAACTCAATTGTGTCTAGATTTAAGATATACAAGATGAATATCCTAGACTTAAGGAAGTATATACTGAAATCTCGAGTTGATAAATATATATGAGTTCTTGTGATTTACTAATAGCACTGTTAACTTCCTTCTTCAAAATCGCTTTTTAATTGGCTTGAACTTTGAGCTTTGATTGCTTAGAGTATTCGTTTGCCAAGCATTTCAGTAACCTTCAAATGTTGGTTCTACATGTATTTATAAAGAGGATGATGAATAGTGTCATTGGAGAGAGTACCGATTATATCCTTCTATTTGTCGTTTGAATTATTCCCATTGAGAGTCCTTGACGTCACCGCCGAGGTCGATCATCATCATATCTTGTAGATCCAGAACTCGAAAAGTCTTCTGACATGCAATCTTCTGCAGATACGCCATGACAGGAGATGAGTCAAAACTTAAGGCTTAAATTTTTCCGTGTTTCTTCAGTTGAATTGACTCCGTGTTTTATTAGCATTGACTTCATGTTGGGTCAATCGAGACTGTTCCGTGTTTTATCAGCAGATTGGACTCCCATCTTTTGTCAGCTTCGGATACCTAGTCAGTATGATGCATACAACTAGACGTAGATATATAGTCAGCTTTGACCTTTCATCAACCAACTTTGACTTGATATAACTAGCATTGACTACTTGTCATCAGCTTTGACTATGATAAACAGTTTTGACTCCAGGACGCCAGCTTTGATTCCTGATAGCCAGCATAATTTTTCGCGGGGACATTCTGTTGTCTGATATGACACTTTTTCATATCATGACTTCTTCATCTCTCGAGTGGCACTAAGTCTCAGTCTTTCGATGCCAGTCTTCATTCTTTGATTTTACTCCAGTAGCTTTGTTCATCAACATCGCTCAACCCCGTTCTTCGACATTAGCCTCCGCCGCCTTCGTTCTTGACCACGATCCTCCACTTGAGCTTCTTTCGCTATACCGACATCGATACTCCTATCAGTATGGTTGACTTTAGTACTTCTTAAACTCCTTCAGTCTTTGGTCTGTCCAAGCTGATAGTTCTTCTGTTGAAATCTGTAACATAAGGGCCTAACTCTAGAACAAGTCAGTAGCATTAGTTATATAAGTATGACAATCATCATATGTTTTAGGATCTAATCAAAACACATAGATAAGATACATTAATTCCCAACAATTTAGAAATTTTTCTAGAATCACTGAAATTTCGAGCGGTGGTGCTTCAGATCGAGACGGAAAAATAGACTGAATCAAGACCAGATTTAGACTTAGAATGCGGTGATGAAGAAAACGAGGTGGTTTGGGAGATAACAGAAAGCACATACTAGATTTTTGAAAATTGAATGAGAAGGCACATACTAGATTTTCGAAAATTGAATGAGAACGCCATAGATTTCTCTCTAAAATTTCATCAATCAGATCGAGGTGACACAAATGTGTGCTTATCATCGAACAAAGTACACTTCTGAATACCAAACAAATTCGAGCATAAACAAATTTAAGTTGTGTAGTTTAGTAATACTTCCTTCGTGAGAGATCACGGTACAAATCTCAACCTCATTCTTCAAAGAATAATAAAAAATAATAACAACAACAACAACAACAATAATAATAATAATAATAATAATAATAATAATAATAATAATAATAATAATAATAATAAAAGACATAACGTAAAACATTATTAAATAAAAATTATAGTTTGCATTCAATAAAATAATAAAAATAATACTCACTTCGTCCCCCATTTATGTTCCTAAGAATCTTCGGCATGAGTTTTAATAAAAGTTGTTGGATGTATTGTGCATGGAGAAATAGTCTTACATTAGTGTAATATTAAATTAATTTGGTGTAGTTAGTGGTGGACCATGTGTGATAAAATGTATAAATATGTGGTGTTATTAAAAGTAATAAATTATGAGTAGTGTTCATAAGTGGCATAGGAACAAATATTGAGAAGTATCAAAAAGAAAAAGTAGAAAAAAATATTAGGGACTGATGGAGTATATACAAATGTGTAAGAATCATGAGAATGAAAAAAAGAAAATACCTAAGTTTTATTACTTTCCCTGTTTGCATTTCAATAAAATAATATTTATTAAAAAAATACAAGTATGTAAGAATCATGAGAATGAGAAAAAAAATATCTAAGTTCTGTTACTTTCTCTGTTTGCATTTCAATAAATTATTAAATAAAATTATAGTTTGCATTTTAATAAAATAATAAAAATAATACTTATGTAAAAAAAATATAAGTATGTAAGAATCATGAGGGAAAAGAATAACCAAGTTTTATTACTTTTTTAAACTAAGTTCTATTACTTTTTTTTACTTGCACCACTTTCCTTGTTTTTAAGATTCTTGGTTAAGGTGGGTTCCTGTGGTCGAGAGGTCACAGGTTCAATCCCACCAAACGCCCCTATGGGTTTGAGCTCACACCCTTGGTTTTCAAGTGTGGTTTACCTGTCCCTGTGGTTTGTAGGCTATTATGACAGACCGTGGGGTTTACCCAAGTCTTGCACCTAAGGTATGGGTCATGGTTCCCATGATATCAAAAAAAAAAAAAAAAAAAAAAAGATTCTTATTATCTTTACTATTTTATAACAATTCAACTAAACATATGAATTTTAAATTTTGGAATCAATTACTTTTCAACCATGACAAACAAATGGGCCCATAAATTTTTGTATTTTTAGAATGTAAGTAGAAATTAAAATCATGAAACTGATTTTATGTATTCTATGAAAAAAAGAAATTAATGTTTGAAAATTTGATAGTCTGCATAATTCTTACATTTAAGAGAAGAAATAAAAGAAAAGAGAAAGAATAGGCAAGCTGTTTTGAAGGTGGGACGTAGAGCCGACAAAATTAGCCCGATTCGTCCGAGGTACTCAGGGTTTGGGTTGGTTTGGGCTTCAAAATTCAAGGCTCGAAAAAATCGACTCTGAAAAGCCTGTTCGAAAAAAACCTCGGGTCTACCAGGCTTCAGGCCAAAAAAGTCCGAGGTTTCGGGCTAAAAACGTTCGTCCGATATAATGATAAATATACATATTTATAATATTATTTAACTAAGAAATTCTTATGGTGTAGTGATAATTGTGCATTATTATCTTGTGAGAGACCTATGTTTGATCCCTAACATTTGCACTTTATTATTTATTGTTATTTTTCTTTTATTATTTATTTTTCTTTCTTCTTTAATTTCTTTTTATTTATTTGCTTAGTGTTTGAATCATTTTATTGAAACATCTATAAAAGTCCACTGACCCTACCTACCAATTGTCTTAAATTATTACTCCATATGTTCATCCAAGACGATCAATTTCTTTTCGGTATATTTATTTAGGAGAATAGTATAATGTGATTAAAGAAATAAAAAGTAGATAGGTCATACAACTTTTGAAGAAATAATTATTTCTTAAAAATGAAACAGATCATCTTGTGCGAACAACCTAAAAATGAATAGATGTCATCTTGAATGAGACGGTGAGAATATTTTATAAATTTATCTCAATTATATAAATAATTTATATAATTATTTAGTAATATTAATTATATTTTATATAAATATTTATTTTATAATAAAAAATATTAATTTTATATATTAAAAAAATTAGAAAAATGAGTTAACAAAAGCCCGTCAGCCTGGGAATGGACCGGGCCCGAAAAACGTAAATGCTCTTCGAGTCCTGGCCGAGCCGAGAGCCGACTCGTTATTTGTGACAGCTATAGTGGGAAGAAACAAAATTAGAAAAAGACAGGGGGTAGCGTTCATTTTTTTATTGAGCCGGTGTCGTTTCCAGCACAGCAGCCGCTGTTGTGTTTTGCCCCACAGTTTGTTTGCAACTTGGCTCAATTCATTCTTCTCGAAATCTCTCAAGTCATTTTCCAATCTTGATAAAGTTACGAGATGGTGTAAATGTCATGAAAGAATTTAGTGTTCTGAATTAATATAATCAATCCTAATTAATTTTGAGTACTAACTTTGCATCTTAAAAAAATTATTTGCGTATAGCATATACCTATTTATCGAATAATCAGCCTTAATAACTATTAACTAAAAAATTGAAAATTAAATAATTAAAAATAATTATGAACTCTATTAAGTATAGATGCTATTTAGACATATATATCTAGAAATAATACCCTTATAATTTAATTAAACCAGTTTACATGAATCTGTTTTAATTAAATCGATTTTCATTAATTTATGGATTTTAATGTTTGGATTAATTAACCCTTTAGATATTATTTATGGAAATTATATGTAAAGTCTATATAAAGAAATTCACCAATTAATGATATCAAATTATTCACCAAATCATTCACCTAAATAATCCATGCATATATCAAGATAATCCAAATCATCCACTTAAATATACTTTTAAATCATCCATAATTATAATACAGCCAGTTGCACATTTGATTCTAATTTTGTATTAAGTAAAGTTTTTTCTTAAACAATATACCAGTACTAGTTGACGCAAATTAATCAAATGTTTATGCTTTCGAGTATCTATAATAATCTTGTCAAACCATATAAAAAATTCCATCAATAAAGTGTATATATATATAGTTAATTAGGTTCAAATAAGAACTAATTTTAACGTGAGAACTAAGAACCACGGAAATTCTTTACAAACAAAATGAATTTGCTGTGAAAGTTAATGAATCCGTTAGGAAAGTCACTGAATCCAAAAATTCGGAATTTTCACTCAGGGTTCAAATCCCATGAGAGGCAAAATTTTCAATTTTTTGGATTCAGTAATTTTCCTAGCGGATTCATCAAGTTTCACATCGAATTCATCACTTTTTGGTTCTCATATTCTCATGATAAAAATGATTCTCATGTTAACCCTCTCATATATATATATATATATATATATAACGAATCATCTCATTTGATCATTACTCAAAGCATTATCACATAACTTTTAGAAGCTTAAACACATTTACAGCTTAAATAACTCTTCATGTGCAGTATCACTTTCACGCGAAGGAGGTTCGAAAACGGGCAATTAAGTTTTTATTTTATTAAACAGAAAGAGCTGGAAATCCTTTCATATAGAATTTGACTGATTAATTTCAAAATAAAAATTGGAATGAATTTTACAATCTTGATTAGGGTTCTCCCCAATTTTCTCCAATTTTCAATTGTGAGAAAGTTGATTTGTAATTTATGTGACAGTTGCTTCGTATGTTTTTTTTCCTTAATTTCTAGACAAATGATGATATTTTATCCAATTAGAATTTAGTGGAAAAAGATCAAAAATACATAACATCATTCGGTGGCTAAAATTGTAACCAAACCATACTTGTTATAATAGTATTAATTGATTGATTCTTAATAACAGTATTAATTACTAAATTCAATATCTTTCATCGATCCACACAAAATAATTAAAGAAGCTAACAGTGGGGATTTAATTCCCAAGGAAGAGCTGCAAAGAAAGTGATGGAAGAAGAAAATAGGAGAGCCATTAAGGCACGAAGTATCCAACAAGTATCTCTACTGTTTTGCCCATGGAATTCGGTGTAAGCTTCTCTACTGTTTTGCTATCCACCAAGTATCTGAGATTTTCAAATAATATATATATATGCATGTGATATGCATAGTTTCGAATCATCATTCTTTGCATAAACAAGTTGCCCCAACTTCTCCACCAAAATGCAACGTCTCCATATGCAGCTCTTCCAGCATCTCAACATGCCCATTCATGGCTGCATCGCGACACCAGCTCATCTCTGGGAACAATAACAATTTATGTGAGATTCCAACGCTCCCTTGTGCTGCTGCAATGTGAAGAGGCGATGATTTTTGGGATTCTAGCTAGTCGTTTGTTGATCTTCAACACCTCTTCGACAATGCCTACTTGTGCGCGCAGAAGATTTCCTGTACATGCAAATAAAACTTCATCAAGAAGATATGGATCTTGTTGGAGCAGTTGTTGAAATCTTGCTAACTGCCCCTTTTGGTGTAGCATCATATAGATTCCTTTTCGCTGCTTCTCCAACCATCCTTTCCAACTCTTACTAATTTATTTTTTGAAATATCATGATAAACCCACACCACCTACTATAGGTGCTCATGGGATAAACTCATTCATTTTTTTCTTACATTTTGGGATATCATGGGAAACCTTCGCCTCTATTTTCGGTACTCATTTGATAAATCTCACGTCATGTGCAATAGCCTGTAAATTACACAGAACAGATAAATCATACTTGTAAAATCAAATATGACTAGCTCAGACCCATAGAAGCATTAGTGAAGTTCAAACCTGTAATCTTTTGGCCACATAATCTTCTCTTTTGTAAAGAGAGCTCATATATATGTATATCCTTACACACACACACTAGACGATACCGTGTTAAAACAACAAAACTACTAAATTTAGCACTGTTTAAAAACATACCTCCCAAAAGAAGATTCTGAATTGATACTTCAATAATATATATATATATAGAGAGAGAGGATGGATCATGTATGAATGATTTTTTTATAAGAAATAAGGATAAATCTAAACCATTGATTTTAGTAAATCAATAGACAAGATTTATTTTCGTTGTGCTATAAGTTGTAGCTATATGTGCTATAATTTTTTTCGTAGGATATTTTTCAAGGTTAAATCAGTAATTTATTATTATTAACTACAAAAACCATGGAAAACGCATGTTAAAAAAATCATTGATTTATACGTGTTTTTAAGTTCTTGCACTGGTGCAACATTTTGTAGCATTTTTAGTGTATTCAGTTTACACATACGCAGGTAAAAAAAATTATGTATTCATTTGTACGTGTTTTTCAGTACTTATTGCACTAGTGGAACATTTTTGTAGCATATTTAGTTTATTCATTGTGCACATATACTAAAATTTCGTAAATTATTGCCAATTAATTTGATTCTTTGTTCTGTACATATGTTGCGTTTATTTGTTTTTGTTACGTTTGAGTGTATTTTTTTGCACACATACATATATTATGTAGTACATACACATCAATAATATTGCATATGTACATAACAACATAAACTGACAACTATTTTCAAAATTTTAGTAGTATGTATTACACCAGTACTATAGTCTGAATCACATATATGAATCAATATATAAATTATTTCACTTAAGTTTTTCATGGATTTACTAGCGTGAATCATAAATAAATCTGCATATAGTAAGTATTGAAACTGAAATAATGTTGTAGAAAATAAGTTAAATGATAGATTACAAAAAATTCCTAAAAGGATAAATCATGTGTTACCTTAAATTAAGGGGAAAAAAATGATTCTTATAAGATTAAATTACTTACATAACATTGAGTGAAAACACAGGCACATATTTATAGCACATATAGTTATTATTTATAGCACAATGAAAAATAAATCATGACCATTGATTTACTAAAATCATTGGTTTGGATTTATTTTTATTTCTTACACTTATTTCTATTCTTACATGAACCATCCTATATATATATATATAGAGAGAGAGAGAGAGAGGAGAGATCAAATAGAATCCATCCAAAGATAGTATGTAGTACTCAATCTCATCCATTCATCTCATAGATCCTATGGTTGAGATTTTTTCGGACTTTTTAAGCTTAATTTAATTGATTTTCGCTATAGTAAGGATAGATTAGTAATTTGATTTGTTATATGCTTGAGAAAAAAACTATGCATTTAGTTGAACCGAATAATGTATTCAAATGAATAAAAAATACATGTAGTTGAACACAATAATGCATGCGGTTGGAAGCTCGTGCCCAGCGTGCGCTCGCTCGCGCGCTCGTTGGCCAACAATGCATTTTTACGTTTTGTTAAATGCATTGACATGTTTTAATCAATGCATGGACGTGCTTTGTTCAATGCATGAACGTGCTTTGTTAAATGCATGTTTGTGTTTCGTGGCAACATGCAGTTTTATATTTTTTTCAATGCATTGACATGTTTTGATCAATGCATGGACGTGCTTTGTTCAATGAATGGACGTGCTTTGTTCAATTCATGTTTGTGTTTTGTGGCAACATGTAGTTTTATGTTTTGTTCAATGCATTGTCATGTTTTGTTCAATGCAGTTCCATGTTTTGTTTAATGCATTTTTATGATTTTCGACAGTAAATCTCTCATCATTCTCTGTCAATTCCGTCGTCTCTTTCCCTGATTACCGACGAATTTATCGTGAACCACCGTCATAGCTACCATATTTCTCGATTCTTCAATCATCTATCAAATTTATCTTCTATTTTTTCTCAAAATTCATCAAATTTTTTTCTCAAATTTTTTTCTTCTTTTTCTTTCTTTCAAAATCTGTTGTTTGTTGTTGTTTGTTTATATTGCTGTTGTTCGCTGATGTTGCCGCCGTCGTCTCCGACGCCGATGCTGCCACCAAGGATGAGAAGAAGAAGGATGATTTGATTTCTTTCCATTTGCCCTTGTGGAAAAAAGGTGTTGCCATGTGTCGACTTGTTGTGCGGCCACGTGTTCAAAATGTGTGATCTAGATTGAGTACTACATACTATCCGGGATCGGATACTACGGAACCCAACCATATATATATATATATATATATATATATATATATATATATATATATATGTGTGTGTGTGTGTGTGTGAGAGAGAGAGAGATTTAGATTTCACATGCATATATAGGTGAAAATATGTGAACGCCTATATATATGTGTGTTGGATTTGGAAATAAAATAAATAAAAGTTTTCTATCAATAAAAAGATAATAATCATCAATTAGATAGTGATTTCTTAATTCTCTACAAATGCAGGATTGAGATCCAATGTCTCATACTTGATGTTCCATTCTGTGTCTCACTTTTAATTTCATAATTTTTTTCTTCAATTTCAATTTTGTATGTTTTAGTTTAATTTTGTAATTATTAACTAGAGTTTATTCTATAATTTACTGTACATAATTATTTTTTATTAGTTAATAGTTCATTATTAGGGTTGATAATTCCAAAGTTATCGTATATGATTTATAAAATTTTCCATTTTTTGGAAAAAAAAATTATACACAATGCATAATATTATAAAAATTTACTTTTATAAAAAATATTATTAAAATAATATATGTATATAAGAGTGAGACACATTGCACACACAAAGTGTGAAATACTGGATCTCATAAAAATTTAATAATACTTTTTATAAAAATTAAATATATTATAATATTATGCATCATACATAACTTTTATTTCAAAAGTTGAATATTTTAAAAATCATATACCCTAACTTTAGATTTATCAACCCTAATAATGAATTATTTACTAATAAAAGTGAAACTAAATGATAAAAGAAAATTATATACCCTAATTTGATGGAATAAACCCTAGGTAATAATTGCAAAAGTAAACTAAAACACAAAAATTGAAATTAAAGAAAAAACTATAAAAGGACATAAAAATTGGAAGTGAGATACTAATTATGAGACACTAGATCCAACCCGAAAATGGATCATAGTTAAGACAAACTAAAAGGAATGTTCTAGACCTAGCATCCTTGTATTTAGCTTAGTTTGAATCCTAATACGTATAAATAATACTCCATCCATCCACCAAAAGCTTGCATTTAATTTTTTTTTTCGATTCATTCATCAAAAACTTGTATTTTCTATTTTGAAACATCAGCTACCATCAATCTATTCTCTTATTTAAAAAAAAGTCACATATCACCCACCTTTTACTCTCAATGTCTATTAATATATTCATTTATTATCTTCACACATTTTACACTTATTATAATTAATTAAAACTCATGCAACCAAAAGCAATGCAAGTTTTCGGTGGATGGAGAGAATAGTACTCCCTCCGTCCCAGGGCATTAGTCCCAAAACTTTTCGGCCCGCAGACCAAGACACACTTTATTACTCATTAATACATTCTCAACCACCTTTATTTAACTTATTTTATTCCTAATCCTTCTCACCTAATCATCATTACCTTTATTATTTTTAATTCTCAATTTAGTTATATACTTAATTTTTTGTCTAAATTTTTTTTAAAATTGCTTATTGAAGTTAATTTTTTTTATTGATTTTTTCGGCCACACACAAAAAAAAAAAAATTAAGTGATAGACAATTAAAAAGAAAGAGAATTTGAAACATTAAATTAAAGTGATTACTCATTAAACATGAATTCACATAATTAAATTCCTACTATTTTCTTAAATTGAGAAACATTAAATTAAATTTCAACACATTAAATTAAAGTTAAAAACAGTAAATAAAAATCAAAGGATCATTACAAAGTGTACAAGGGGGATCCAACACTTAGAGTGAGAATTTTTCAAAAGTTTCGAACAATACAAATGAAAGGGGAGGAGTTCGAAACTCCCTCTTAAATTACCCAATATTTTGCCTCCAAAAATTCCAGCTAAAAAGAGGGAGAGTTCGAAACTCCCTCTAAAAATATCTAACTTATCTACTCTATAAATACACTACACAAGCTATACAAATTCTCAAACTACAACAGCTTAAACATCCAAAAGAGAAAGAGATGGCCAAAACCAAAGATATTCCATCCTCTAAAGTGGCAGCCATTGTGCAATTCCTTCTTGAGGACATGAAGGACGGCAGACCAAAGAGAGGGAGGGTGAATGAAGCTGCATCAACCTTCGAAGTATGCCAGAAATCCATCAGCCGTATTTGGGCTGAAACAAAGAAGCAGAAACAAGCAGGTCAAGTAGTTTCAATCAAAAATAAGAGGTGTAATGCATACACAAAGAGAATTGAAATAGACTTGGAGCTTATTTCAAATTTGGAACTCATGCAAAGAAGCATCATAAGAAGATTAACAGTAGGTATAAAGTGCAGCAAAAGTGTGGTTGGGAGATAGGTATCTAAAGGGCTGATCAAATCTCATTCAAATGCAATCAAGCATGATCTAACAGCACCAAACAAGCTCTTAAGAATGAGGTTTTCAGTAGATGCATTAGAGTTTGACAGGGTTTTGAATGTTTTGAAGTTTAGAGGCATGGAGAACATTGTACACATAGATGAAAAGTGGTTTTACATGTCAAAAACTTCTCACAGATTCTACCTAACCCCAGATGAGGAAGAACCTCATAGGGCCTGTAGAAGCAAGAAGTTTATAACCAAAGTAATGTTCATGTGTGTTGTATGTAGACTGATAAACGCGCATTTTACACGCTTATAGTTGTTATTTAAAGATGAGTTTAGATCATTTAATGTGCTGCTTACGTATCGTTTCTCAATGTTTTATCTATTTTAGAAGACATCGCTCTTGGGTGTTATTTTGGTGTTTTGTAGGTTTATGTGTTGAAAATCAAGCAAGGAACGAAGCACGAACCAAAATAGCAATCGCCAGCTTAGCGACCGACCTAGCGGTCGATAGGCTGGTCATGAGGCAAACCAATAACGCCCGGAAGAGTAGCGACCGAGAGCTCGTGCACGCGAGCAAGCCCTAGCCGAGAAAGCTATTGGACGATTTCGCGACAGTTCGATTGCTAGCGACCGCTAGCCGGGTCGCGAGGTACCATGCGAGCGCAAGGAGGCGAGCGCGAGCGAGAAGAGCACGCGCGAGACATGCCTAGCGATCGCCCTAGCGATCGCGAAGGGTGGTCGCGAGTCGTGGCGGCAGAGGCGCAAATTAGGGTTTCCACCCTTTTCTATAAATAGGGCAAAGCCCCTTGCCCCCATCAGACCCCAGACGTCCCAGAGCTCAATTTCTTCAGTTTTTCCTCAGTTTTTCCATTCTTTAGCTTTAGTTTCAGTTTAGTTTTGTTCTAGAGTTAATTCTTGCATTGTTCTTGCTTAGTTTATCGATCGGAACGTTTTATCCGATCGCTTTCCGTTGTTTTCCGTTCTTTCGCTTGGGTTTGGATTCAAGACCAACCATTGTTCATCCTACGCTTCATCACGGGTTTTATATATTTAATTTCCGTTTTTATGGTTAAATCGTATTCTATTCCGTTTATTATGCGTAGCTAAAATTCCGTACTGATCCTAGGGTTTGCATGATTCGATCCTATATGTTGTGATTTCTGTTATCGCTATTTACCTTCCAGGCATTAATTCATGATTCTTGGTGCTTATTTATATGTGTTGATTTCTGATCAATCTTGATGCATATCTAGTTATCGGTTAATTACGTAATTGTATTAATTGTCAATCGATCTTGAATGCATGATACGAATAAGCACGGAGTCGTGGTGAGATAGATATTCGTAGGAAGCATATTCTTAGTGATCCTTTTGGAGTTACTTGTTTTCACCTAGAATGGTAGGGAAAACTCGTAATCTCAACGCCGCAATTGTCGTAATTGAAGTTGTTGGTTACATTTGTGATCTTCCATCTTATCTGGATTAAAATTGGCTAATAGGATCAGGATAAACGTACGTTGTGGATAGGATTAATGCATCCCTAGGGTTAGTCTTTCTTATCTGTTTTATCATCCGTGAGTTTAGTGCTTTATTTTATATTTCTGCTTGGTTACCTTTGCTTTGGATTAAATTCTGAAGCCTTAAACCTTTCACCCTTATTCTGTGCTTGGATAATATTGAATCATCGTTGAGCTAGCTTCTATGTTTTCGTGATACAATCCCTGTGGATACGATACTTCGCTTACCCTATACTTACACCTTTTCGTGTTATAAAAGTGAGCGATCAAATTTTGGCGCCGTTGACGGGGATTGTTAAGATTGCATAGGAATAATTTGACGATTTGGATTTATTAATTCAAGTTATATATATTATTATTTATTTTTGTCGGTGCTAAATTTCTCTTTTCTCGTGTAGTGTATGCGACAAGATCTCGGGGACCTCACAAGTATTATTAGATCCCGAGATCGAAAGCTCTCAAAGGAGAAGAGGACGAGAGAAGAGATGGGCTGCAATGGCAGCTAATCCGCAGAACGGGGGCATTCATCCCGAGCAAGTTTCACGCATGCTAGCTGACTTTGCAAAGATGCAGTCGCGGATGGCGAATATGGAATCATTGTCCTCGCTCCGGAGGAAAGACCTCGAATCACATGTACCGACATCCCACCGAGCAGTTTCAAGGAGGCGGTTGGGGCCCGCGTAGATGCAAATAATTTTGAGCTAAAACCGCCCCGATCAAGATGGTCCAAGGAGAGCGGTTTGGGGGGAGTCACGGAAGACCGAATGTGCATCTCGAGACTTTTCTCGATATTTGTGACACCATCAAACAGAATGGGGTGCCACAAGACACGATCCGGATGCGCATGTTCGGTTTTTCTCACGCATGACCAGGCGAAAGATTGGTTCAAGAGTTTGGACCGAAGCGGCATCGACACTGGGGAAACTTTATGAAGTTTCTTTTGAAATACTTTTCGCCGGCGAAAGCTTAGAAGATCATCGCCGAAATCTCTCATTTTGCCAAAACCACGACGAATCATTATTCGAGGCATGGGAGAGATTCGAGGTCTATTGAGACGATGTCCACAACATGGGTTCTCCAAGAGCAACAAATCACACAGCTTCTACGGTGGGTCGACATGGCGAGCGAGGAGCATGGTGGATGCATCGGCGGGGGCTATTTATTGAACCGACAAGTAGACGAGGCAAGCCGATTGTAGAGGAGATGGTCGCCAACGGCTATCAATGGCCAACGGAGAGAACGCCATTGTTCAAAGCGGTGTTGTTGAGAGTGATTCAAAATATGACGATCTCATGAAGAAGTTCACTCTTTTGAAGAGTCGATTGAGACGAGAACGCGACCACATCAATCGGAGGAATCATCCAATTTCCAACAACCTCCAAAGAGCTTCAATGTTCGTAATGGTGTAATTCAAGAGCCGAAGAAGCCAAGTCTCAAGACATGATGCAACAGTTGGTTGTAAGCAACCAACAATTGGCAACGAACCGAGTCGTTTATAAGCAACACGGGCGTAAGATAAATCATTTGAGTCCACCGTGACGGCTATGGGAAGCATATGAAGATGTTGGAAAATCAAATTGGTCAAATAGCCGTACAAGTGAATGCACTACAAAAGACGGGCCAATTTCCGAGTAATACTGGAGGTGAACCCAAAGAATCGGTGCTTCGCTGGGCGAGGTGGACAAGCTTACCCGAGCCCTACCGGGAAGAAGAGCAAGAAAGCATTCTGAAGCAGAAATTGCGATCGAGCTCGCGACCGCGAGCCCGATCGCGAGGAGTCCAGAAATTTTTCCACAGAAGCCCGCGACCGAGCACGCGTCCGCGCACCCGACCGCGAGCCATCAGAGTTTGTGCGCGCCAGATTTGTTGTCAGCGAGCAGCCGCCGCATGCCACCCCGCTGAGCAATCGTCGAGCAGCGGTCGAGAAATCGGCGCGACTCGGCCGCAAGCTCGCACGCTGAAGAAGAAGAGTCCGCGCCCAGATAACTCGCGATCTTCCAGTGATCACGAGGTCGACCGCGAGGCACCCCCAGAAGCAAATCGTCGCACATACACTCCTCCGGTCCCGTTTCGAGTCGACTTGTCAAGTCAAAATATGACGAGGAGTTTGCTCGTTTCAAAGAGATTTTTCAAAAAGTTGAGATAAATTTGCCTCTCTTTGAAGCACTGCGAAACATGCCGGGATACATGAAATTCTTAAAAGACGCGCTTGCAAGCAAGAAGAAACTGGGGAAATTTGAGAAAATTACCCTATCCGAAGAATGCAGTGCCATCTTGCAAAGGAAGCTCCTCAAGCGTAAGAATCCGGCGGTTTACATTAGAGCGAGATCGCCGAGCGATTTTTCCAAATGTTTTGTGCGACTTGGGGCGAGCATCAATCTGATGCCGTTGAGCGTATTCAACCCGCTACACCTAGGAAAGATAAAGCCGGCGAAGATTTCATCGATGATGGTGACCGGTCATCACATATCCAAAAGGTATCGTCAAGACGTGTTGGTAAGAATTCGGGATTTTGTTTTTCCGCCGTCTTTGTGATTTTAGATATTCCCGAATTCAAACAACAACCGCTAATCCTAGGTAGAACTTTCCTAGCAACCGGTCGTGCGTTGATTGATGTGCGGAAGGCAATCTCACGCTTCGTGTTAACGATGAGGAGCTCAAGATTTCCATATCGAAGCCATCAAGCAACACGACGGTGGAAAGCCGGAAGATTGCCGCCGATCACGACTGCCGCCGCCGCACACGCCTCGCTTAGAGGGTACTCGACCGCTCGAGGAAGCTGCGAAGGAAGAAGTGGACTCGGCATGGAACTCCGAGTGTATCATTCAAGTTTGGGGGCACTTCCATAGTCAGTGGTGGTCATCCGTGAATGCTAAGTTTAGGAGGATCCACGAGTTGAGAAGGATTTCTGTTGCCACCAAAACGCCAGATTGACAAGGTTAGTAATGGTCTAGCTAAAGACGTTAAATTAAGCACTTGTTGGGAGGTAACCCAACGTTTTCTTTGTTTTTGTTTTCTTGTTTTGTCGTGTCTTTCGTTTGTGTTGCTTTTTGTCGTGTTTCTGTTTTTCTTTTCGTTGTTGTGTCGGTTGATCAACGAGTTAAGTGAAGTGTGTTAATCCATGTGGCCAATGACGATAGAAAATTTTTGTGAAATTTAATGATAGTGCACATGATATGTTAGAAAATGACGCATGAACGACTTGAGATTGCTTAAACTTGTTGTTTTTCACCATTTGCGTAACCTGTGAGACTTGAGCTTCACTGTATAAACATCTTAATACAGTTTCTTTTAATTGTGTGATATCGTGCATGTGATTATCTTCTAGAACTTGCCGTTTTTCTGTGTCGAGACTGCAATATGTGTTTTGAATTTTGAAAGGATAAAAGGCCATCTTTGTTAACCACATATTTTCCCAAACACTAGCCCAATGATATATACCGTTTGTCGCCTTCTTTGAGCCTTTTATTAGACTTTATTCTTTCAATTAACCGGATGATAGGAGGTGAGGATGGATATGGAATCAAATGGGAGAAACATTTGTTTTGATATGCTAAGTGGTGATACAAGATAAAGGATGGTACCTGTGAAAAGAATAGACCCTATAAGCTCTATTACAAAGCCAAGAAAAGTAAAAGTGAAAAGGAAAATTTTGTGTATGGTATGAGCATAAAGGAAGTAAATTGTCATAGTATATGGTACCTTGAGTTGCACAAATGTGAAATAGCATGTTGGAAAGGAAAGGGAAATGGACAAAGTCCATATGAGTTGATTGTTTAGATGGAAGTGCTTGGAGTTTACTTGAGTCACTTAGCCATATATTATCCTACCTTAACCAATGTGCCTACATTATAACCTATCAAAAGACCTCTTTGATCCTTATTTGAACACATTTGACGTGGTGGAGATGTTAGAGAAATGGCAAGCCTATGGTAAGATGTTGCATTGCATTGATCTATGAGTGTATACACGTCCTTAATTTCTTTATGAGTTTGAGTGTATCCTCTATATTCTACACACATGCCTTTGTGAGGGTTGAAATAAATGAGTTTTTGCTTTCAATCGGTGTTTGTGTTGAAGTGACTAATGTCGTCATGTGTGCTAGTATTTTCGAGAGTTGAAGTATATTTTCCGAAGCTTGATTGTGTTTATCACCTTTGCTATGCTCGTTGATCTTTTGTTGTGTCCTTCGTGGTGTCTTTCTGTTCTGTTTTTGTTGTGTGTTGTATGTAGACCCATCTTTTCAGCTGAAGAAGTAGTCCTATTTGATGGAAAGATTGGAATCTTTCCATTCACATAAGCTGTCCCAGCTAAAAGTAGGAGCAAAAACAGAGATGCCGGCACTATGGAGACCAAAACAATTGCATCTATCACAAAAGATGTAATCAAAGATTGTGTGATCAATTAGGTATGGAGATCCAAAGATAGATGTGTGATGACAGTGGTATGGAACTCCAAAGATAGATGTTCATGTGATATTCCATGGAGAAATGTATGCTGTTGAGCTTCTTACAATTGTAACTTAGTTGCTCAATATACTTAAATACAGCTACATGTTTATGTTCAGATAATTCCAGCCATCATGTCAAAGTCGTCATCTCAGTCCAACAAAATGATTTACATACAACAAGACAATGCAAAGCCTCATATAAAAAATGATGATCATGATTTCAGGAATGCAGCCACAAAGAATGGCTTTCATATCATCATAACACATCAACCCCCCAGTTCACCAGACACAAATGTGAATGATTTGGGTTGGTTTAGAGCCATCCAAAGCTTACAAACAGAGACATCATGCAAAACAGTAGAGGAACTTGTGAATGCAGTTAAGAACTCATTTGAAAGATTATCTCCAACTACTTTAAACAATGTTTTTCTGAGTTTGCAAAGTTGCATGGTGGAGATTCTGAAAGTCAGAGGGAAAAACTCATACAAAGTGCCACACATGAAGAAGGGGACACTAATCAGAGAGGGAAGACTTCCAGTTAACTTAGAGATATCTATGGACTTAGTCAAGGAATGCATTGAATACCTACAAATATCAGGATTTACAGAAAAAATGGGTCAAGTCATGCAAATACTAGGGATTCAACACATTCCATGAAGAATAGCAGCCCTAAACTATGTGTAGTGATAGTGTAGACAATGCTTTTTAAATGCATGATATGCATGCTTTTGTTAATAGATAGTGTGGAATTGATTGATGGTTTATTGTTTTTGACGGAAACGCACTCAATGCCCCAAATGCAATACAAAGTGTTTTGTCTTAGGTTTAATAAACCTAAGGATTCGAGATATGTAGTGTAGTATGTGTGTCATCATAAAATGTCAAGAGAGTGATCACATATCATCATCATCACACCCACCATCACACAAACCATCAATTTTGCATCACGGATACCAAAGAATCAACCCACACCATCTCTCCAACTTGCATACTACCAAAGACATAAAACAAGCACATCCATTACATAGCTAACACACAAACCACATCTCACATTGTCATAGATGTGGAAAACAAATACAAATGAATGGAAATATTATCATTTCAAAGAATCACATCTCCCAACACACAACAAATCACCACACACCAATTGGGCAATAATATCTCACCACCCACCAATTAGGCAACCGGTCTCAACACACACAAATTATACACTAACAATATCTCACCACCCACCAATTGGGGCAACCCGAGCTCATCACACACAAATTACACACCTACAATATCTCAGCCACCCACCAATTGGAGCAACCTGATCTCAGCCACACACAAATTACACAACAACATAGTTGTAATACCCCGAATTTCTGGGCTAAATTTTTTTTTGAAATTTAAGAAGGAACAGTACAATAAAAACGATTATGAAAGTGAACGTCGGGAATCACCGATTGCGATTTAATCGAAATTTCCTTTAGAAATTCAAATGAAATAATTTTTAAATATAAATAGATATGATTTTAAGTATGTTTGGGATATTATTTACACTAAGAAAGAGAAAGAAATATTTTTCCTTATTATTTGATTATTTTGAAAATCATGATTTATAAGGATTAATTTGTGATTTATTTTATGATCACTTGATTTTATGTGATGAGTTGTCATGATTACCTTATAAAATAAGATAAGATAATTATTTTATATATATTAATGAGTGATTTTCAAATTAAGGGATATATGTGATAAGGTTTGAAAATGACATTTTTAAGATAAGTATGTTATGATATTTTTATAAAAAGATAAGATAAGGTTATGATTAATTAAGAGATAATGTTTATCTCTTAGAAATGTGTAGAAATATGATAAGCATCATATGAGATATTATTTTGTATCTTAGCTAGCAAGTTTTGAAAATAGTCTATTATTTTCGAAAATCATAAAGTTTTATGTGATAATTATATTAAATAATTTATTTAAATTATATATTTGATAAATATCATGATTCTAGATCAATCATATCTCATAGAAACTATATAAAATTTCGAAATCATTGAAATAGGGTAAAGATAGAATTTTATAAAATTAAGTCCTAGAAACCCTAATTTTTCAAAATTGGGAAAATGCTTAGAAATGTTCCAAAATTTATTTTATGATATAAGATCATTATATTTATGTAATTCTTCATGAAAATAATATTAGTTATGAAAATAATAATAGTTTGATAATTTATCCTTAATTTTGAATTAATTGCCGATAACTTTACTAAAGCATATGAAATTGATCTTAATTAATTTTCTTATGGTATAAATTATTATCTAAGATCAATATTATGTCACATAGCTATTAATTGAAAGAAAATAAAATATTTAGCATAAAATACATGTGGTGACCGAAATTGTGGTTTTCAAAGTGTGATATTTAATTTAATTCTTATCCAATTAATGATGTATCATAAATATTATATTAATATGATATTATTAAGGATAAGATAAGGTGTTATATCAACTTGCACAAGTTGGATGACAAGTGCATAGCAAGTGGCGAAATTATGCTTGATTTTATGAGATTTAATTAATAAATATCAAGCTATAATTAATGAAAGGATAAGATTATGATCTTATCATGTTATTAGGTGTAAAGTAGAGTTAGAATTCAATTAAAACAAGTAACCTATTGTGTTGTCTCCTTAATGGCCGAAAATTTTCATACATATATTATAAAATTGTAATTTAATTATCTTAGGACAAGTGTGATGCAAGTTGTATGAATGATTCAATGAACCTATTAAAAGATAAGATATGATAAGGATTATGATAAGATTTGATAAAGATAAGGATAAGATTTTCAACAAGTGGACATTAGATATTTTTACATAAATAATAAAAAAATAGTAACCTAAGTCTATAAATAGCTCATGAATGCCTTCATTTTCTTCATCCCACACCAAGTTTCGAAAATTATAAGAGAGAAAAGAGAGAGTGTTCTCCAATCCTTTCAAACCCGAGCATAGAACAAATAAACGTCACGATCGATTCTAATCCGACTAAGAGGTTAGATTTCTTACAAGCTTTGTATATACGCTACAATTTATGTTATAAGTTTAGTGTGTTCATATGATTTTCGAAAATTACATAACTAATGCTAATATGTTTAGATATTATGTTTATATGATGTTATTAAGCATATAGTATAATTATATCATAAAATTAAGCATGCTATTAAATTTAAAATTTGGACCGAAAATATAGGAAGGACATATGTTGATGATTTTGATTTTAATTGTTAATTTAAGCATGAAATAATAATCTAGGTATTAAATATGCTTATATGAATTTATGTAGAATTTTGGAAAACTTTGGTACCTAAGTTCATGAATTTCAAAATTATAATATAAGATATGATATTGAGATATGATCCATATTTAAGTGTTATCATATCATATTGATGATGTAGATTCATAATATATAGTTGTGTGAATTTATTGAAATTTATAAATATTTATGGACCTAAGTCAAAGTTTCAAATATGACTTAGGTAAATAAAATTCAATAGTTCATAATAAATAACAATTATGTTATAGTAAGCATAGTTAAGGATGATTAAGTGTTATGTGAATTTATTAGAATTTTTAAAATTGTTTACTTGGTGAAATAAGAAACCGAAAACCATATAGTATAATTCTAAGGTGTATGATTTTATTTGACCAAAGTAATTACATAATATGATCTAAAATGATGTTTTAGACATAGTATGATTTTATGGGAATTTTTAGATCAAGAATTACACATGAAATGATAAGAATTTCATAAATAATTAAAAAAAGTCAAAATGTTGACCAAAGTCAAAATTGTTGACTTTTCGTTGACTTGGTCAAAATTGTTGACCAAAAACGTTGAACAAGGTCAAAGGGCACGTAATTCGATAATACGTGATCTATGTGACATAGTACGTTAGTAACAATGTAACTTACGTTACGTAAGTACATTAAAACGAACATTATATACTAAAAAGGTAGAATATCTCTTATAAATTAAGAAAATTCATAATCGACATTAATTGATTAGGAAAGTCAAAATAAGTCGGCGTTAGCCTTATTCGACGCAGTAGAACGTTATAGACTATGTCATCTCTACCGAACGATTTGAACAAAAGAATGAATGGAAGGATAGACGACGCTCGGATTGAAGAATCTTACGCAGACATGATGATATGCTAAAATTTTGTTTCTTACATTGATAAGTACGACTCGAAGGAGAACGGAAACCGAGAATAGAAACTAGTGACTTAAGAAACCTTAAGTCCTCGAGGTGGGCTTTCTTACCAAAACCTTTATGAGCTTTCTTGAAAATGATTTTCACAAAAGTATACTTTATTGTTTTTACGCAAATGATGAAGTACGATATTGTCTCGCCAAAATGTTTTATGTTTTGATATGTCCATTCGGGTTGCACGGGCAACAGAAAAGTATTACAATTCGGATCCTGTTGGAGGTGAAGGGAATCTCGGCTTAGGTTGTGTACACTTCACTTCGAATCGCGGTTGCGATCGGTTGTTTGACCTACGAATCGCGGTTGCGATCGATCGTGCGTCCGGTGTAGGGAGGCCTCCTCTCGGCGCATTAATCCATATGCCGACTTGGAATATACGTTGTAGTGATGTGAAAATGCTTGCAAGCGATATTTTGAGAAAATGAAAATGTATTTAGTAAGCCTGCGCCTTTTCAAATAAAACCCTCAGTGTCTTATCGTGGCGAGGCGACAATATTTCGTAAAATAAAATGTTTTCGCATGTGTCCACTGGGTGCATTATTTGTACTCACCGCATATTTGTTTTAAATGTGCAGTTGAGCGAGTGATGGAACAGGCGGGAGTTGAGCGGAATCTTTCAAGTATGAAGTATTTTGGTTCACCTTGAGAACGATCTTCACATGCATGTCTCACACGCTTATTCCGCCGCCATGCTCTTGAGACGTTGTTATGTTTTGTTACTATGTTAAGCTTTGTAAAAGCTACCGCTTTGTTGAAACCTTGAAACCATCATATATATATATAAGTTGTCTTTGATTCATCATAATTTTGTTTTCATTGAAACATCTACAATTCTTCGTAGATGCAATGAGTTGGTAACCTTATTCGCTTCATATTCTCTTAACCCAAACCCGAGTCACGGTCAGGTAAGGTGGTAGCCGAATCGGCCGTGATGAGTGGTATCGAGCGAGTCGTTTGCTTTGAACCAAAAATATTCTTTCTATCCAAAGTCCGGCTTGAATCACTAGACTTTTTATGAAGCGATCATCACCGCCAACGCTCCTGCTCATCACGCCAACCGCAAAGAAAAGTAGTCTAACAATAAAGGTATGTTTTAAAAGCTTTAAGAAAGTTACGTCGAGCTCGAGGAAGTATTTATGAAAATGTTTTAAAGTGGACATGCCGTTAAGAAAGAAAGTATACAACTTTGAATTTTGATAATTCATTGACATAAAGGCAAACAAGTGGGTTGTCTAAAGAAATTAAAGCGCATACCGGTTGGTATGTGAGTATTTTGATGAAAGAAATAAAAGTCCATACCCGGTTGGTATGTGAGTATTGATGATAGGCATATATAGAATTATATGTCCAAAAGTATGAATACTATGTCGTTATAAAAAGCATTAGAGATATCATGATGTTGTTTCAAAATTTTGTTTCAAAAGGAAACGAGAAATGCTTTAAGTATCCCTTTTACGAGAACTTAGAATGAACAAAGAACTTAAAGATCTCTTATATGTCGTAGTGCTTGACTAATCACGAGAACTAGTGAACTTAGAAAGCTTCTAGGTTGACTTGACGAATGCAAAGTGGAATGCTACGTGGAAAATGGAAGTCTCGATAAACGAATGTCACTTGCGACAAAGGCATAATGACTCTATTTGAAGTACGATGCTATGTAATTTTGAAGCGACTATTTCTTACGCAAAATAAATCGATATATATATGTTGGATAAGGGTATGGAATGTTAAGTGCGTAGATAAGAAAAGTATCTATGAGTTTGTTAGATGTTTACGCTTTGTGTGTTAAGGTGTCTAGTTCTTTTAAATGATAAAGATTGAAGAGTAGAGATGGAAATGATGATGGCAAGGATTGAATAATGGTATGATCAAAGAATTAGTTATATCTAACATTATGGTTTATACAAAATGAAAGACCACGGGTTAGTAGAAAGTTGAAATGTTAAATTGGAAAATTAAGTTTTCGAGAGAAAGAGTAGAGTTTGAAAAGTATATATATGTTAATAACCCTTATAGTTAATGATGACCTATTCGAGTTATACAAGGTATCGAATTTTATTACCCAAGTTCGTCATTAAATTTAACTCTACGACCTAGTTTCAGTGAGAAATCACTGATTTTCTCACTTTTTTGCAAAAGTTTACAACCGTAAATTTTGTAAAATGTCTTTTAAAACCAAGCCTTCATGTGACTGAGGAGTATTTGTGACGGGCCTGATCAACCCATATGACCAAAGAATCTCAGTAGTCGTCATTCTGGTCTTCGGACCCTATTTCCCAATTTATTCGTTCCAAGAACATATTGGTTCAAACTTCAAAAATTGTCATCTTGAATCGTAAACCCGTACCTCTTGTAAGTTGTCATGATACGTATCCTCGAATCCTTGAAACTAAGAAGTATGAATCAAATTGACTTGTCTTGTCACCTAAGTTTTCAAGATCAGGGAGAATGATATGTTTTAGGGAAATACATCAAGTTATGATATAGAGAAGTTCTCGATGAGAAATAAATATGAAGTAATAGATTTGACGTATACGGTTAATCTTGAGTCGTAGATGCTACGACGTTTGGAAAATGAGAATGTTAGATTTAAGGATCTGACGGAAAGAGATAAGTCAATGCGATGATAAATGAGGCAATGCCGTTGAAAAGACGATCACGTGGTGTGACGTAAGAATCGAGAGGCGTAACGAGCATACGCAAATTTCGAGGACAAAATTTATTTAAGGGGGGTAGAATGTAATACCCCGAATTTCTGGGCTAAATTTTTTTTTGAAATTTAAGAAGGAACAGTACAATAAAAACGATTATGAAAGTGAACGTCGGGAATCACCGATTGCGATTTAATCGAAATTTCCTTTAGAAATTCAAATGAAATAATTTTTAAATATAAATAGATATGATTTTAAGTATATTTGGGATATTATTTACACTAAGAAAGAGAAAGAAATATTTTTCCTTATTATTTGATTATTTTCGAAAATCATGATTTATAAGGATTAATTTGTGATTTATTTTATGATCACTTGATTTTATGTGATGAGTTGTCATGATTACCTTATAAAATAAGATAAGATAATTATTTTATATATATTAATGAGTGATTTTCGAAATTAAGGGGATATATGTGATAAGGTTTGAAAATGACATTTTTAAGATAAGTATGTTATGATATTTTTATAAAAAGATAAGATAAGGTTATGATTAATTAAGAGATAATGTTTATCTCTTAGAAATGTGTAGAAATATGATAAGCATCATATGAGATATTATTTTGTATCTTAGCTAGCAAGTTTTCGAAAATAGTCTATTATTTTCGAAAATCATAAAGTTTTATGTGATAATTATATTAAATAATTTATTTAAATTATATATTTGATAAATATCATGATTCTAGATCAATCATATCTCATAGAAACTATATAAAATTTCGAAATCATTGAAATAGGGTAAAGATAGAATTTTATAAAATTAAGTCCTAGAAACCCTAATTTTTCTAAAATTGGGAAAATGCTTAGAAATGTTCCAAAATTTATTTTATGATATAAGATCATTATATTTATGTAATTCTTCATGAAAATAATATTAGTTATGAAAATAATAATAGTTTGATAATTTATCCTTAATTTTGAATTAATTGCCGATAACTTTACTAAAGCATATGAAATTGATCTTAATTAATTTTCTTATGGTATAAATTATTATCTAAGATCAATATTATGTCACATAGCTATTAATTGAAAGAAAATAAAATATTTAGCATAAAATACATGTGGTGACCGAAATTAGGGTTTTCAAAGTGTGATATTTAATTTAATTCTTATCCAATTAATGATGTATCATAAATATTATATTAATATGATATTATTAAGGATAAGATAAGGTGTTATATCAACTTGCACAAGTTGGATGACAAGTGCATAGCAAGTGGCTAAATTATGCTTGATTTTATGAGATTTAATTAATAAATATCAAGCTATAATTAATGAAAGGATAAGATTATGATCTTATCATGTTATTAGGTGTAAAGTAGAGTTAGAATTCAATTAAAACAAGTAACCTATTGTGTTGTCTCCTTAATGGCGAAAATTTTCATACATATATTATAAAATTGTAATTTAATTATCTTAGGACAAGTGTGATGCAAGTTGTATGAATGATTCAATGAACCTATTAAAAGATAAGATATGATAAGGATTATGATAAGATTTGATAAAGATAAGGATAAGATTTTCAACAAGTGGACATTAGATATTTTTACATAAATAATAAAAAAATAGTAACCTAAGTCTATAAATAGCTCATGAATGCCTTCATTTTCTTCATCCCACACCAAGTTTCAAAATTATAAGAGAAAAGAGAGTGTTCTCCAATCCTTTCAAACCCGAGCATAGAACAAATAAACGTCACGATCGATTCTAATCCGACTAAGAGGTTAGATTTCTTACAAGCTTTGTATATACGTTACAATTTATGTTATAAGCTTAGTGTGTTCATATGATTTTCGAAAATTACATAACTAATGCTAATATGTTTAGATATTATGTTTATATGATGTTATTAAGCATATAGTATAATTATATCATAAAATTAAGCATGCTATTAAATTTAAAATTTGGACCGAAAATATAGGAAGGACATATGTTGATGATTTTGATTTTTAATTGTTAATTTAAGCATGAAATAATAATCTAGGTATTAAATATGCTTATATGAATTTATGTAGAATTTTTGGAAAACTTTGGTACCTAAGTTCATGAATTTCGAAAATTATAATATAAGATATGATATTGAGATATGATCCATATTTAAGTGTTATCATATCATATTGATGATGTAGATTCATAATATATAGTTGTGTGAATTTATTGAAATTTATAAATATTTATTGGACCTAAGTCAAAGTTTCGAAATATGACTTAGGTAAATAAAATTCAATAGTTCATAATAAATAACAATTATGTTATAGTAAGCATAGTTAAGGATGATTAAGTGTTATGTGAATTTATTAGAATTTTTAAAATTGTTTACTTGGTGAAATAAGAAAACGAAAACCATATAAGATAATTCTAAGGTGTATGATTTTATTTGACTAAAGTAATTACATAATATGATCTAAAATGATGTTTTAGACATAGTATGATTTTATGGGAATTTTAGATCAAGAATTACACATGAAATGATAAGAATTTCATAAATAATTAAAAAAGTCAAATGTTGACCAAAGTCAAAATTGTTGACTTTTCGTTGACTTGGTCAAAATTGTTGACCAAAAACGTTGACCAAGGTCAAAGGCACGTAATTCGATGTACGTGATCTATGTGACATAGACGTTAGTAACAATGTAACTTACGTTACGTAAGTACATTAAAACGAACATTATATACTAAAGGTAGAATATCTCTTATAAATTAAGAAAATTCATAATCGACATTAATTGATTAGGAAAGTCAAAATAAGTCCCGTTAATTTTATTCGACGCCAGAGAACGTTATAGACTATGTCATCTCTACCGAACGATTTGAACAAAAGAATGAATGGAAGGATAGTACGACGCTCGGATGAAGAATCTTACGCAGCATGATGATATGCTAAAATTTTGTTTCTTACATTGATAAGGGGACTCGAAGGAGAACGGAAACCGAGAATAGAAACTAGTGACTTAAGAAACCTTAAGTCCTCGAGGTGGGCTTCTTACCAAAACCTTTATGAGCTTTGAAAATGATTTTCACAAAAGTATACTTTATTGTTTTTCCGCAAATGATGAAGTACGATATTATCTCGCCAAAATGTTTTATGTTTTGTATATGTCCATTCGGGTTGCTTGGGCAACAGGAAAAGTATTACAATTCGGATCCTGTTTGGAGGTGAAGGGAATCTCGGCTTAGGGTTGTGTACACTTGACACGAATCGCGGTTGCGATCGGTTGTTTCACCTCGAATCGCCGGTTGCGATCAGTCGTGCGTCCGGTGTAGGGAGGCCTCCCCCGGCACATTAATCCATATGCCGACTTGGAATATACGTTGTAGTGATGTGAAAATGCTTGCGCAAGCGATATTTTGAGAAAATGAAAATGTATTTAGTAAGCACAAGGCCTTTTTCAAATAAAACCCCTTGTGTCTTACTGTGGCGAGGGCAGTACAATATTTCGTAAAATAAAATGTTTTCGGCATGTGTCCACTGGGTGCATTATTTGTACTCAGCCCTGCATATTTGTTTTTAAATGTGCAGGTTGAGCGAGTGATGGAACAGAGCGGGAGTTGAGCGGAATCTTTTCAAGTATGAAGTATTTTGGTTCACCTTGAGAATGCATCTTCACATGCATGTCTCACACGCTTATTCACCGCCATGCTTGAGACGTCATTGTTATGTTTTGTTACTATGTTAAGCTTTGTAAAAGCTCTTGCTTTGTTGAAACCTTGAAACCATCATATATATATATATAAGTTGTCTTTGATTCATCATAATTCTTGTTTCATTGAAACATCTACAATTCTTCAGAGGAAATGAGTTGGTAACCTTATTCGTTTCATATTCTCTTAACCCAAACCCGAGTCACGGTCCGGTAAGGTGGTAGCCGAATCGGCCGTGATGAGTGGTATCGAAAGTCGCTTGCTTTGAACCAAAAATATTCTTTCTATCCAAAGTCCGCTTCAATCACTAGACTTTTTATGAAGCGAATATCACCGCCAACGCCCCTGCTCATCACGCCAACCGCAAAGAAAAGTAGTCTAACAATAAAGGTATGTTTTAAAAGCTTTAAGAAAGTTACGCATAGCTCGAGGAAGTATTTATGAAAATGTTTTAAAGTGGACATGCCGTTAAGAAAGAAAGTATACAACTTTGAATTTTGATAATTCATCGACATAAAGGCAAACAAGTGGGTTGTCTAAAGAATTAAAAGCATACCCGGTTGGTATGTGAGTATTTTGATGAAAGAAATAAAAGTCCATACCCGGTTGGTATGTGAGTATTGATGATAGGCATATATAGAATTATATGTCCAAAAGTATGAATACTATGTCGTTATAAAAAGCATTAGAGATATCCTGATGTTGTTTCAAAATTTTGTTTCAAAAGGGAAACGTAGAAATGCTTTAAGTATCCCTTTTACGAGAACTTAGAATGAACAAAGAACTTAAAGATCTCTTATATGTCGTAGTGCTTGACGAATCACGAGAACTAGTGAACTTAGAAAGCTTCTAGGTCGACTTGACGAATGCAAAGTGGAATGCTACGTGGAAAATGGAAGTCTCGATAAACGAATGTCACTCATGACAAAGGCATAATGACTCTATTTGAAGTACGATGCTATGTAATTTTGAAGCGACTATTTCTTCACGCAAAATAAACGATATATATATGTTGGATAAGGGTATGGAATGTTAAGTGTAGATAAGAAAAGTATCTATGAGTTTGTTAGATGTTTACGCTTTGTGTGTTAAGGTGTCTAGTTCTTTTAAATGATAAAGATTGAAGAGTAGAGATGGAAATGATGATGGCAAGGATTGAATAATGGTATGATCAAAGAATTAGTTATATCTAACATTATGGTTTATACAAAATGAAAGACCACGGGTTAGTAGAAAGTTGAAATGTTAAATTGGAAAATTAAGTTTTCGAGAGAAAGAGTAGAGTTTGAAAAGTATATATATGTTAATAACCCTTATAGTTAATGACGACCTATTCCGAGTTATACAAGGTATCGAATTTTATTACCCAAGTTCGCTATTAAATTTTACTCTACGACCTAGTTTCAGTGAGAAATCACTGATTTTCTCACTTTTTTTGCAAAAGTTTACAACCGTAAATTTTGTAAAATGTCTTTTAAAACCAAGCCTTCATGTGATCGAGGAGTATTTGTGACGGCCCGATCAACCCATATGACCAAAGAATCTCAAGAGTCGCCATTCGGTCTTCGGACCCTATTTCCCAATTTATTCGCTCCAAGAACATATTGGTTCAAACTTCAAAAATTGTCATCTTGAATCGTAAACCCGCACTCTTGTAAGTTGTCATGATACGATCCTCGAATCCTTGAAACTAAGAAGTATGAATCAAATCGACTTGTCTTGTCACCTAAGTTTTCAAGATCGTGCGTAATGATATGTTTTAGGAAATACATCAAGTTATGATATAGAGAAGTTCTCGATGAGAAATAAATATGAAGTAATAGATTTGACGATACGGTTAATCTTGAGTCGAGATGCTACGACGCTTGGAAAATGAGAATGTTAGATTTAAGGATCCGACGGAAAGAGATAAGTCAATGCGATGATAAACGAGGCAATGTCGTTGAAAAGACGATCACGTGGTGTGACGAAGAATCGAGAGGCGAACGAGCATACGCAAATTTCGAGGACAAAATTTATTTAAGGGGGTAGAATGTAATACCCTAATTTCAGGCTAAATTTTTTTGAAATTTAAGAAGAACAAGACAATAAAACGATTATGAAAGTGAACGTCGGGAATCACCGATTATGATTTAATCGAAATTTCCTTTAGAAATTCAAATGAAATAATTTTTAAATATAAATAGATATGATTTTAAGTATATTTGGGATATTATTTACACTAAGAAAGAGAAAGAAATATTTTTCCTTATTATTTGATTATTTTCAAAATCATGATTTATAAGGATTAATTTGTGATTTATTTTATGATCACTTGATTTTATGTGATGAGTTGTCATGATTACCTTATAAAATAAGATAAGATAATTATTTTATATATATTAATGAGTGATTTTCAAATTAAGGGATATATGTGATAAGGTTTGAAATGACATTTTTAAGATAAGATGTTATGATATTTTTATAAAAGATAAGATAAGGTTATGATTAATTAAGAGATAATGTTTATCTCTTAGAAATGTGTAGAAATATGATAAGCATCATATGAGATATTATTTTGTATCTTAGCTAGCAAGTTTTCTAAAATAGTCTATTATTTTCAAAATCATAAAGTTTTATGTGATAATTATATTAAATAATTTATTTAAATTATATATTTGATAAATATCATGATTCTAGATCAATCATATCTCATAGAAACTATATAAAATTTCGAAATCATTGAAATAGGGTAAAGATAGAATTTTATAAAAATTAAGTCCTAGAAACCCTAATTTTTCGAAAATTGGGGAAAATGCTTAGAAATGTTCCAAAAATTTATTTTATGATATAAGATCATTATATTTATGTAATTCTTCATGAAAATAATATTAGTTATGAAAATAATAATAGTTTGATAATTTATCCTTAATTTTGAATTAATTGCCGATAACTTTACTAAAGCATATGAAATTGATCTTAATTAATTTTCTTATGGTATAAATTATTATCTAAGATCAATATTATGTCACATAGCTATTAATTGAAAGAAAATAAAATATTTAGCATAAAATACATGTGGTGACCAAATTAGGGTTTTCAAAGTGTGATATTTAATTTAATTCTTATCCAATTAATGATGTATCATAAATATTATATTAATATGATATTATTAAGGATAAGATAAGGTGTTATATCAACTTGCACAAGTTGGATGACAAGTGCATAGCAAGTGGCTAAATTATGCTTGATTTTATGAGATTTAATTAATAAATATCAAGCTATAATTAATGAAAGGATAAGATTATGATCTTATCATGTTATTAGGTGTAAAGTAGAGTTAGAATTCAATTAAAACAAGTAACCTATTGTGTTGTCTCCTTAATGGCCGAAAATTTTCATACATATATTATAAAATTGTAATTTAATTATCTTAGGACAAGTGTGATGCAAGTTGTATGAATGATTCAACGAACCTATTAAAAGATAAGATATGATAAGGATTATGATAAGATTTGATAAAGATAAGGATAAGATTTTCAACAAGTGGACATTAGATATTTTACATAAATAATAAAAAATAGTAACCTAAGTCTATAAATAGCTCATGAATGCCTTCATTTTCTTCATCCCACACCAAGTTTCAAAATTATAAGAGAGAAAAGAGAGTGTTCTCCAATCCTTTCAAACCCGAGCATAGAACAAATAAACGTCACGATCGATTCTAATCCGACTAAGAGGTTAGATTTCTTACAAGCTTTGTATATACGCTACAATTTATGTTATAAGTTTAGTGTGTTCATATGATTTTCGAAAATTACATAACTAATGCTAATATGTTTAGATATTATGTTTATATGATGTTATTAAGCATATAGTATAATTATATCATAAAATTAAGCATGCTATTAAATTTAAAATTTGGACCGAAAATATAGGAAGGACATATGTTGATGATTTTGATTTTTAATTGTTAATTTAAGCATGAAATAATAATCTAGGTATTAAATATGCTTATATGAATTTATGTAGAATTTTGGAAAACTTTGGTACCTAAGTTCATGAATTTCAAAATTATAATATAAGATATGATATTGAGATATTGTCACGCCCAATTCCCGAGGGAAGGCACGGATGCCGGGTGTGATTAGGGTGGGGTTAAGAAGGGGAAGAGGGGATACATATAACATACATGATAAGAAGACGTGACCATGAAATCGGGCAAAGATCTCCTCTATAACTAGACATATCACGAAGGGAGGTGCACAAACAATCCACCAATGTAATAATATCGATAACATAACCTCGGAAAAACATGATCTTGGTTTATTATAAGTAATGCAAGAAGCAAAATAGCATTACATCCTCGTCAACTAGACCTGTCAACCACATAGCATGCTCAGACGAGACTCACGTGAGAATAATATAACAAATCTTGCTCCCAATCGTAAAGCAAATAAGGGACAAGAATACATAATTATCGTAGTACGATATAACATAACATCGCAGAAGCATAAGCATGAAGAACCCGCAGCCCACCCTCCGCCGCCCGTCCACCTCCTCCATCCGTGAAAAGATTTAAAAGAGTTTCAAAGTAGTACTAAGCACTCACCGGGTTTTATCATAAATCAAAAGAATCATGAGGTCGTGTTTAGAGCACTTACCTTAGAAGGTTTTAAACGAATCCACTTCTAAGTAAGCAAAATAGATTTTTCATTTTCGATACCGATCCGTTATTATCATTACTCCCATCATAACCATGAACCACGGCTCGAACGATCCCGCCTTGACCCATCACATGACATTCATTCGCCCGAACATATCCATTGCCCACGCCCGAACGATCCAATGGCTAACTCGGTGTGGACTTGTGGGTCAAATCCCATCGTAACCATAACCACCTCATTACCTTTTCGTGTGGACTTCCCGGTTCTATCCCTTCGTAACCATAACCACGTGTTCGGGTCTATCCCCTTATGATCAATACTCAAGATGGTGATCAACCCACCGAATAGAGATCCGCACAACCATGATAGAACCATATCTTCGATCGAGAATAATAATTTCACAAAACATTTTACGGCGACATGTTTTATTTTGAAATATCGAGTAAATAACTCAAAATAGATATATAACCCAACTCGAATGTACTAAAACGCCAACCGAGATATCTACGGATCCGGCGACTTCACCGATCGACCGGTAGGTACCGGTAACAAGACGGAACAACTTTTGGGGTTACTTCCACAAAGCAAAGCAACAACGTGATCCAAACGACGATCGTAGCAAAACTAGGGTTTTCGACTTTCGAACCCACATTCGCACTCTCCGGTTTTCAAATCAACTCGATGCGAAGGGAAATATATTCAGGCATCAAGACCAATAATAGGGTACCTTCAAAATATGCATGCATGCAAGTCGACTCAAATCTTAGAACAAGAAGCTTCAAAATCGATGCCTATCCTCGATCTAGATAAACCATCCAAAATCGATGCATGAAAATGGAAACATAAGCAATATGCATAACGACGAACATGGAACGACAAACGACGTTGAAAATGGATAACCCGGCATGTACTTCCTTTAGAAAACTCAAGCAACTAAAACATCCCGACATGCGTAAACGCGAAAAAATGTAAAACGGAATCGGACTTTAGTAGAATGCATAGTCGGAACTCAAAACCTAAAGGACCCAGAGCTGGTGGCTCGGTGGCCACCAAATCGTGACCACAAGCTCACGGCGGGCGTGGGGCGGGCGGTCTCACAATCGGCCGGCCTCGCCGCTTTTCCGCCTCGTCCCTTTAGAATCCCGAGTTCTATGCTATACGATCTACTAAAAGGCGGAATCAAAACAAGAAAAGGACAAAAAAAAAACGGGCTGCCCGGTGGGTGGTTGGTCGGCGGTGGTGGCTCGGCAGCAGCGCAATGGCGCCGCCCCGAGCCTCCCGCCGATCCCCACTCCTCCAGCTCCGCACAGCACTGAGCTGCTCGGCTCTTCCGTAAACACGTAGAGACGAAGGAAATGAACGTTGAAAATGAAGGCCCCAGCCTCCTATTTATAGAAAATTCAGGGTCACATTATGTCACAAGCGGCCCTTTTTCGAAAACGCAAAAAGCGACGCAACTTTTGCAAACGGACTCCAAATTTAGCAAACTTGGTACCCATGGACACGAAATAAAATACCGGACACAATGACTATAAACAAGATATGCTTTAAAAGACCAATGAAAAGTCCGGTTTTCGATAACTTCCTGAGTGCCAAACCCGCATGGGTGGTCGAAAACTCAGATACTTAGTGTCTATGAATTCATAAGACACTCTTCATAACGCCGAGGTTTCGTGACGGTCGATCACCGAAACAAAAGTCAACCTTTCGACCTTTTCTCGAAAAAACGCCATGCAAAATGTAAGCTTAAAAGACGGGTATTACATCCTCCTCCTTATAAAAATTTCGCCTCGAATTTCAAACACGTGGAGAAAACAACTCGTGGCATCGAGCCCCGAACTTGTCTTCCAACTCCCACGTAGCTTCTTCCCTCCGTGGTGATTCCACAACACCTTCACCAACGGAATCGCTTGTTCCTCAATTCCTCGACTTCTCGCTCCAAGATAGCCACCGGCCTTTCCTCGTAACTCGGATCCCGAGCAAGAACCACTTGATCATGCTTGATCACGTGTTTTGGGTCGAACACGCATTTTCTCACCGAGGCGTGAAACACGCCACGAACATCTCCGATGCTAGGCGGCAAAGCTAACCTATAGGCAACGGCCTATCCTCTCGAGAACTTCGAAGGTCCAACGAACCTCGGTCGAATCTCACCTCGCTTCCCAAAACGAACGACTCTCGTCGGAAAACCTTATGAAAACGCGATCTCCGATCATGAATCAAGATCCGACGACGCTTGTCCGCATAGGACTTCGCTCGCCCCGAGCTTCCTTGATCCTTCGCTGATCCGATCGATAACTCGATCGTCTGCTGAACCATCTCTCGTCCTAACATCTTCCTCTCGCCCACTTCATCCCAATAAAGTGGCGATCGACACTTCCTTCCGCATAACGCTTCATAGGGAGCCATTCCTATGGTGGCTCGATAACTATTGTTATAGGCAAACTCTACCAAAGGTAGTATCTCTTCCAATTTCCTCCTCTGTCGGCCACGATCGCCGCAAAGATATCTTCCAAAACCCGAATCGCTCTTTCCGATCGACCGTCCGGTTTGAGGATGGAATGCCGATTAAGATTCGGCTTGGTCCCCACGGCTTCCCGCAGACTCCTCCAAAACCTCGACGTGAACCTCGGTCACGATCCGACGAATCGATACCGCACACCATGTAACCGCACGATTTCCTCGACGAAGTCGAGCAAGCTTATCTAACCCGCACGCCATCCGAATCGGTAAGAAATGAGTGATTTCGTACCATCGACGACAACCCATATAGCGGTGTTTCCTCTCACGACCTTGGAAAACTCACCACAAAATCCATACCGATATGATCCCATTTCCACCGATTGGTAACGGTTGCAACAATCCCGACGGACGTTGGTGTACGACTTTCACTTGTCGACAAGCCAAACATCGCTCCACAAACGCTACATCTTTTTCATCCTTCCCACCAAAAGTTCCTCTTAAGGTCTCAGACATTTTGGTGCTTCTGATGAGTCAGATACGGTGCCTCATGAGCTTCACCCATGATTTTATCTCTCAATTCCCTATTGAGTGGCACACATAACCTTCCTAATAGTAGCGTTATCCTTTGCTTCGTGAAACCCTTGCTATCCTCTAATTGCTTTCAAACGCATCTTCTCCAGAATTGCCTCGCACAAGACTCACGATGGCTTCTCTCAACCGGTTCACCACAAAGTCGCGATGAATCCTTGCACCGATTCCGCGGATGAATCACTTCCAGTCGAGCTTCTCGAAATCTCGAATAAGCTCTTTCTCTTGCGTAAGAAGATATCCCAACTTCGCCTCGACTTGCGACTAAGAGCATCCGCTACGACATCGCTTTTCCCGTGATAACCGATAGAGCAATCATAATCCTTCACCAACTCTAGCCATCTCCTTTGCCTCATGTTCACTCTTTGTTCAAAGAAATACTGAGGTTTTGTGATCCGTGAAGATTTCACACTTAACCCATAGAGATAGTGCTCCAAATCTTCAACGCATGAACGATCGCCGCTAACTCGGATCGTGAGTTGGGTAGCTCAACTCGTGCGGTTTCAATCGACGAGACGCTGAAGCTATAACCTTCCGCTCGCATGAGAACGCAACCCAAACCAAGTTTGATGCATCGGTAGACCACAAACCCATCGCTCCTTCCGCACGGCTAACACCGGAGCGGTTGTTAGCTTCTTCTTTAACTTGAAACTTGCTTCACAAGCTTCGACCATGAAAACTTGATTCCTTTCGAAGTCATTGCGCCATCGGCCTTGCCAACTTCGAAACCCTTCGATGAAACGCCTATAATATCCGCCAAGCCTAGAAAGCTTGAACCTCATTGGCATTAGTCGAACCTTCCGATTATTTACCGCTCAACCTTCATCGGGTCGACTTTGATTCCTTCGCGTACACGATGTGTCCAAGGAACATCACTTCTTTGAGCCAAAACTCGCACTTGCTATACTGCATATAACCTCTCCGCCGTAACGCTTCCGTAAGCAGCACGGAGGTGTTCTTTATGCAACTCGCATTCTTGGAATAGATGAGAATATCATCGATAAAAACCAAGACGAAACTATCCGTAATCGATGGAAAACTCGATTCATCGATCCATGAAGATCGCCGCGCATTGGTCAAACCAAACGGCATCACGATGAACTCGTAGTGCCCATACTCGCCCCGAACGCGGTCTTCGCAACGTCCTCCTTCCCGATCTTCACCGATGGTAGCTCGACCTCAAATCGATCTTAGAGAAGACACTTGCTCCTTTGAGCTGGTCAAACAGATCGCCGATCCGGAAGAGGATATCTATTCTCGATCGTCACCTTATTCGCTCTCGTAGTCAATGCACATCCGCATCGACCCATCCTTCTTCTTGACGAACGTAATCGCGCGCTCCCCACGGCGACACGCTAGGTCGGATAAAACCTAGATCCAACAGCCCCGCAATCGCGCTTTCAGCTTGCAATTCTTTAGGTGCCATTCGTATGGTGCCTTTGATATCGTGCCGCTCCCGGTTCCAAATCAATAGTGAATTCCACTTGTCTATCGTGGTAAACACAGCAAGTCCTCGGGAAACACGTCCGGATATTCACACACCATCGCTCCTTCAGAATCGCTATGCCGTTTATCGTGCTCGTCAAACTTACCAAGAAAGTTTGATGACTTCCTTCCCGATCATCCCATCGCCTTCGTCGAGATCATTCGCACGCAAACACCCATCCTTATGCCGTGAAACAAACTTCCACTCCTTCGCCGTCCGAAAAGCAACTTCTCTCGAGACAACGATAGTTGCCATGTGCTTTTCCAACCAATCCATGCCAAAGATGACATCGAAATCTTCCATTCATGACATGCAAATCGACAAAGACCTTCGCTCACGATTTCTACTTCTCGTTCGCATATCTCTTTCGCTTTAGCACTTCCCGACGGGATGCTAATTTCTGTGGTACTGTGATTTCTTGGGTACCAAACCCAACCTCTCACACGCGATTCTCGAAACGAAAGAATGTGAGGCTCCTCAGATCAAACAAAGCGAAACGGTATATCACTCATATGGATTATACCGCAGATTTCCGAGCTTGAGCCGCTCGTCGCCGATTCAAGCGTACACCTTGCTTGCTGCGGTGGCCTTTCGTTTGTCGGCCTAGGTGACCTCCCGCCCGTTGTTTGTCCTCCATGAGCATGATTCGCCTCTGCGAGCCTGGACGCCGCTTTTCTGGCGGCGCACCGGCTGGCCTCCTAACGACAATCTCGAGCGTAATGTCCAGACTTCTTACAACGATAGCACTCGGTGCTACCTTGCCGCACTCACGAAATGATTCCTTTGGCATTTCGCACCAAGGTTTTTCCACCGCCGCATGGGTTGGAAATTCCTTCCCAAGGTCGCCTTTCTCTCAATGCCTTGATTCCTGGAATCATCGACCGCCTCGTTCCTCGAACACCGATTGTCTTTCCTCGATCTTCCCATTTCCTCTTACCTCTTCCTCCGCCGATGGCTGTCCGGTGGCATCGTTTTCTCGGGGCAACATTGACTCAATGTTTAATGCCCGGCTCAAGGATCGCGATACGCCGATCTCCCCGATCGACGAGCGAAATTCGATCTCGGCCCGAGTCCTCTCTCGAACCTATCTCGCCTCGGCAGCCTCGGCACAACCAGTGCACGTAGCATAACGTGATGCATTTATCAACGAGCGATCGCATTTCGGTGACCGCCCTTCTTCCTCGACGAAGATTCCGTAACTCGTTTGCTTTTCTCTCGCTCTGTAAACGCCAGCACGCATTTTCCATGAGTTCTTCCTGAAATCTTCCCACGATACCTTGCCCACCGTCCCGGTGTTGTGGTCCTTCACGGATTCCCACCGTAAATCAGCCTCATCGGTTAGCCGAAAGATCGCGCACCAGCTTTTCTCGCTTCGCACCGATGTATTCAAGATCCTTTCGTGGATCGATCCAGTTCTCGGCGCCGATCGGTTCGCCGAGACCGCCGAATGTGGGGATTTCGCTGCGAAAACTCTCGATCGCATGCCGCTGAACCAAAGGTGGTTCTTGGGCTTCTTCCACATTATTGTTCCTCGGTTCCTTGTTCTCGGCATTCTGTACCGACGTTTGAAACATTAGAAACGCTTTCGCATAGATAACCGGGTATCTTCGCATAACATATATCATCACCCATATCACATATCATCACATATATCACATATCACGCACGATCACATATAATCATGCAATCCGTCAACATATCATCGCTACGCATTTCACATAACATTATCATCACACATCACATAGATCATATATCATCACGGCATAGCTCATATCACATATAAGCATCAAACATAAACATCCGGTCATAGGCGTTAGTATCAAGAATATTCAAAGGTCCATGAAGGATCACAAAATACAAGATCAAGGTATGTCACCAAAAAGGTCGATGTGAGCAAAAGAATCGACCCGGCCATCACAAAAGATGTCGCTCGTCCATGCTTCTAGCAGATCGCGATCGCCATCACACACCGACTACCTAGATCCTCGCCCTCCATATCCATCCACTATTCCCCGCTAGTCCCAGCCGGTTCCATTCTCGCCTTTCCTCATCCTCTCTTTCCTTCCAATCGTGGCTTCAATTGGCCGCCGCCGTAAAAGCGATCCCGCATGGAAGCAAGCTCTCTGGGTATGATCCCATCCAAGCTGTGCTCGATTGCTCGAGTATCGTGGGAAAGCCGTGCTCGAGTCCTCGCTCGCGCCGCTCTTCCTCAATGTGCCCGACCATCGTAGTCATCGGCTATCCGGATCACCGTCCTCCGAATCCTCACTATCCTCCTCGCTCTCATCTCGGGTCCTCTTCTCCTCGTAGTCGCCTTCCCCGGATGCCGATCGACACGCTCGGTGGCATGAAGATCCCGATCTCGGCTTCTTCCCCGCCACCGCCGGACGGACAATACCTCTCGCCCCGGAAGTTCGCCTCAAAGTCGCTCCGGGTCCTCCGGAAGGTAAGGATCGTCGATGGAGGTGTAGTGGTGGTGTATCTCGATGCACCGCGATCGCGATTGATGGTTGTTCTCCCAATGGCTCTTGGGAACATCATCCCTATCATCGATCTCGATCGGTCCTCGAGGAGTCTCGCAACCACATCCTCCTCGATGGTATACTCGGTGGTCTGTCCACCGCCTCCATACTCGAGCGGCGAACTCAAGAAAGTCCAAGGTAAGGTGCCTCGTGATAGATCCCGTCTCAACAACACATGTCCTGCTTTCTCGCCCACGGTTGCTATCCCGCCGGTAGCCTTTCAGTCATCCGATAGTAGGCCTCGATTACGACACTTTCCCACCGCCTCAACCTTCCTCCATAACCCAACAAATCTTCCTGTAAATACTCCCAACGGCTCATGAATAATCCGGCACATTCCCACGAATTTACGGATATGCTCATCCATTCGTGAGATCTTAACCAACGTTGTTCGGGCCATCAATATCCATAAACCTACATGTTAGTTCACCATAAAACAACAACAAATATTCACGCTTCCTTTACCATCCCAAATATCCGGGAAATCATGTCTCATACACATGTTCATTTCAACACATATCAATATCAATATCGATATAATCACGTAAGCAAACATGTAATTCACTTACAAGCACTCGCTTATCAAAATAAACAAGATTTTCAATCAACAACATATTGCTATGTAAACACATAGACTTACATCAACCATACGTGATCACATCAATCACATCATATCATATAAACGATTTTCACATCACGCCACACACGTGCCCTTTTTGTTCCATCAACAATCACTTCCACATCCACATCACCATTCAACCATACTCATCCACATCACGCTTACATCACAGAACTCTCACCATGCCAAAGCACATGAAACCAAGATCACATCAAGCATCACATAGCCACATAAAGCATCAAGAATAAACACATACCTCATCCCTTTTAAAGGAGGCGGACTGACGGTGAGTGAGGGTAGTCAGACGATAAATGCTTAGAAGAACAAGTTCTAAACACTCAATTTCAAGAACGCATATGATATAAAGCAAACAAACCGCTTTGATATCGGATAACAAGGATAGAGGTCAAAGCTAAGAACCATTGCTCGACATTACGTCACACGCCCAATTCGAGGAAGGCACGGATGCCGGGTGTGATTAGGGGTGGGGTTAAGAAGCGGGGAAGAAGGGGATACATATAACATACATGATAAGAAGATGTGACCATGAAATCGGGCAAGATCTCCTCTATAACTAGGACATATCCTCAAGGGGAGGGTGCACAAACAATCCACCAATGTAATAATATCGATAACATAACCTCGTAAAACATGATCTTGGTTTATTATAAGTAATGCAAGAAGCAAAATAGCATTACATCCTCGTCAACTAGACCGTCAACCACATAGCATGCTCAGACGAGACTCTGTGAATAATAACATAACAAATCTTGTTCCCAATCGTAAAGCAAATAAGGACAAGAATACATAATTATCGTAGTACGATATAACATAACATCGCGGAAGCATAGCATGAAGAACCCGCAGCCCACCCTCCGTCGTCGTCCAAATTCTCCTCCATCCGTGAAAAGATTTGAAAAGAGTTTGGGGTGAGTACTAGCGCACTCACCTGGGTTTTATCATAAATCAAAAGAATCATGAGGTCGTGTTTAGAGCACTTACCTTAGAAGGTTTTAAACGTAAATCCACTTCTAAGTAAGCAAAATAGATTTTTCATTTTCGATACCGATCCGTTATTATCATACTCCCATCATAGAACCATGAACCACGGCTCGAACGTATCTCGCCACCCATCACATGACATTCATTCGCCCGAACATATCCAATGCCCACGCCCGAACGTATCCAACGGGCTAACTCGGTGTGGACTTCAGGGTCAAACCCCATCGTAACCATAACCACCTCATTACCTTTTCGTGTGGACTTCCCGGGTCTATCCCCTTCGTAACCATAACCACGTGTTCTGGGTCTATCCTTATGATCAATACTCAAGATGGCGATCAACCCACCGAATAGAGATCCGTGCACAACCATGATAGAACCATATCTTCGATCGAGAACAATAATAATTTCACAAAACATTTTACGGCGTACATGTTTTATTTTGAAATATCGAGTAAATAACTCAAAATAGATATATAACCCAACCCGAACAGACGAAAACGCCAACCGGGAGATATCTACGGATCCGATGACTTCACCGATCGACCGGTAGGTACCGTAACAAGACGGAACAACTTTGGGGTTACTTCCACAAAGCAAAGCAACAACGTGATCCAAACGACGATCGTAGCAAAACTAGGTTTTCGACTTTTCAACCCACATTCGCACCTCCGGTTTTCAAATCAACTCGATGCGTAAGGAAATATATTCGAGGCATCAAGACCAATAATAGGGTACCTTCAAAATATGCATGCATGCAAGTCGACTCAAATCTTAGCGGTGAAGAAGCTTCAAAAATCGATGCTCATCCTCGATCTAGATAAACCATCCAAAATCGATGCATGAAAATGGAAACATAAGCAATATGCATAACGATTTAACATGGAATGACAAACGACGTTGAAAATGGATAACCCGCATGTACTTCCTTTAGAAAACTCAAGCAACTAAAACATCCCGACATGCGTAAACGCGAAAAATGTAAAACGGAATCGGTACTTTAGTAGAATGATAGTCTGAACTCAAAACCTAAAGGACCAGAGCGAAAGGTGGCTCGGTGGCCACCAAATCGGCGGCCACAAGCTCACGGCGCGTGAAATGCATGGGCGGTCTTGGCTAAATGCCGGCCTACTGCTTTTCTCCCTCGTCCCTTTAGAATCCCGAGTTCTATGCTATACGATCTACTAAAAGGCGGAATCAAAACAAGAAAAGGACAAAACAGAAAACGGGCTGCCCGGGGTGGTTGGTCGTGGTGGTGGCTGGCAAGAAGCCAACAAGAATGGCGCCACCGAGCCTCCCTGCCGATCCCCACTCCTCCAGCTGCAGCTGCATGACTGCTCGGCTCTTCCGTAAACACAGTAGACGAAGGAAATGAACGTTGAAAATGAAGGCCCTAGCCTCCTATTTATAGGAAAATTAGTGGGTCAAGGCAATGCACAGTGCTACTTTTTCGAAAACGCAAAAGCGACGCAACTTTTGCAAACGGACTCCAAATTTAGCAAACTTGTACCCATGGACACGAAATAAAATACCGGACACAATGACTATAAACAAGATATGCTTTAAAAGACCAATGAAAAGTCCTGGTTTTGATAACTTCCCTGAGGCCAAACCCGCATGGGTGGTCGAAAACCTCAAGATACTTAGTGTCTATGAATTCGCCATAAGACACTCTTCATAACGCCCGAGGTTTCGTGGACGGTCGATCACCAAACAAAAAGTCAACCTTTCGACCTTTTCTAGAAAAATGCGCCATGCAAAATGTGTTTAAAAGACGGGTATTACAGATATGATCCATATTTAAGTGTTATCATATCATATTGACGATGTAGATTCATAATATATAGTTGTGTGAATTTATCGAAATTTATAAATATTTATCGACCTAAGTCAAAGTTTCAAATACGACTTAGGTAAATAAAATTCAATAGTTCATAATAAATAACAATTATGTTATAGTAAGCATAGTTAAGGATGATTAAGTGTTATGTGAATTTATTAGAATTTTTAAAATTGTTTACTGGTGAAATAAGAAACCGAAAACCATATAAGATAATTCTAAGGTGTATGATTTTATTTGACTAAAGTAATTACATAATATGATCTAAAATGATGTTTTAGACATAGTATGATTTTATGGGAATTTTAGATCAAGAATTACACATGAAATGATAAGAATTTCATAAATAATTAAAAAGTCAAAATGTTGACCAAAGTCAAAATTGTCGACTTTTCGCCGACTTGGTCAAAATTGTTGACCAAAAACGTCGACTAAGGTCAAAGGCACGAATTCGATAATACGTGATCTATGTGACATAGTACGTTAGTAACAATGTAACTTACGTTACGTAAGTACATTAAAACGAACATTATATACTAAAGGTAGAATATCTCTTATAAATTAAGAAAATTCATAATCGACATTAATCGATTAGAAAGTCAAAATAGTCCGGCGTTAGCCTTATTCGACGCAGAGAACGTTATAGACTATGTCATCTCTACCGAACGATTTCAACAAAAGAATGAATGGAAGGATAGTACGACGCTCGGATCAAGAATCTTACGCAGCATGATGATATGCTAAAATTTTGTTTCTTACATTGATAAGGGGTACGACTCGAAGGAGAACGGAAACCGAGAATAGAAACTAGTGACTTAAGAAACCTTAAGTCCTCGAGGCGGGCTTTCTTACCAAAACCTTTATGAGCTTTCTTGAAAATGATTTTCACAAAAGTATACTTAATCGCTTTTTCGCAAATGATGAAGACGATATTGTCTCGCCAAAAATGTTTTATGTTTCAGATATGTCCATTCGGGCCTCGGGCAACAGAAGGAAAATATTTAATTCGGATCTAATGTTGGAGGTGAAGTGGGAATCTCGCTTAGGGTTGTGTACACTTCACTTCAATCGCCGGTTGCGATCGGTTGTTTCAACCAATGAATCGCCATTGCGATCGGTCAGGCGTCCGTGTAGGGAGGCCTCCTCCGCGCGCTAATCCATATGCCGACTTGGAATATACGTTGTAGTGATGTGAAAATGCTATGCAAGCGATATTTTGAGAAAATGAAATGTATTTAGTAAGCACAAGGCCTTTTTCAAATAAAACCCTCAGGTCTTCATCGTGGCGAGGAAGACAATATTTCGTAAAATAAAATGTTTTCGCATGTGTCCACCTGGGTGCATTATTTGTACTCACCGCATATTTGTTTTAAATGTGCAGTTGAGCGAGTGATGGAACAGAGCGGAGTTGAGCGGAATCTTTTGAAGTATGAAGTATTTTGGTTCACCTTGAGAACGCATCTTCACATGCATGTCTCACACGCTTATTCCGCCGCCATGCTCTCGAGACCTTCATATGTTTTGTTACTATGTTAAGCTTTGTAAAGGTACCGTTTTGTTGAAACCTTGAAACCATCATATATATATATATAAGTTGTCTTTGATTCATCATAATTTTGTTTCATTGAAACATCTACAATTCTTCGTAGATGCAATGAGTTGGTAACCTTATTCGCTTCATATTCTCTTAACCCAAACCCGAGTCACAACCGGTAAGGTGGTAGCCGAATCGGTCCGACAATAGTGCGTAAATCATCACACACCAATATAGTGCGAAATCGAACACACCAATTCATTAAACGCGCGATAAAAGAAGGATCTCACCAATTCCTCAACCGAGGTAAGAGAATGCACATCATAGGCTTAAGATCATCGGGAATCTCCTCATGTAAGCATTCACTCATCTCCGCATTTCTCCAAGCCCTAGTCTCCACGGCATCGCCGGCCCATCCCGAGATATGTCGCCACCCAAAGTGCAGAGACCGGTGTGTACACCCAGCGTCAGAGCCCTCACCCCGGAAATGAAGGCGATCATCGGCCTCACTGCAGTGCGATCAGAGGGTCACCACCCGGTCCCATGCGCGACCCAACACGGATCCAAGTTCGCATAGTAATTGTGTGCACCACATCGAACCATAGGGTAGTAAGTAGGCAGTGGGGAAGAGAAAGCAAGAACACTACAACCACAACTAGCGAAGGGGTCGGCAAGGGGCAGAGAATTACCTACAAAGTCTTCATCGACCTCTACTTTCACCAGATCCATAGCGGTGGGTGGCGGATCTACGGAGTTTGAAGGCATCCCGTCATCGTGGCCTCGCCGACCGCCAGGAGAGTGAAAACTTAGGTTTAATTCATCATCAACCTCAAGATTCAAAGGAATGGCGGTTCATCCTTCACATGACGGAGATTAAATCATTACGGGAGGGCGAGAGACCAAGGCGAGGTCTAGCAAATCTAGGGTTTTCGTAAGTAAATGGTGAAATATCGGCTGCAGAGAGGCAAAGAGAGAGAGAGAGAGAGAGTGGATAGAGGGTTTAGGGACTGTTGGGCTAGGAGCTGCGATTTGCCGGGCAAATCTAAGGGTTAACGAAGCAAAATCGCCGCAGAGAGCATCGAGAGGAGAGAGAGAGAGAGAGAGAGAGAGAGATGAAACTGCAGATAGAGAGCAAATGAGTGAAAAGAGGGAGGGTCGCGTGTGGTTGGGCTGGGAGATTAGGGCTTAGTTAAAATTTGTTAATTAAGCCCTAATCCAACCCAAAAATGGTAATGGGACTAATGGGCTGGGACATCCCATTTAGGAAAGAGGGACTAATGCGGTCGGACAGAGGGAGTATATTTTAAATATGGGTTGGCCCACTTCTTTAGGGTAACTATCATTTTAAACCCTAAACTATACTTATTTTATCAAAAATATTATTTTAAACCCTAAACTAATAACATTTTATCAAAAATATCATAAACTTTGAGAAGTATCATTTAAACCTCAAACTATTAATTTTTTTTATTAAAAATATCCTACATATTTATCAAAAATATCCTATATTCATTTTTCAGCTCTCAAAATTAGACGAGGGATATCTTCTGATGTGGCTCATCGAATATATCTGGTGTTCATTTTCTTCTTTTGAAATTTTGATGTGGCTCATCGCATGAGAAGAAGATATTTCTCGTCTAATTTCGGAAGCTAAAAAATGAAAGTAAGATATTTTTGATAAAAATAATAATAGTTTGAGGTTTAAAGTGATACTTCTCAATATTAATAGTTTGAGGTTTTAAATGACATTTTTTAAAATTCAGGGTATTTTTGATAAAATATTAATAGTTTTGGGTTTTAAATTATACTCCCCTCATCCCAAAGATCTTGAGGTCAAACTTTTGGACACATGATTTAAGGAGCTTTAGATTAGTGTTTTAAGGGTGTTAGTAATTGTAGTAAGTTAGTGATAAATTTATAATTAGTGTTTTTATTCAAATTTTTTATAGATTTTTTTTTTTTCATGTTGGAGAACTATTTCAAATCATTTTTTTTCCTATTTTCTGTAGGAAAAATTAATGAAATAAATAATGGAAAAATTGAAACACAACACAAACAATTCAAAGAGAATCGGAAATTTATTGAAATTTTCGGGGCAAAAAATTTCCGCGCCAACAATATACATTGAGAAGAAAGTTTTGCCTTCTTAAATTTCATAAGGAAAAATTCAAGTTTGACACTTAAAATTCAATCAAATGTGATCCAACTAATCTATAAATATGAGGAACTACTTCAGCCAACACACTACTTCAAAAACACAAAATAACCAACAAAAACATGAACAAGGATCTTTCTACAGGAAAAAGAAATCAAGTAGTCTAATTCATTCTTGAGTCATGCATTGGTGGAAAACCACCTTGAGGCAAGCTTTTGGAAGCTCAATATAAGTTCTCTATCTCGAGATAGACGGTATCCTGGTTGTGGGGAGCTGCAAAGATTCAACAACAAAAATGAGAAGTGATTCAATGTGTTAGTGGGTAAAAAAATAAAAATAAAAATTAAGGTAGTGCACCTTGACCTCACAATACTCTTAACTCTGGAATATAGTGAAAAATGCACCATAAGAAAATGATTGTGGGTTTAGTATAAGTAAGAGCACAATACGGAGACGTGTGCAATCGTGATGATTAGGCTCATACATCACCATAAAGCTCGATTTATGAGCTCCCCAAACAAGCTGTTACATATGAAATTCTCATTCGAAGTAATAGAATTAGATAGAATACTCAACAGGATCAGGTTCAAGAATATACACTACACGATGCATATTGATGAGAAATGGTTCTATATTACCAAGGGATTCCACATATTTTACTTAGCACCTGAAAAAATAGAACCTCATAGGACATGTGAAAGCAAGAAGTTCATATCTAAAATCATGTTTATGTGTGTTGTGTGCAGACCTTTGTTTGCTCCTAATAAAGATGTCTTATTCGATGGAAAATTTGTCATTTTTTCATTCACAACTCAAGTTCCAGACAAGAGAAATAGTAAAAATAGAATTGCAGGTACACTAGAGACAAAGCCAATTGATTCAATTACCAAAATGGTGATTAAAGAGTGTTTAATCAACAAGGTATAGAATATACAAATGTTATGTTTCAATGTAATGACAAGTTGATTGGCATTGAATGTGAGGTTGTCATACAATAGATTTCTTACATTTATTGTTGTTCACATACTATATTTATTGCTTATTGATGAAATTAATGGATGATCATTAGATTTGTTTTCCCCAAATCATCATTGATCAATTTCCCTTGTTTACCTTTTCCATTTAATACTTTTTACCAACAAATATCCAATTGTATTGATGTTTCACATATCATACCAACAATTATGACCAAGTGGTCAGAGGGTGAAAGTAAGGATATATACATACAATAAGATAAAGCGAGGCCTCATATTCAAGATAAGGATTCTGAATTCAGGGTTGCTGCAAGCCAAAATGGATTCAACATCAAATTAGTGCAGCAACCCCCAAATTCTCCATACTACAATGTCAATGACTTAAGATGGTTTAGAGCCATACAATCTCTACAAATAGAAACAACATGCAAAACAGTGGATGAACTTCTAGATGCAGCGGTGAGCTCATTTAACAAGTTATCTCCTATTAGACTTAACAATGTATTTTTCAGTCTATATGGTGGCTTGATTGAGATTTTGAAAGTCAAATGACAGAATTCCTACAAGATTCCACACATTGAAAAATGAGCACTTAGAAGATCAGACCAGTTTCCATACAATTTAGAAGTACCAATAGAACTAGCAATTCAATGCATCAATTTTCTCAATGAAATGGGTAGAATTGAGGGAATTAGGGAGATAGAGGAGACGTTAAAGATTGAAGGGCATTTAAAGGAATATGTGTTGAAGCAAGCTTTTGGTCATCAATTTTTGTAAAGTGAAAAATTTTGTATGCACTTCGTAAATTAAAAGTGCAAGCAATTTGATGCACTTTTGAATGTAAAGTGCTTTTTTTTTGTATGCATTAGTCACATCCCTTCAATGTAAGTGAATTTTAACATAGAAAAGTACAATTACAGAATCACCAACACATATCATCTATCCAATCCCAACACAGATTACCAATAATATAGAATCATCAACACATATCATCAATCCAATCCCAATACATAATCCAAAAACACATAATCAACAACATAGAATCACAAATAAAGATCACTAATTCAGCCAATATCATCACTAACACAAAATGCAAAGAACTTTGAATAAGATTAGATCTCATCAAAATTGGAGAAGGAGGAGTTAGATCTCAGAATTTTTGACCCAAATCATCATCGATCATTCATCCAGCCTTTAATATTCCATTTTCTGATTTCTTTCTCAACCACTTCCTCAGCTTTTGCAACGGCGTGCACAACACTTCATCAGAGATGGGAGGAAAATAAACAAGGCTCAAGTCAAAGATTGACCAATCCCATCCTTCGAACTGCTCTATCTTTTTCTTCTTCATGTAGTCGGTGAGCTCATCGTCAAGGTATAAGAGATTAGCCACATCGTCAGAGACATCATCGATCGTGAAAGGTTGAAAGCCACCTCGAATAAAATACAGATCTATGCTTGTAGTGGCGAGGCACGGTGGAAGTGAAAAAATCTCTAGTAAGAAGTGTGAGAGCGACATAGGTGTTTAGAAGCGTGATGGAGACAGAGGGTTAAACCCACACCGTCGACGAGCCCACCGCGCGGAGGTGTCATCGTGGTGAAGAGACGATGTGGTTTTACCCAGCGGGATGGAGATGTGAGAGCACCGTCCGAAGAAGGGGACGGTGAAGACGTAGAGTTTTCACCCATCGAGAGAGGGGAAATGGAGGCGGCGAACTAAGATTTGACAAAATCGAGAAAGACGAGAGTGCCATCCGAAGCCAAGATCTAGGGTTTCAAAAGATTCGAAAGAGATGAGCAATGGATCGAGAGATGTGAGAGATTGGAGGAGAGGGAATAGGTTGATGAGTGAGGAGTGAGTGTTTTAATTTTGGTTAGCCCAAATAAAAAAAAATAAAAAATCAGGGCCCAATTAGTCAACCTTAATTAAATTTTAATTTTGGGTTAATTTCCCTAATTATTTCCACGTAAGAAAATGACTCAACTATCTTGAGATGGCTCGAAAATGAATAAACCCCAATATCGTTGGGACGGAGGGAGTATTTTTTAAAGTTCAAAATACTTTTGATAAAATGAGTATAGTTTGTGGTTTAAGTGATATTTACCCACCTCTTTAATATAAAGATGTGTGTATCACAATTTACAATACTATATTCTGTTTCTCTTGGTGCGAAAGCCCAAGAACGAGGGCCCATAGAAATAGCATTTATATACGATATAAGAATAATAATTTTAGCATGATTTTTTTTTTTTTTTTGAATATATGGAGAATCGAATTCGTTACTTTTGGTTCGCACTGGATAAATCCTATGATCATATGCAATAACCTACAAACTACACATGATGGGTAAAGTACACTTGGAAAATCAGGTGTGACAGACTCAAACCCGCATAAGCATTAGCGGGGTTCGAACATATGATATTTTTGGTCACATGAATCCACTTTATCACTAGTCCATCCCAAAGGGACATGAATATCTAATTATATATGTCAAACCACAAAAACATAAATTGACAACAAATCTATTCGTAAATTTCTTTTAGAATTAACTTGCAAAAACATAAGTGATGGCAATCAATTGAATTACGATATGAACTCATACATGTGTGTATGAGATCAATTCTCCAATCGAGGCACACTCATGTGCATTCTGATTCACGGTGCATGACCTCTAATTGAATCTTACTTATAATTAATAAATCTTAATTGAAAATTTGATTAACTCTAACTAGGATGGATGCATCCGAAAGTACACATGTTTTTGCCTTCTACATTTGCGATAATAATATTTTATTTGTGTTAAAATGAATTTGAACATAAGATGTATAAGCTTATAAGTTAAGATACTTAAAGTAACTTATAAATTTTTGGACTGTTATAATATGATCTCACAAATTATTTATTTGCGTAGCTTAAAAGCAATTTAATAAAAAAAATTAAGGGTTGAACATCTTTTAAAACACCGAAAACAAAATCCAAATTAAATGCGCATGCATATGTGTGTATCAATATGTGTGATAATTAATCTCTTTGGAGGTGTTTGGTTTGATGGATAAGATAAATAAGATTGATAGGATATAGTATGGTGTGATTATTTGGATTATTTAGTCTTGTGTTTAGATTGATTGATTGTGATTTATGATTAATTGAAGGATTGTGACTAAAATGAAATATAATACCAAACTTGTCCTTTTAAACTATTTTTTTCAATTGGCAACCACATGAGAACATAATAACATATATTATTAAAATTAATCCTTTAAAATAATTTAATTATATCTAAATTAATCATACCTATAGTTTGAAACTAAAATTGAACAATATATAAATTCATTTCCAAAAAGATGAAAATCAATTTTGGCCAAAATAAAATAAAACAAAAAAAAAGTCCAAAAAGAAAATTGGCCCGACAAAAAAATGGGCCAAAATAAATTTTCTCTATACGCCCCCCATATCTCTATCTCTTTAGCCCTTAACGTTCCTCCCTTTCCTCCCTTGACTCCCATCTCCTCTTTCCCTTTATTAAAACTGCCTCTACTGTCGCCTTCAATCCGGCGGCACCGCGACATCACCCTCTCATTTTTTCCTCTGTCTGTTCCCGCTCTCGAATGCACACACAAATTTAGGGGAAAAATGAACCATTTTTTCCCAATTCTCTCCCTATCTGGCCGCATCCTCCATAATTCTGACAGACACCGCCATCGTCGACGGTCAACCCATGACCACCATCTCCCCTTCGTCTGTCTCAGCACCCATTCTCGATCACATCAACCACTAGGGGCTTCGAGGGGAGAAGTAGAAGTGTGAGGGATACCATCCCCCCTCTCTCTCAACATATCCGGTTGTCGTCGCTATCATCTCTTGCGGGGCTCTGCCCGATGTCCTCTCTCATCCATCTTTCTTATGTTACCGGTGAACGACCACAGGCCACACTGCACATGCAGTGTCAGCACCACCTCTGTCCATCCACCTCCTTCTTATGTCACGATCGGACTTTGCTAATGATAGCTAAGCCGGGAAATCATGATCGGGATGGAGAATTAGAAGAGGATAGAAAGGTCGAACTTGCTTAACTAAAATGAATCGATAAGCGTAATTAAAATATAATCAAGTATTTTGGGGAAAAAGATGTTGAGATACACGTATAAAGACATGTATCTCGGGGCATCCTTTAACTAAACTTGACAAAAGCTCGGCTCTGCACTTCACCATTCACATCACACCAACTCAGAATTTAGAAATATATGCAGGTCTGAGTAAAAAAGCACTCAGTTATCACATGCCGAAAGATACATACATACTTATATAAACTGTAAATTGTCATGCCAATGTTGAATTTGTATCTTGGAAGTTTCGCTGAGCAGAGTACAATGTTTCTCGTTACCACTATTACAATCTCCTATCCGAATTGTTTACTTGATCAGATATGATGTCCCTTTATCTCATATATGTTAGATCATACATTGTGTTGTAGATCACGTAAGTTTGTATGATTGGTCGAAGCTTAATGAGATATAAAAAGTATCACAAATTTGAGATAACTTAAGGACGAGTTGTCGGTATAGTGCGGATAGATAAGAAGTGACGTGACTCGACGTATGGACGGATCACGATGAGATGAGTTCTTCTATCCGACCGTCGTGAAGAACCCAGATCTCGGTGACTTTACGCCGATCTAAACCTCGATAAGATATTAGGTGAGATGAGTTGCTCACCATCACTTGACTTGTTATGGGTGAGGGTTAGATGAGATAACCCAAGATTCTTTACATCTTGGGTGGTGGCGGTCTTGTATGTCATGCTAGTTACTTGTGTCGAGTGACCGATCCGCTAGGATTATGACGCCCCTTAAGGAGCTCAAAGGTTTATTGTACTAAACCCGCAGTCGAGTTATCTCAAGTACAATAATAAGGTTGAGTGGTACTACTTAAGGAATTAAATATATTAATTATTTTAAGCGGTCAAACGTCAGAAATAATCATGGACGTCGCGATATCTTAAATACGGATTCGTTAAGTCTAAGTGCAAGCCCGATTCAACTTCGAAAATAAAGGGTAATTCAAAGATTTATTCTCTAGTGGCATGAATAAATGTTTATGAATTAATTTATGTTCAATTTGAACATAAGATAATTAATTTATTTGCGCCCATCTTTATTCCTCGCGATTGATCCCTGGTACGCCCATCCAGCCCGGAGCTTAGTGAATTTTGTCCACCTCTTCTTAGAGTCCCACCGACTCGTTTTGATCCTCTCTATCTTGGGTGATATTATTATATTTATCGATATGCAGAAATTCTATCTATATGGATTTGGGTTGCATTATAAATATAAGGTGAGAAAATCAAACCCTAATCCTCAATAGTGAAATTTCGAGAATCATACTTCTCGAGTTAGGATTTTCGAAAACTTTGAGAAGAGAAGGTATGCTAATTTCTATAGCACTTCCATAGATTGTCCTCACTCTGCATGGAGTTTAGCAATCGGGATACCCGTAAGATCAAAGCACGAGTCTCGATCCAATCCTTGCTCGGCAAATTGTGAGGTAAGCACGAGAAAACACCAACGTGATGCAATTAATTATATAGGTGCATGCTAGGTATATAATCAATGTATGGTGAATTAAACATCCAAGATAGATCCTCGGCAGAGGTTAAAATCGATTTCCCTACAATTGGTATTAGAGCCTGGGATCGAATCTTGGCTCTGCTGGATTAATTCACGCTGATTATTACGTGCACAATTAATTAATTGTGGATCTGTCATTCATCGTGGCTCGTTTTAATTTTTGTCGGATTTTATTTTTCACCACGAGAAAATCCATGGTTAGATTAGAATTTTTCTTGTAAATCTAATCTGTAAAAGAGAAACGAAGACGAAGAACGAGACGATGGAGTCCCATCGCACGGCGTCAGAAACCAGCGCACGGCGAGGCACGACGTGGCACAGCCCTAGCGCGTAGAACCGTCGGCAGCTCGTGTACGGGTCTCGACGGCTTCGGGCGATACGGACGGGCAGACCTCGGTGGCATCGGATGCGGATGGGCGGCATGCCACGAAGTGGTCAGACAGTAGCGACCTTCGGCAAAGACCGACACACCCTCGACGATGACGTGCAATTGTCGGTAACAAAGCGGACATGGACGGCGGTGTCGCGGAGTCCCTCGGCGAGGTGGATGGCGTGGCTCGGCAATCGAGCGACGGGCGGCGGTTCCAGCGGATGCCTCGGCATGCCTCGGCCACGAGTACGCACGCCGCGGGTCTCGATGGATGGCTTCGGCAGCACACGGGCGGACAGCCGGGCGTGCGAGGCATGTATTTTCCGTGCAGACGCCTCGGCACACCTCGACAGGTGACGCTCGGTAGCTTCGATAGCGTCGGGCGATGGGGCGCACGATTCTCACGTAGATGCCTCGGCAACGCTCGGTGATTCCCTCGGTAGCTCGCTAGGCGCTAGCGCACGAGTCGCGCGTAGGGTTTTCTCGAAAGATGCCGGCACCTGCGCATAAATGACTCGGTAGCAGCTCCCGACGTGGCGAGGTGAGTCTGGGCGCGAATCCTCGGCAGACCTGGGCGAAGTCCTCACTAAGGCAATTTTTCCTGTAAATTATGATATGCAATGTTTGTTTATCTTTGTTGTGATTAAGTGATTTGTTATTAATTTTGGTGATAATTGAACTTGGTTATAATTTGAAATTCTCTTCCTTGTTTTGATGTTATTAACTGTTGTGAAGATAATATTCTTCTTTGTATCAAGATGCCTCCTGCAGAAGAAACCCAAGTTTGGAAGGAAGAAAGTGAAACCACACCACGTAATTTTCCAGATCGTACATCCTCTCCACCAAACCGAAAATTGCGGAACTTTTCTTCGACAAACCCACCCAATTTTACCGGTGGTAGTCCCGCCGAGGTCAAGAATGGGTGTGAGTTGTTGAGAGGATATTCAAGTTCTTAGAATGCAACGACCAAGAATGCTTGTTATGTATATCTTTTACATTGAAGGGCTCACGACTTTTGGTGGGAAGCAAGCGAGAAAACTCGCTACCGATCGGTTGATTTAATTTCACTGAGACCGATTCAAAGAAGAGTTGTATGCAAAGTTCATACCGGCTACCGTAAATGTAATGAAATCGAATTTATGAACCTGAAGCAAGGGAATAGAAGCATCGCAGAATATGATCGAGAATTTTGTACTCTATCTCGATACGCACCATATAAAGTTGAGACAGACGAGAAGATGGCGGAGATGTTCCGATCTGGACTCTGTTCGGAAATACGTATCATTTTGGCCGCACAACCTCCGATGTCATATGCTGAGACTTTGAATCGTGCGTTGGATATGGAGATGGAAACGCAGTCCGAGAAAGCCACGTCTGAGTCAACCTCAAATTTATCGCAGAATTTGTTGATGACAAGACCTTCTCCATCGTAATGTAAATTTAAGGGAACAAGAAAGTGGGAGAATAAGGGACTTATGAATAAGAAACCCTTTCGAGACAAGGATCGTGACGTTAAGGCCATTTCGACCATCGCACTGAGACAATCGTTTTTCTCTCCTAATCAGGTGAGACCACCAACATGTCCATGTCTGCAATATACCACATTTTGGTATCTGTAGAAGTGGAAGCAATACTTGCTTCACCGTGGACAAGTTGGTCATTTTGCATCCGCTTGTCCTTATCGACCAAATATGTTTGGAAGAGAGAGATCAAAGTATGTTCGCCTGCTCAATCAAGAAAGCTATGATCGGCTATCCACAAAGAACCACGATATCAACTTCCTCCTCCTGGCGACCCAAAGTTCGGATATTTCATTCCCACGACGTAGCGCAACCTCTTCAACTTCAACTCAACGCGTCAAAAAGCGATGCGCTTAAGCGTAAACAACCGAGAAGAACTCGAGCGATTTGTGGTATGGCCCGGTTAAAGGTGTGCCTATTATGGTTTTGTTTGACACGGAGCTTCACATTCTTTTATCTCTACCGCATGTGTAGATAATCTTGAACTCCCAGTAGAACAAGTGAAATAGGTTTCAAGTGGTTACTACGGTAGGCGGGCGATCGTGGTTGATCGATATGTCCTAACTTAGAGTTTGAGTTAGCATCACTTAAATTGAAAATTTGAGTCTTACGTCTTCTATGCATGTGGGATATAGATATTATTCTAAGCATGGACTGGTTAACTAAAAATTTCGCCACAATTCGGTGCGAGCAAAGAGAGATAGCGTTTCAAACCCCAGGAAAAGAACCCACCTGTTTCTATGGGATAGATGAAAGAAGAAGAAGCGTTCCTGTAATTTACGCTGCAAGCGTAAAAGTTATTGAGAGGTGAAGAAAATCATGCTTATCTCGTGTATTTGAATGATGAAAGTAAGAAAGAAAGAAAAATAGAAGACGTGCCGGTTGTGAAAGAATATAAAGATGTATTTCCAGAAAAGTTGTCAGGGTTACCACCGGATCGGCAGTTGGATTTCGTCATTGATCTAAAGTCGGGGTCAGCGCCAATTTCAAAAGCGTCTTATCGAATGGCTCCAAAAGAACTGCAAGAGTTAAAGATTCAATTACAAGAACTTTTGGACAGGATTCATTCGACCAAGTGCATCACCTTGGGGAGCACTTGTCTTGTTCGTCAAAAAGAAAGACGGCACACTGAGAATGTGTATTGATTATCGGAATTGAACAACGTAACATCGAAAATAAGTATCCACTACCTACGATAGATGATTTATTTGATCAATTGAGAGGAGCAAGGTATTTTCAAAATCGATTTAAGGTCGGGTTATCATCAAGTGAAAATCAAACACGAGGACATACCAAGGCGCATTCGAACTAGATACGGACACTACGAGTTTGTAGTGATCTTTGTTTGGATTAACTAATGCCCCACCGCCTTTTATGGATCTTATGAATCGTGTTTTCCATAAATATCTCGATAAGTTTGTATTGGTGTTTATCGATGATATACTAATATATTCTCCAAGTGAAAAGAGCATGAAACACATTTGCGATTGGTATTGGAAAAGTTGAGGACCAAAAGTTATATGCTAAGTTTAGCAAGTGTGAATTTTGGTGAATGAAATAAATTTCCTTGGATATATAGTTGCGCAGAAGATATAAAAGTCGACCGCAAAAGTCCAAGATGTACAAGAATGGAAACTACCACGACTCCAAATGAAATCCAAGTTTTAAGGATCGACCGGTTACTATAGAAGATTTATCAAGGATTTTCCAAAATTGCCGTGCCAATGACACAACTGTTAAAAATGGAGTGAAATTTGGTGGACCCAAGAATGTGAAGGCGGTTTTCAAGAATTGAAAGATAGACTAACCATCGCCCCATATTGACCATACCTGATCCAGAGAAAGAATATACCATTTATACCGATGCATCTCGAAACGAAATTGGATGTGTTCTGATGCAAGAAGGAAAGGTCATCGCGTATGCTTCGCGGCAATTGAAACCTCATGAACATAACTATCCTACTCATGATTTGGAGCACGCAGCTGTAGTCCATGCATTGAAAATCTGAGGCATTATTTATACGGATCAAGATACGAAAAGTTCACGGATCACAAGAGTCTAAAATACTTTTTCGAGCAAAAAGATTTAAATATGCGGCAACGAAGATGGCTCGAGCTGGTCAAAGATTATGATTGTGAGATCAAATATCAACCGAGAAAGGCTAATGTCGATTGTCGACGCTTTAAGCAGAAATATTAGGAATTCTTTTAACAGAACATGAAGAATTATTGAGGAATTCAAACAACGAAGCTTGAAGTGGTGCTACCTCCCCAAACCACCCAAGACATAGTAGCGGCATTAGTGGTACTCCGGATTTGAGAGCCGAATAATCAAGCACAACGACGAGATGCATGGCGAAACATTGCATGAGCAAGAATTAGATCGTGAATCTCCCGGTATCATGAAGCAGAGACAATGCAATTATGTTCGGCAATCGAATATGTGTGCCTAATGACGACAAGTTGAAGACAAAATTATGAGCTTAAGCTCATAATATTTCGTATGCCGCGCATCCCGGAAGCACGAAGATGTATCAAGACTTTAAGCGAAATTCGTGTGGGCGGGGAATGAAACCAGAAATCGCATCATATGTCGAACGATGTCTAGCGTGCTGCAAGTGAAAGCATTGCATCGTAGACCGTACGGAAAGTTACAACCTTTAGAAGTGCCTGAATGGAAATGGAATCACATTGCGATGGATTTTGTAACTGGATTACCCAAGTCAAGACGAGTAAACACTGCTATCTGGGTAATTATTGATCGGTTAACCAAGAGTACTCATTTCGTTCCAATTCAAAGAAAATACGGAGGCGAGATAAGTTGGCATGATTTAAATTCAGAAATCGTAAACACATGGAGTGTCGATATCAATTACATTTGATCGCGATAACAAATTCACCTCTCGATTTTGGACGACTTTTCAAAAAGAATTGGGTACTCGATTAAATTTTAGTACTGCTTTTCATCCCCAAACAGATGGTCAAACCGAGAGAACGATTCAAACACTGGAAGATATGATTAGAACAGTAGTGCTGGAAAGAGGGGATCAGTGGGAGCAAGTTTTGCCCTTGATTGAGTTCGCCTATAATAACAGCTATCAGGCTACAATTAATATTGCTCCTTACGAGGCACTGTATGGTAAGAAATGTAGATCACCCCTTTATTGGGACGAAGTTGGAGAAAGGGAAATTCTTGGTCCGGAAGCAGTCGAAGAAATGGTCCAGATAGTACGACAAATAAAGCAAAGAATGAAAGAAGCCCAGGATAGGCAAAAATCCTACGCGGATAATCGTCGTACAGAATTGAATTTTGATGTAGGAGACAAGGTCTTTTTGAAAGTTTTCCCTCATAAAGGAGTTCATCGTTTTAGCGTAAAAGGAAAACTCAAGCCACGATTTATTGGACCTTATGAAATATTAGAAAGAATTGGGTCAGTAGCATATAGATTACCGTTGCCACCCAACCTCGCTAATGTACATGACATCTTTCACGTTTCTCAACTCAGGAAGTATGTGTATGATCCAACGCACATCCTTCATTATGATGAAATAGTTCCCGATGCCGATTTAAGCTATGAGGAAAAGCCCGAATGCATTCTGGACCGGAAGGAGCAAAAGCTAAGGAATAAAGTTATTCCTTTAGTGAAAGTTCAATGGAAACATCATGGTCCAGAAGAAGTGACGTGGGAACTAGAAGAACGAATGAGGGAAAAGTACCCCGACTTGTTTGACAAGGTACTAAATTTCGGGGATGAAATTTATTTTAAGGGGGAGGTAATGTAGTAACCCGAAAATTTTAAGTCTTAATTAGAACTTAATTAGGTATAATTAGGGCTTAAAAGGGGGTTATTCTTAAAGAATTTATAAAGTAGTGCATCATAGATTATTAAGCGATAGAAATTCGATTAATTCCTAATCGAAGGAATAGAAATTAGAAGACGTAGAGATTAATTAGAAATGAGTTTTATTATGATGAAATGTAAGAGATGTGATTATTATTGTGTGTTTGAGTGAAAAATGTCATTAAATGGAAAATGTGCTAAGAAATGCATTAATTAGTTTTACATGGGAATTTTCTTATGAAATGAGATGAATTAATGTTTAAGCTATTAAATGGCTTGAATAAATTTATTTTATTATTATTTAGTGATAAAGGAATTATTTGTCATAATTTTCGAAATTTAAGGAGTTTAAGCATAATTATTTGAATTTTAACACGTGAAAGAATTTAATTTATGTTTATATGAATTTAATTTCAATCATGGATGTAAATTGTTTTGGATTTTAATATTTATTAGAAAATATAGTTTTAGCCTATTAAAGGAAATTAATGTGTAACATTAGTAAATTTAGATGTATAATTATAAATTTTTGAAATTTGTGTCTAATTATAATAAAATGAATATAAATGTACATGTAAATACACATAAGCATTCTAGAAATTTACAAAACACATAAGATCATCTTCAAGCTTCCTATTACCCTCATTTTCGGTCACACACACTTGTGCACACACAAAAATTTTCTTTTCATTTCTAATCCCAAAATTAAGTGTTAAAGTGATAGAAAATCATTCCACGAAAGGTAATTACCTTATTTACTCCAAGTTTTTCTAATTTAAATTAATGAATATGATGTTTTATATATCTAGGGTTTTCGAAAATTAGGTGATCAATTTTAAGGTTGATTTGTTTAAATTTTGTTATGTTTATTGATTTAATTATGTTTATGATGCATGAATAATATGATCTATGGTTTTAATTCTTTCATTTCCTAAAGTTGGTTAATTAAAGTTTTGATTATGAACCCTAATTTTTGTATGTGAAGTATATGTTGTGATTTAGTTAAATTGAGTTTAAATAAATGTTTAGGAATGAAAACAAACAATATATGATTAAAGAAGTGAAAAGTTTAAAACATGTATATTAAAGCCCTAAATTTTCGAAAACTAGGGATGGTGAGAACTTAAAGATTTTGATTTTATTTGATCAAATTGACATGATATTTAAACTTTAGGATATATATAATGCATGATATAAATTTATAAGAATTTAATTCATGCATATGAATAAATCCCAAATTTTCGAAAATGAAGGGGATGACTTGAACTTTGATTTCTTTATTTTATTTGATATATTTGATATGATTTTTGAGATCTATAATAAAAATAATGCTTAAGTTGAATTTATGAGAATTATTGAACATATATACTAAAAGATGAAAAATTAAAGTTTAGTGCAAAGTTGTGATTTTATGTGATGAATTTGGTTAAGGTTTGAAGTGATCATGAATTAATGATCATTGATGATGAATGAGTATAAATATGAATTGTTTGATATTAAATGGATATTAGATTTGTAAAATTATTGAAATTGCCGATAAACTTGATTGAAGGTCATATAATGATAATGATGTAAATGAATGAAATAGAACTTGTTTTAAGTTCCTAAATGTGTATTTAAGCATATGGTGATGATTCGGTGGAGTTTATGATGAAATGGATTGAGTTTGGGTTGATTTGGCGATTCAAATTATAAACGTTACTCTGCCGAAATTTCGTTAGAATTTGTCTATTAAAGAGACGTTTTGAGAATTTAAGTGGTAACATATGATAAGTGCGGAAGTTGTTTAACTTCTTTGACCATAGCATGTTATGTGGTTATCTAAGATTTAGGTAGGGGTGTCTAATGGTTCGGTTTGCTAAGCAACCGAATTTCTCGAAAAAGTGGAACAAAATCGAACTGCTTTAAATTTTAGGTTAACCAAAACCGATCGATTCCGACTGTTCGATTTTGGTTAACCTAAAACCGAATTAAAATTAATTAATAATAAAACAAATAAAATAATAATTAAAAATCAAACTTATTAAAATAGATAAAATATTTAACAATAATTAATAAAGTAATAATTAAAATTGATTTTCATAATTTTTAATTAATTAATTAGTAATAGAAATAATAATTAAAAATAAAAACAGATTTTCGGTTTTCGGTTCCGAATCGTTTCGGTTATTTGCTAACCAATAACCGAATTTTTTTCAACTCGAATCAAACCGAACCGATAACCAAATTTGTCGGTTTTGGTTAATCAATTTGTTTGTTTCGGTTAGGTTCGATTCTAACCGAAACCGAAACCGCTTAGACACCCCTCAGATTTAGGTATAATAAAGAATAAGTTATGAAGGAATATAATAAATTTAACCTAATCTTAGATAAGGTAAGATTAAGATTGAGTTGTAATATGTCAAGTGAGCAAGAAAGTTTACTAAAATTTGTAATAATCTTATTTTACAAGGAACGAGCAAAGGAGATCGAAGTGAAAGACGAAGGAACAAACGCCTTAGAGTGAACGTTAACAATTGGTAATGTCTTTCAAATTATTTTGAACAAAGCTTAATGTTATTCTTCAAACTTATTGCAATTGTGAGAATGTTTAAATCACCACATTATGGATATGTTGAAAATGATTGATTTACCACATTGTGGGTATGTATGTAATACCCCGCCTTTTAAACACATTTTGCATGGCACGCTTTTCGAGAAAATGTCAAAGGTCGACTTTTGTTTGGTGATCGGCCAGTCACGAAACCTCGAGGCGTTGTGAAGAGTGTCTTATGATTCATATAGACACTAAGTATGTGAGTTTTCACCACCCATGAAGGTTTGGCACTCGGAAGTTATCGAAAACAGGACTTTTCATTGGTCTTTAAAAGCATATCTTGTTTATAGTCATTGTGTCAGGTATTTTAAAAGCATATCTTGTTTTAAAACCTTCTAAGGTAAGTGCTCTAAACACGGCCTCATGATTCTTTCGATTTATGATAAAACCCGGTGAGCGCTAGTACTCACCCCAAACTCTTTTCAAATCTTTTCACGGATGGAGGAGAATTTTGGACTCAGGCGACGCTGAGGGGTGGAGCTGCGGGTTCTTCATGCTATGCTTCCGCGATGTTGTGTTATATACGTACTCTGATAATTATGTATTCTTGTCCCTTATTTGCTTTCTGATTGGGAACAAGATTTGTTATGTTATTCTGATGTGAGTCTCGATACGAGCATGCTATGTGGTCAACCGGTCTAGTTGGAGGATGTAATGCTATTTTGCTTTCTTGCATTACTTATAATAAACCAAGATCATGTTTTTCCGAGGTTATGATATCGATATTATTCATTGGTGGATTGTTTGTGCACCCTCCCTTCGTGATACGTCCTAGTTATAGAGGAGATCGCCCGATTTCATGGTCACATCTTCATCATGTATGTTATATGTATCCCCTTCTTCCCCGCTTCTTAACCCCTCACCCCTAATCACACCCCGCATCCGTGCCTTCCTGAATGGGCGTGACAATGACGACGAACGACCCATCTACGGAGGAAAGCTGTTATGCATCTTGTGCGTGTTTATGGTCGTGAGCTTGCAAATGTAGGTCGTCCATGGTGGGAGAAGGCCTACTTTCTTTACCAAATGACGTAGATAGGGTATGACCGTAGTTGGGAACCTTCGGGACCAACTCGTGTATGTGATGCCGATATGTTTCAAAACATGAATGTGTGGTGATCAAATTATGAAATTCTCTCATGAAGTAATTATTCAAGTTATTTGCGCAACTATTGTTTAAATGATTTTCATAATTTCTGAAAGTGCATTTTGGTAATTACCCACTAAGTACTCTCTAGTACTCATACCCGCGAAATGTTTCTATTTAATGCAGGTTGAGCGCGGAAGAGATATGGGCTTTGGAGCTGAGCTTAGTCTTTCTTTTGTTTTGAATAGTTGTGCCCGAATGTCATGTCTTCATACATGACATTCACTACTCTTCCGTTGTTAACTCTGAAACTTGAAACTATACTTTTGAGAAACCTTGTAAATGTTTGGAAATGTTTATGTACATATTGTCGAGACTTTGACCGCTCATTCATTGTTATCATTGCATTGGTTATTTTGGTTGTGCAGTTGGCTTATCCATATTCTAGGAATATGTTGCCGCTTATTGAAAATTTTATTTCTTTAACTCATTCGCTTATCGAAATGTCATTTCCTAAACCAAATACTATTCGATTACTTAGTTAATTACCTAATTAGTAGCCGGTCGTGACATATTAATTTCTAAAATTAAAATATCAAGACCTCCACTTTTAATCTCTAAACAATGTGATACGCATTTTGAGTAAATGTCCACACGTGGCTTGCTTGCACTTGTTTGTCGTAAGTTTGTTAGATGAGATTTCTAAATAAAACATTTTAATCTATTGAGAAGTGGGAGTTTATGTGTAAACGATCACACGCGTGGGTTGCATATGCGATTTTCATAAGTTCTCTATAGATAGATTTAAATGAGAAGACAAAAGAATTTGGATTGGAAGCTATGGTCTGAGTGAGTATGCCAATTCTAAGAATTCATTTTTCTTCGTTAAAATTGTGGTCATCACAGACAACACCTCAAGTACAACTTCAAGTCCCTTCGTGTGATAGTGATGTGGTGCAGTAAGGTCCAATCATTAATTTCATTAGTCATAAGGATAAGTTGACATGGATTGAAATTAAACGACTAAAAGGTATATTTTAGTCCGATCGAGGATTCATGTGTAAACGCCCACACGTGGCTTCAGATGGGATTCCTGGGCGATTGGAGGTTTTAATTAATATTTTTTATCAAAAGGTTATAATATTATTGTTCTGAATTATATGCGATCGTATGCTTATTTGTTTACATTACTTTTCGAGATATGTCTCTTAATCGATTATCAATATGCTCGCACAAAATCCTCTATCCGGTCCAATTTTATCGAGTGAAACGAAACATGGAATATGTTCTTATCATTTGAAGAACACATGTTTGTTCTCACTACTCCCAAACCCGATGCCCTTATCGACGATCGACTAATGAGCAATGAGAGTCGAGCGGACTTTCGCATAAGTCAAACAATATGGTCAAATGCTATTTGATGACTACTATGTCCAAAGGCTTGCGGTGCAAAGATCGATCGATGGTAGACGCGATCGAAATATGGTCAGTCTCGAGGTAAGTTTGGGCGATCGGATCGGACGATCCGCCCACACAATGAGAGAAATCTTGGCGTGTAGGATGGAAGAAGGAAGTTAGGTCCATGATCATGTCTCCACATGACTATCTCATGGATAGTCTTGATCGGTTGGGAGGAGGTATTGACGGCGGCCAAGGTCGATATCATCCTCAACACACCGCCTAAGTCTTTGAGAACTTTCGCGTGAACGCGATCATGAGCAAGACCAAGTATACACTTAGTCGGGTTGCTAAATGATCTCGTGGCGCAGAAGGTGTCATGGAAAGACACATGCCTTGCTAGCACATCTAGGGCCCAAATTTTTCGTTGAAAATGAAAGAAAAAAGGGTACCAAAGGTGGAAGAGCGAAGGAATCGGTGGGAGCAAGAACATGGCTTCCAGGAGGCTTGAAAAAGCCAAATGAGATAGGCAAATGCTTGAGCAGCAAGCAAGGCGGGCATTTGAAGGTCAAGTGCCCTATGCTTAAGGCTCAAGATACGCCATTTGCTTTAATGTGAAACATATTTAGCGACTTGTTCTACTCATTCATGGGTAGTAGATACTAAGTCTGTTGATCATGTTTGTTACACCTTGGGGTGCTCGCGGACAAGGGGCTGCATGATGGCGAGATAACGATCTCCATGGGTAACGGCGAAAGTCGAGGTCGCATTGCGATCGTAGATGTTTCTTTATGTTTTGATAAAAGCAGTTTAGTATTAAAAGACGTTTTATATGTGCTTGGGAGTTTGGTGGAACCTTATTTCGCTTCCAAACTATTTATTCATGGATATTCGATTGTTTTTGATAGTGGTGTTTCTATCATAAGAAATAACGAAGTTATCGTGGAGCACTTTATATAATTCGCTTTATGCTATTTCGCCAAACATAATACCTTTAATTATGTTGCATCTACTTCAAACTTAAGAAGAAAGTTTTCTTGAAGATGACACCACATTTCTCGGCATATTAGATTAGGTCACATCAATCTAAATAGGATCCAAAGACGGCTAAGAATGGGCGTTGGGTGATATCACGCCATCTGTTCCTAGTCTGCGAATCATATATAGAAGGAAAGATTCGACCTGCACCCTTCAAAGCGAAGGGTTATAGAGCCAAAGAAGTGTTGGAGCTAGTCTATTCTAACTTTGTGTGGACCTATGTCCACACAAGCTCATGGGGTACGAGTATTTTGTCACTTTCATCGACGATTACTCAAGTACGGATACATATACCGCTTCACCGCAAGTCTCGAATACTTTGAGAAATTCAAAGAATTTAAAGGCGGAAGTGGAGACAAAGCTAGTAAAAGTATCAAGTCATCATGGTGATGCGATCGCGGTGGCGAATATCTCAAGAACGAGTTTATGGACTATTTGTGCGGTGTGGGATTACCTCCCAACTCACTACACCGGCACACCACAAAGAAAATGGTGTCGAGCGAAGAAATAAGACTCTTAGAAATGGTTAGATTAATAATGAGTTATGCAACATTGTTTATTTAGTTTCGGGGTATGCTTAGAAACAACGGCATACTTGCTCAATCTAGTACCATCCAAGTCGATCGAAAAGATCCTTTCGAGTTGTGGTTTGGATCTGACTGTTTAAACCACATAAGGATATGGGCGATCCGACACGTGTCTTTGAACAAGAAGGCGACAAGTTGGATGCTAGATCTGAAGTAAGGCTATTTATTGGCTATCCTAGAGGAACGAATGGTTGTTATTTCTATAGTCGTAAGGATCAGAAGGTCATTATTAAGACTAATGCCCGATTCTTAGAAGATGATTATATGAAAACCATAAACCAAAGTTGAAATCATTCTTCAAGAATTAGAAGATGATCATATTCCGTCACCGATTAAACTAAAGGTGCACGAGATGTCGTGTTCAGTGGGAGGATCGACACCGGATACTTCAAGAAATTGAAGTGGTTCGAGTTCCACCGAGATCCGATCGTCTGAAGTGGCACCTATCCAAACAAGTTGTGCAAGATGAGAACCACTGTTATCGCACCCACCGTTGTCATTGTGCCAAGCGCCCGTCGTAGTGGGAGGGTTGTTCGTCAATCCGAGCGATTTATGTTCGTGGATGAATCTTGATTTAGTCCCAAGAAACGCAGCAGCAATAATCGACCCATGGACATACGGTGGGCGATAGAAGACATCGATGCAAGATCACGGCACACCGCTATGGACTTAGAAATTGAGTCCATAATAGCTAGGGATGTATACGAAAAGACACATCTACCGGATGGCGAGGAAGCCATAGGTAGTAAGTGGGTATCTGAGAGGAAGAGATTCAGATGGAGAGGTTTCGCTTTTAAAGCCGAGCATGCGGCGAAGGTACACTCAGATTGAGGGCATCGATTTCGATGAGACCTTTTCGCTGTAGCAATACTCAAGTCCATCGAATTCTTATGGCCATAATCGCCTTTGAACCTTGAGGTTTGGCAAATGGATGTGAAAATCGCTTTCTAAGCGGTTACCTTTAAGAAAGTAGAGACATCTATATGCAAAGAACAGAAGGTTATGTGGTGAAAGGTGAAGAGCATCTAGTATGGAAGCTTAAAGTCCATTTATGGACTTAAGCAAGCTTCCGATCATGGAACTTACGCTTTGACGAGGTGGTAAAGTCCCATGGATTTACCCGCTACCTAGCGAGTTGTGTGTATCGTTTAGATGTCAACGGTGACGTGGTATTTCTTGCACTTTACGTAGACGACATCCGCTTACTTGGCAACAATGTTGTTATCGACGTAAAGAGTTGGTTATCCGATCAGTTTCAAATGAAAGACTTAGGAGATGCAGCGTACATTCTTGGGATCAAGGTTTACCGAGATCGCAAGAGGAAAATATTGAGCTTATCTCGGCGTCTTACATCGACATCGCAATTACTCGTTTTAGTATGCAGACCGCCAAGAAATGATTGCTACCTTCGGGCATGGTGTTCTTTATTAAGGAGCGATCACCCATGATCGCAGGAGATAGAGAAATGAGACAAGTTCCTTACGCCCGCCGTAGGAAGTCTCACGATGTAATGCTATGTACGAGACCCGATATCTGTTATGCGGTAGCATAGTAGCAAGATATCGCCTAACCTCGGACAAGCTCATTCGATCATGGTAAAGCATAAACTCAAGCACCGAAAAGGACTCGAGATTATAAAGCTGGTTACCATGAGATAGTCTAATGCCTTTGGGTTATTCTGACTGATTTCAAGTCGACCGTGATGAGAAAAAGTCTACCTCGGTATGTGTTTACCTTGGGAGGATGAGCGTATCCTCAAGTGAGTACAAAGCAATGACGCATTCTCGACTCCACCATGGAAGCCGAACACGAGCCGCCTTGAGGTCGCTAAAGAGGCTATATGGTTCAAAACCACCTCGTGGATCTAGATGTGGCACCGGTTTGCCCAAGAGTATCATAGTTTATTGTGATAACTCCGGCAGCGATGGCGAACTCGAAGGAACCACGGACCCACAAGGCAACCAAACAAATAGAGAAAGTACCATGTCATACGAGAAATCATTAGACGAGGAGACGTCTTGATTGAAAAGATTGGTGCTGCAGATAACCTAGTGACCCATTCACGAAGAGCCTCACCGTAAAAGTCTACGAAGAGCATATTCGAGGACTTGAATGCATGAAGATGGCACCCACTTAGAAAGGAAACTTTTGTATAAGTGGGAGAAGCAAAGTGATGGTGTTGTTTGTAATAGCTAGTAGAGACACATTGTATACTAAAAGTTTTGCTTTAGTATAAGTGGGAGATTGTTGGATTTGATATCGGAAACAGCTTTGGTTAAACTTGTATACAATGTTTCTCGTTACCACTATTACAATCTCCTATCCGAATTGTTTACTGATTGCATATGATGTCCATTTATCTCATATATAAGCTAGATCATACAAGATGTTGTAGATCACGTAAGTCCGTATGATTGGTCGCTTTAATGAGATATAAAAGTATCACAACCGAGACAACTTAAGGACGAGTTGTCGGTATAGGCATGCGGTATAGATAAGAAGTGATTCGACTTAATTGCTTGTCTATGCCGGAGACGTCTCCGACGTATTGATGGATCACAATGAGATGAGTTCTTCTCCCGACCGTCGTGAAGAATCTAGATCTCGGTGACTTTCGTTGATCTAAACCTCGATAAAGTATTAGGTGAGTATGAGTTGGTCGACCATCACTGACTTGTTATGGGTGAGGTTACATGAGATAACCCAGATTCTCTACATCTTGGGTGGTGGCGGTTCAGATGCCATGCTAGTTACATGTGTCGAGTCACCGTATCCGTTTAGGATGATGACGTCCCTTAAGGAGTTTAAATGTTTATTGTACTAAACCCCGCAGTTGAGTTATCTCAAGTACAATAATAAGGTTGAGTGGTACTACTTAAGGAACTAAAGATATTAATTATTTTAAGCAGTCAGACACTACAAATAATTGATGGATGTGTGATATCTTAAATACGGGGATACGTTAAGTCTAAGTGCAAGCTCGACTCAACTTCAAAAATAAAGGGGTAAGTCAGTATTTATTCTCTAGTGGCATGAATAAATGTTTATGAATTAATTTATATTCTGGGCTGAACATAAGATAATTAATTTATTTGAGACTCATCTTTATTCCTCAGATTTGATCTCAGGTGACCCATCCGTGCCTGTAGCTTAGTGAATTTTCGTCCACCTTTTCTTAGAGTCCCACTGGGACTCTGTTTTGATCCTCTCTATCTTAAGTGATATTATTATATTTATTGGATATGCAGAAATTCTATCTATATAGGATTTATGGTTGCATTATAAATATAAGGTGAGAGAAAATCAAACTCTAATCCTCAATAGTGAAATTTTCGAGAATCATACTTCTCCAAGTTAGGATTTTCGATAACTTTGAAAAGAGGAAGAAGGCGAATTTCTATAGCACTTTCCATAGATTGTCCTCACTCGGCATTAGAGTTTAGGCAATCGGGATACAGTCCAGAAGATCAAAGTACGAGTCTTGATCCAATCCTTGCCTGGAAAATTCGCAGGTAAACACGAGAAAACACCAATGTGATGCAATTAATTATATAGGTGCATGCTAGGTATATAATCAATGTATGGTGAATTAAACATCCAAGATAGATCCTGAGGAGATGGTTAAAATCAGATTTCCCTACAGCCATCTCAATGTAAGGGGATTTATCTTAAAATGCTCAAGTTTACTAAAATTTTTTGTGAAGCTAAAGTTCGTCTGATCAGACTAAGTTTTCTTGTAATCACCATATCTGTAACTATTGTTGTGTCCCGGGAAGGAGGCCTCCTTCCACGGTCACCGAATCGGTCAACCCTTTAGGATGACTCTCGACCACTTAGATACACAAATCCCGCCTGGGGTCCCAAGACAGACTCGAATTCGATTCTGATTTTGGCATAGCCAAACATGATAGTATCATACACAAATCTCAAAACCTTTATGGCGAAGACAATACTTGAAAGATTTTCGGTCAAAGATTTTGAAAAGAAAATAACTACTTGAATGAATCATTTGATTTTTTTTATGTATAAGAAAGCCCACCTCTGAGCAATTCTTGCTCACAAGACCACAAACTCTATCTCGTTGCTCGGTAGTTACTTTCTCGCCCAACCTTTATTGTAAGAATAAAATATAAGATATCCAGAAAGAACTACTATCCTTATTGAAAGGAGTTCGTGATTTTATTCTATTAAGGATTTCATTAGGGATTTTCCATTCATTTCTAAAATTCGCTTTAGTAACTCGAATTCTCGTTAGAAATCCTACCTCGTTATTTAACGATTTAGAAGATGTAGAATGCTTCCAATTAGCGATCGATTGAGCTTAATAAGAAGGTCGATTGATTTTAAACTTCAATCCAATTGATAATTTTTGTATATTTCCAATGATTACTTGGCACAATTACATTAATTAATTTAATTATACCACTAAATTTATTTAATTAACTCTACAATTAGAAATTATTAAAAAGTGAAGATCAAACTTAAATTAATTAAGGCTTAACTACCAAGTCTACAATCATTTAACTAAAGGCCCATATTATATTTTTACTAAGGCATTAAAACCCAACTAGATTGATTTAACAAAACTAAAAAAAAAAAGTGATAAATTAGAGTCCAATACTTTCAAGCCCAACTTACTTTAATTCATCCATGGATTTGGATTAGGCTCAAGTTGAGCCCAAAAATTGAGAATAGCTCCAGCTCAGGCCCTTTTTAAATAAAAATCAGATGGCCCATGTAACTAATTCAATTCGGCCCATACATTTTCAGCCCAAAGAAGAAAAACATAAGCCCAACATAAAACTCTCTCTCCTTCCCCCAAATCGGCTCTCCTCTATCTCACTCCAGAACCCTTCCTCACTCACCTTCCATTTTTCCTCCTTACGCCGCCGCCGCCAGCCGTCAGTGAAGCGGTAGCCGGCCGTCTTCACCTCTCCCTCAACCCTTATCCATTTGCTCGTGAAACACATAGGATAACCTTTCTTTCTCGTTTCACACAAGATAACCCTCTATCTTTTCCTTGGCACCATGTCTGTCGCCGCCACAACCTCTCCAGCGGCTTTGCCACCGTCGACGACGCACCCATAATCGCTCCTTCTCTCTAGCTCAGAGTATCCGCAAACACACACACACGAGCTCGCTCTCTCTCTCTCTCTCTCTCGCAAATCACAGTAACCTCCTCCATAATCCCTTGACTTAATTAGGCGAATCACCACCTCTTTCCTTCTCTATCTTGGCAAAACATCATCACAACACCCCATCATTCGGTCTCTTTCTAAATCGTTCGAATTTTAAGCAGAATGGCGAACATCCCCAAATCTGTAAATCTCTACCTCAGTTTCAAATAGCGAGCAGCAGCCGTGGTAGCTGCAGCGATGCCGTCACACCTTCTTCGTGGTGTTCTTATTGTCCATCAGGTCGATCACATCTCCTTCTTATCTTGGTCGGATAGCCGACAGCCAAGGCCAGCGCCGACGCCTTCTCCATTTTTAGCCAGAACAGCAGCACACGGCTGCTGTCGTCCAGATGCCACCATCGCCATCCATCGCTCTCTGCCATCCACGTCTGCAGTCGACTCGATCGACCACCACTATACTAATTCAAACTAAGCCAAGCTTCATTCTCGGCTACTCAGTCAGCGGCAAGGTTGCCGCCACCACGCAGCTACGACAACTGCCCATCTCACTCACACACAGAGAGCACGACAACAACCCTCAACCCCACTACTAACTCGTCCCTACCCACTTCACAAATTCTATTCCAATGTTGTATTTGTTATTGTTATTTTGGATATAACTTGATAGTTCAAAGAGGGCACATACAACAATCTGTTATGAGCTACTTGGTTTACTGTGCAGAGGATTACTTCAAACCTTAATATCTTGCAAAGAGTTCCTAAGGTTAAGATTTCTTTTCTAGGTTGTGGTGTTGTTAGAGTCATTCATGTTGGTATGCTGTGAGAATAACATGTACGTATATTCATTTATTTTGTGTTATAACAAACAGGGAGGTGGACATATAATTGTATATCAAGGTCTAAGTATTCATTGATGCTTGTTAGAAATAAAAATAAAATGAAATGTAGGTGATTGAGGCCTACCTCTTTGTTGGTTCATATTCTCAGAATTGATCTTGAGCAGAGGAGAATGGAAGTTTGAAAGCTTGATGAACTCTTTTATTTTCTCTAATGGAGGTCGACAGCTTGCTGAGGAATGAGGAAGTAAGTGGTGTGGTATTAATTGTTTAGAGTGGTAGAAGGTTTTTCACGGTACAAGTGAGGTGATGGGTAAGCCTAATATGTGATGGGTCTCTTTCAAGTACAAAGTAGGGTGTAAAAGTTAAGATACGACATAAAGCTAACACGATATAAAGTTAACACGACATAAAGTAATCGCGCTATATTTCTATGGCTCCCGTCTACCCTCGTATTTTCGATTCCCGTGATTGGGAATTAAATCCCTTAAAATTTCTTGCGTGATATGGGAATAGCAAAATCTCGACTCGTTGCCACTAACTGATATTCGAAAATGCCAATTTACTTAATCCCGATACTTATTAGGAATGTGGGATTCTAATTTATTGTAATTAATTAATTAACAGTATCGAAAGTCTGGGATATTACAGCTTATCTCGTCGTCTATGTAACTTTGCAAAATCCGACGATTGCTCGTTGTCGGCTCACGGCAAAAATGTCGTACACCCTCGGTGTCTCTACCACTGCTACTCTGGTTGTCTTCTCTGTACAGGAACAAACATGGGTAAATCTGGAATTTGAACTTTGGATTGATATTTGATTAACAATCATCCCAAGTTTAGGATGATTAATTATCATTCAAAAGGGTAATAAGAGTGTGGGCTTAATAATCTATCATGGATCGGATTAAGTAACCCAAATATGTGATTACGATTTTATCAATAATTCATAATAGCTCAAACCAAACACCTACTTTAGGGCATCTCCAATGGAGGAAGTTAAGAGAGGAATATGTGAGGAAGTTAGAGGAGAGGGAGAAATAAAGGAAGGAAGAAAGAGAAGAGAGATGAGAAAGGGGAAACAATTTTGATTCCCTATTGCAAAAATTCAAGGTGGGCCCCATTTTTTATCGACAGACGCAGGCGTGTACATGTAAGCGCCCCAGAGCGCTCAGCATAGGTGCGTGCAATGCACGTGCCATCTGTCTGAATGGTTGGTGAAATTTGCTGAATTTAAATTTTGCTTTAAGCTTTTTCCCTTTCTTTTCAATTTTTGTTTAGTTTTTGTTTTAAAATTTGTTTTGTCTTTTCTTTCTTTCTTTTAACTGTTTCCAGTTTCGTTTTTAAAACAATTTTTTTTTCAATTTCATTTATTCTTAAAGTAAGCGTTGCGAGTTGCCACTCATTTATTTATTTATTTATTTATTGGAATTCAAATTATTGGTTAATATAACTGTTTGAAATTTTTATATATTTTTGTATTGATTTGTTGAATTTATCCATTTTCCAACGGTAATATATTTCATTTTCTATAAATATATATCTCATATTTCTTTGTTTTCACCACAACAATTCTTAAGTATTAAGATTTCTTTTCATTATCTACTTTTCTAGATATATACTTCACCTCTAAATTTCAACTATGCCTTCATTTTCGTATTGATAGTGATGATATTGAAGATATTATTGGTGAATTATTGGAGGATAACGCTGACAAAAATTTATGCAACGAGGACTCTTACAATGGACTCGGCACTCAAGAAGATATATGTGGTGGGATTGGAAGGGGCACACCAATGCCTCATGAAGGATTACTTTGATGATAATCCAACATGGGGTCCCAATGTATTTCGTTGATGTTTCTAGATGTGCAAAGAGTTATTCACTCGTATAGTGAATGCATTGGAAGCGCACAACGTATATTTCCAATATAGTCGATGCAGCGGGGAAGAAAGGTTTTATGCCATTGCAAAAATGCATGAATGTGATTAGGCAATTGACATATGGTGGCCCAGCCGATCACTACGATGAGTACTTACGTATTTCTGAAACAACAGAGTATGACTGCTTGCACAACTTTTGTCAATTTTCGGTCCACACTATTTGAGAAAACCGACTATACTGACCATCAATGGTTGATGGAAATGCATGAGCAGAAGCATGGCTTTCTTGGGGTGCTTGGTAGTTTTGATTGTATTCATTGGTGATGGAAGAATTGTCCGGGAGCATGGAAAGGTCAGTTCACCCGTGGCGATCATGAAGTCCCAACTATTATGCTTGAAGTGGTTGCTTCTCAAAATTTGTGAGATATGGCACGCTTTTTTAGAGTTTCAGAGTCAAACAATGATATCAACGTGCTTAATCAATCCTCGTTCAAAGACATTTTACGGGGACACATGTCGGAAGCCCATTTCACAATAAATAGCACGGAGTATGACCATGGATACTACCTAACAGATGGTATCTATCCCGAATGGACATATTTCGTTAAAAGCTTCCAATGTCTGCAAGATCCAAGAGAAAGAAGTTTAAGGAAATGAAAGAAGTTGCAAGAAATGATGTTGAAAGAGCATTTGGGTTCTCCAAACTCATTGTGAAATGGTTAGAGGTCCAAGTCGCAATTGGTACAGAGAAAACATCAAAGATATTATGTTTAATTGCATTATTTTACATAATATGATAATTGAGGATCAGGGGGAAATGGCAAGCGAATGGGTAGACGAGGAATCAAGCTATGTGAGCAACAATATTGAAGAGGAAATAAACCAAGGTTCAACGGAAGGATTAAACGAGTACCTCATGAGAGCTGCTAAAATACGCGATAGGAAAACACATCAGTAACTTCGATCCAACTTGGTTGAGCACATGTGGGCAGGATTCGACATTTATTAGTGATTTCTAAATTAATTTTATGTGTTTTTCTATTTCGTATTTGAATTTACTTGTTATGTGAACTTTTATTTATTTTTTAATTTAAGTTGTGTGTTGTATATTGTAGTGATTTCTCTTCCGATAGGAATTTGATTTTATGTTTTTTTAATGATTATATTTTTTTAATTAGCGTATATTATTTACAAGTACCAATTCATTAATATAGATTAAATTCTATTCAAGTTAAATATAAACAGAATTTAAAATATAGATAATGTGAAGATATGAAATATGTAAAAGTAGTTGGTATTATGATAGTGGATCCATTAATAAATAAATATGAAGAAGTATGAGAAAATATTATAGTGGAAGAAATTTGAATTGAAGAAGCTACGACGAAAATACTAACATATGATAGAAAAAAAAATAAGAGCATGCTGGTGGATGCTCTTATTTCCAATTGGTAGAAGAAAATATAAAGAATTTGCAGTTTACCGATTTGACCAAACGTTGACTTATTGACTAGACTTCTCATTCTTGAACCCCTATCATCATTTCTGACCAAGACCAGAAAACCCAGAATTTAAATGAGTCCGCATTACTGATCCTAAATTTATTTACTTAATCAAATTTAAGCCTCGTAAACATAATTTTTCTCTTGAAGGAATTTGTTTTTTCCTGTTGTACAATTTTTTATTTTGCGTAAAACCCTATTATAATCCAAGAGTCTCATCACGAGTTGTTGCATTAAATTGCCAATTTAATGTCCAGCATTTGACGTTGCTGACAAAGCACCAAGACCAAAAGTCTTTATTAAATAAGAAATTATCTCTTATTTGAGTTCAAATTATATAGTTTTTCATTTAATTAATTCATTCGTTACCATGACTATCTATAATGGTATTATCATGAATATAAACATTTCTATATATGTTCTCAATTGGAGATCCTACCACGTACTTTGGGAATATATACATAGATTTGCCGAAGATCATTTTACGAATTAAATCGTAATCCATATTAATATTTGGATCCAAACATATATTCAGTGACAGACTTATATTTTTAAATATATTATTTGAATGTTGATTTTAACTCATCTTATAAATTTCAACTAGTAAAGTGATCTCTCCCAAATATTGCCCCACATGTATATAGTAAAATGTCTTAGTTGAGGACACTTTGTTATGTTTCATATATACGCCACATGATATTTGGTTTGTTTAATAATAATTGCACTCAAATTCCACAAAAAGGTATATATATATGATTTCTTCATTATTGTCACAAGTATAATAATGTTATCACATAAATTCTCGGAATAGAATATGCAATATTATGATTTAACATTATTATACTCGTGACAATAATGAAGAAATCATATATATAAAAACAAATCGAAATGTCCATATACCACCGACGGATCATGCACAAAGCACGTCGTGGTAAAAAAAATGCTATCGATTTATTAAATAATTATGTAATATATTTTAAACCTAAAAATAAAAAAGAATGTGTGTGAAACACGTATAATAATAAGTTCCAAAAATAGATAGTGTTGTCCGAATAAGCATCACATTCTCAATCTTCCTTTATCGAAATATTATAATAAATAACGACCATGATTCAAGTAGTCATTTTTATTAGTTTATTTTGTTTTAATTTGCTTTGTTTATCGTTTTTAGATAAGCTTTAATGCACTTTATCCAAATGTGTAAACCGATTCATTTAGTCTTTTCTAATATAGTAATTTAGCATGAAACATAGATGCCTTCTGGTACGCATAAATTCACGTGTTACGTCATATTTATGACGTAAGTGGTTTTTCGCCATAGACATTAACCTAAAAATAAAATTTAAAAATTAGGTTACAAGATTTATAATTTGGCCGAAAGTGTGGGATCGGATAAACTAAGATTAAAGCACTAAAAAGAAACTTAGCATCCAAGAAAAAATTTGTCGGCCATTCTACTTTAAATTTTGTTCAAAATTGTGTGTGCATGGTAGACTAAGTAACTAAACAAAATTATGAAATTAAGATATTACGAATTGAAAAAATTAATATGAAATTAAGATATTACGAATATCATACGCTTAAATAATTAATCAATGAACACATCTACAACCATATTAATACAATAATATTAAACTTGCATGTATTTTGAATTTATAACAGCGATTGATTTGAAGATACATTACGAATATCATATGCTTAAGTAATTAATTAGTGAACATTTCTACCACCATATTGATACATATTTACTCATCTCATTTTTCAACTTAATTTTGTAAACATATTTATAAAAGCGGTTTTGAATCCAATATCAAAACTTAGGTCATGTAGAAGCACTAATGTTTTCTCGATCTTTAACCATCAAATATGCATCAATTACTTAAATTACATCATATTAAATTGAGAGGCGCTATATGACGCATCCAGACCAAATAAAATTCTAATAATTCTAAGTGAATTGTTTAATCCTATTTGCAATATAAATGCACCATACATCTGGATTAGACAAGTTCTATTTGCAACATATTCTTACGAATATATTTTTTTTTCAAAGTATGAATATCATATTCTTAGGTAAGGAATTGGTGAGCACAACTACGACCATATTGATACATTAGTATTAAATTGACTTGTATTTCTCTTATGACTGTTGGTAGACTTTAGGGGTGAGAAAAAATCCAAAAATCGAATATCCAATCCGAATCAAATCAAAATTTAAAATTTGGTTAGGATTTTTTGGATTTTGATCGGATCGGATTGAAATTTTTCAAAATTTGGATTTTCGGATCGAATCGGATTGGATTTTTTAAATCCGAAAAAATCTAAAAATCCGGATTATATATATAAATAATACTTTATTTAAATATTTTTAAATTAATATAAATATATATAAGAATTAACAAATTTTGGTTTCGGATTTTCGTTTTTTTCATAATTTTAGATTTTTCGGTTCCGTTCGAACTTTTTGTTTCGGATTTTCGAATCAAATTTTTTCTCTCTCAAAATTTGAATTTTCAAATGACTTCGAATTAGATAAAAATCTAAATCGAAATCTGAATGTTCATCCTAGTAGACTTAACAGCCAAAGCACACAAGAATCAAGAAAGTCTGCGCCCCAAGTCATCCATGCCATGCCCCACCCATTGTTATCCTTTGTCCTTTTATTTTGATAGTGTGCATTTTTTTCAAATTTCGTTTTCAACTAATTTTAAAAAAGGATCGCTTCTTAATTTCTGAGTTCCTTCTTCACATAAATTTAAACGTACCCGTGATTTATACGTACTTAGACATACAGTCTCAACTATTACACGAGCACGGTAAAATTTGTGTTTCGAATGCCCCGAATAACTAAAGACGAAAACACTTAAGGGGACGTTTAACTTTCATTATTAGTATTTTGAAGGAATGAGTATTTGATGAGTTAAATATATGATAAGATAATTCTAATCTATCAATCATTTGTTTACTACAAAGGATTAGTGAAGAATAAAAATGAGATAAATAAGTTTCCCTTTATTTGGAGGATTATTTTAATCGCACTTATATTGGTTGGATTAAATCAAAGGAGAACAATTCAAAAGATTAAAATAATATTAAGGTTTGAGATATCCTCAAATGTTAATCTTTAAAAGTAAACGCTAAATTAGGTTAGATTAATTTTATATATCCAACCTAATCATGTAAAGTAAACATTCCTCGACTTGTATATAGGTTACGACGACTCGTGCACAACGGGTCATTGTCTACTTAATCAAGAAGTGATGATCTTTAGGCCTCTCTTGGGCCCAAACAAAATTCCTTAGCCACTGAATAGAAGCAATAAGCAGCAACCATGAAGCTTCTCTCTACATAATAGGAACCTTACCAAGAAAACCCCTTCCACTCAGCTCTCAATATCACACACACTTATATAGCAAACATCAATGGATGCCCAATTGATGATCATGGCTGATGATCATAACTACCCCAACGACACCGTCAAGCCTGGGTCATCTCTTGGCCCAGCCCACGAACTGGGCTTCGAGGTTTCCGACTTCTTCGAGTTCAACGACTGGATCGAGGAGGATCCGTCGTTCTCCTCTCCTCTCTCCTCTGCTTCTTATAATTCTCAGAATATGAGCTGTACACCTACTGCCGGTTCGAGTTGGAGCAGCAGCAGCAGCAGTATTCTTGAAGGATCTACCAATAGTAAGGCTATATATATATATATATAAAACTTTAGTTATGGTGTATGTGTGTGTGTGTGTAGCTACAGAAGAGAATCATCTAATTAACACAATGTGTTTTAGTGTTATCAGGAGACAGTGGGAGTGGGAGAGAGAAGGAGATGAGAGAGAAAGTTGCTTTCAAGACCAAGTCTGAAGTGGAGGTTCTTGATGATGGTTTCAAGTGGAGAAAGTATGGGAAGAAGATGGTGAAAAACAGCCCAAATCCAAGGTGTGCACGTAAATCGTGAATCTTTATTTTCTTGCAAGAATCTATGTATACATATATATATATATATACATAAATATTGCATGTAATAAACAGGAACTACTATAGATGTTCTGTAGAAGGATGCCCAGTGAAGAAGAGAGTAGAAAGAGACAAAGAGGATCCACTCTATGTTGTGACAACCTATGAAGGCATTCACAACCACCAAGGTCCTCATCAACTGTGATTTTCAGACAAGGCAAATCTTCAAACAAAAAAATCTACTTGTACTATGTAGTAAGTAGTATAGATGGCCCCGACTAATTTTAGGAGACGATGGGGACTCTCAGAGTTGACCTGAGTTCGTAGATGATGGCGGGGCGCTCTAACGATGTATGATCAACAAACATCAATATTTAGGTTGTTAGAAGAAGTTCATTGTGTGTAATGAACAGATTAGATTTTTCTTGCATTTGACATGAATAAACTCCAACCATTCCAATAATATTCTGTTGAATTGAAAGTAAGCAGATACAATCATATGGCTTGTTTATTGAAGAGAGAGGAAGAGAGAGAAATTCCAGCCAGTTAGTAGAAAAAACATAACGGCTTCATGATTTATGAGGAATTCTGTACAGTGATGCTATGTGCAGCCAATCTTGTACATTTTTCAATAGAATTTCAAAAATTAAAGAAGCTGCTCTAATTCTGCTCCTTTTCATCACTAGGCAGATTCTATAGGGAAAATAATATCAGGATTTCTTACATGAACATTTAGGGCAACCCTTTCATCCCACGTAGCTGCTTCGCCTTGGATGGGAAGGGATATGCTCCACAAAACATCCTCGGATTTCACCTTCCTCACTAATCCAGATGATGATCTTACAAGTACGTTAGAGTTTGACACCAGATTCTTCTTGGACCTCGCCATACCACTTGAGAGCAGCCACCGTGACCCAGATTGGTGTTGTCTGCTACTTCCCCAAACCGGCTTGTTACCATGTCGTGCTACATTGAATCCAGCAAGATGGACGTCCGAGACTTTGAACATTGGTTGACAGATGCTCTTTCTATTCTGTTCAGAATCAGCACCTTCATCCTCTCGTTCGATCAGTTCTGGTTGTGGTGGCGAAGAAGCCCGATTCACTTGCACCAGAGCAAGCATAGGGGAACCCACCATCTCGTAGTTACGTTGGGGATCTCTAAGCTGTACTTTTAAGCCCATAATGAAGTCTTCACCAAAAGCACCACCACCCATATCTAACAGCTTCAACATTTCATTGTCCCATTCGAGCTCCTCACTGCCTGATTCTATAGGCTTGGCACACTGAGCTGCAAAAAGTTCCGACATATTTTCATGATCGTCTTCTTCAATATGAAATAGACAAGAATCCCACCTCAGCCAATCCTCCAATGGCAAAGAATGCTTGATTAATCCATCGGCATCTAGAATTGGCAAGCCAGAAGGCCTTTCAGAACTATAGTTACTAGGAAGTTCCGAAGCCTTTCTTGACGAGGTTGAGGTCCCAGAGAGCTGGATCCTAATGCTTGAAGGCGGTTCTTGATCTGGCATGGCGGACTGAATCTTCAGACCTTCAACTAAAAGGCCTTCGATGTTTGTTACAGCCATGGGAACAAGATCCTCTATCGACACACAATCAGAATCAATCAGCTCTGAGTTGGACCAAGATTGATATTCAGCCGTTTTCTTCTCAACAACCGACTCACCATCATCAGATTCCTGCCGCTCATCCCATCTGTAAATAGTTCCAAAGTAGGAGGAAAACAAAATTATGGAAAAGCAAAAAATGAAAACAATAACAAAGAGAACACAAATGATTTAGATTCAGACACATATATATCAAATGAATCAAGAATTCACACACCTATTGGAAGCATCTGATGCCGATTCTGCTTCTGCCAGAACTTGCTGCATTGTCTTCCCTGTGACGTCTTCCAGAGGCATCAACTCGTTCGCCTGAAAACACATCTTTTCAACTCCTACACATGCCCAACATCGTAGCATTTCCAATGTCATAGATCCCATTGCTGAGGGTAGCACAACTGGAGCAGAGACTTGCACAACCAATCTAGCACCGTTATTTGCATTTCTGAAAAGCAAGGGATTCATTGACCTCAAGAAACCGCCATCCTTTGTCCGAACAATCGGACCTTTGCCCTCAACAAGAGGAGGTAACTGCAAGGGTTCTTCGGTAGGAAGATACACCGGACTTCCAAATCCACCAGAGGCAGCACGTGGCGAATACTGAAAAGCCTTCTCGGTCAGACCCCACTGATGCATTAAAGCTTCTGTTTCCAAGTTCTCTAACATTTCAGCATTTCTTTTGTCCCTTACAGATTGATCTACACTAAGGTGATTCTTTTCAACTGATTGAATGGGAAACGATAAGTCAAGATCAATTGCAAATGCCACTTTCCTATAGCCTGTGGGAGTAAAGCTACAAGATTCCTCCTCTGCCATCAGATCAGCATCGACAATGGAGCTTCCCCAAGCTATGGGATCCTCTTCACACAGTCTGAGGAGATCTCTCGGCGAGTCATGGCCACTACCATAAACTATATCTTCTTGATCCTGGTCGATGCTCAACATGTTGAGAAAATCATTTTCAATTGATTCTGCAAACACAAGATCATCCAAGCTAAGTGATCTCCTCAATCTGTGAGCTCTGTTTCTAGACTCGGATCTCATGTACAATCGTTGCTCATCATATGTACTTCTATCTAGCAAAGAATCTAAGTCCGATGGTTTAGATGTCAACAGGTCGAAGAAATCTGAATCAAGTTCTTCAAAGGCTGGTTCAGTAACATATGTGCTGTTATCGCTGTGTTTGTGATCATCTCTTGCACACTCAAACTCATCAAGATCGTCTACATCAAGCTTTGAGTTCCATTCAATATACTCAACAAAACTGGTCTCCTCTCCCTTGAAAATCTCAGCAACATCAATTGTTTCAATTACAGAAGAGTGAAACCTCTGACTACTACCGTTTTCAGGTTTTATCTGATCCTTCAAAGATGCCTCTATACCCTTCTCCATTAGACCAAATTCGTTGTCAGAAAACTCATCTGTAGTTTGGCCACCCACATACTCTGACTCAAGCGAGGAATCAAACAATAATTTATGGGTCTCTACATGACCGTATAAGTCAAACTCCACGGGATCACCCATCTTTCTCTCATCAAGTTTCTGATACAATAAAGTAACAGATTGAGAAAGTTCTGTCCCTTGCTTTAGAAACATCTCATCAAATAGTCTTAAGTTTGCCGACTGGGACTGTTGATAAGACCCTCCAAGTGAAATTGTCGGAGCACTAGCAATATCACAGTCAGAAAGATGATCTAGTCCACCTTCCTTAGCAATATCAGGAACTTTGGCAAAATAACCGGGGCCGGTTGAACTACCATCAGAAATAGAAAAGCCAAAGCTAACATTTAAAATTGCATCTTTAGCCGGGCCTGTGAGATTAATGCTGGTACTCCACTTTCCTGAGCTACTTTTATCCCCTGCCAGCTCCTCCAAAGTAAGGGGAAGCAACCTCGTTAGATCAACCCAGCGGCTCCCTATCTCAAGCGTTGGTGCACCTATGACAGAGGCATGAAGCATGAAGAGCTTGGGGTCATATTTCGCTGTACCATGAGGCCCAGTTGTACCTACATAAATAGTGCATTGGTGCAAGAGAGTCTCTTCAAACTCAGCCATTCCCAAACAGACCTGAGCAGGGCGAGTTTGCAACATATTAGCCTTCTGTTTCCAAATTATGCACAACTTAAGGTCGTTGAAGTTCGGTGGCAATCCTTCAATAGCATGGACGTGCAAAAAGAAACAACAATTGAAGCGATGATTTCGTGTGTGGGTCAAAGCCTTTATAGGCTTCCATCTCCATATTGATGATTTTTTGTCCTTATGTAATGAATCTCGAATAATGACATTAGATTTGGACTCCGAAACGCCATTTTTAGCAGCCACGTTGCATTGGTGGTCATAAGTTGAATTAAATGCATCACGCGGGCTTTTATGCAAGTACAGGGCTTTGCTGATTTCTTCGATATCACGCAATAGAAGCCCACAGTTAAGATCTTCATCATCACTTGTCGTGGTTTTGACTTTGGATGACATGCCCTTCACTTCTTAAGCAAAATCTTCTAAGAGCATCGATATAGAACACTCCTCTATAGAAAAAAAAAAAACTGAGCACTTATCTTTGATCTTGAAACAAATAAGGCACCAATTACAGAAGAATATTCTAACTGATTTACCAATGGAAATCAAGATAGTAGCTAAATCACTCCATTCTTCTCTTAGAGTTTATTAGCTAAGATAATTCACCAATTCCTTATGTGAAAGGATCCATAAAAATTCTACATCCACTAATTTCCCCCCTAATTGTCCTTAAAAAGAAAATAAATAATAATCCTGAGGGAAAACCCTCGTATGAATTTGTTAAAAAATCCCAATTACAAAACGAAGCAACACGTCAACAACTATCCATCACAGAACCTGAAGAACTCCAATCATTAACGCAAAGAAAAAATCAGAATACTCTGATCACACTCAACAGAAACCTCCGATTCAATCCGAGCTATAATATTTCAATTAATAACAGCGTTCAAAATCTTCAACCATAATCCCAGATTGCATAAAATGGACAAAGCTGCAAGTGCAACAACAGCACAGACAACAAATACCTCTTTGTAGATAGTGGGATTTCACCAATCATGCAAGAAAGCAAAGCAGAAAAGCAATACTTGAAACTTACAGAAACTCAATCGAGCGAAGACTAATCTTGTTCACTGCCGAGCTGAATCAATTCTCCTTTTCCTTCCCGAAATTCTTCAATTTTCACCTAAATTGTAGTGGGGAGCTCCTAATTTCATTAATTGTAGCTGATTTGGTGTTTGGCCCCCCCAGGATATTCCCCTTCCCTCTTCGGCTGGAGTGATGAAGAAAATGAATATTTTGTCTTCCTGTCGGATTACCTAACGCATGCTTTTAATCTTTTGTTTACTTTTCTTTTTCAGAAGAGGAAAATTGTAATAGAAAAAGCAAAATTAAGAGTACGAGTTGTTAATATGAGTCGAGTTCGAGTCTCGAGTCATTCGACCCTTCAAAAAGTGTGGGCCTCCACTTTTCTAACATGTATAAATTATACAAAAATCCACTTCAAAGAAATCGCGTTTTAGATTTTTATAAATTATTGAAATCCACCTCAAAGTCGCCTAGATTTTTATTTTTATTTTTATTTTTATTTTTGTTTTTGTTTTTGTTTTTGGCATGTTTGAATGATTTTATTGTAAAGTGAAAGTCAACTTCAGAGGTTTGATATTTTAAATTTGGATGATAAAAAAAATCACCTAAAAAATCGTGTACGACATATTCATGCATGTAGGGTTTGGTTTTTTTCTCCTTTGAAAATGATTTTCATAGCAACAATAAATTGGATTAGATTAAGGTAAAATATCGTATAGGTTAGGGTTCGACCTCTGCTTGTTTCGAAATGATTTCAAGTAACAATGAATCAGGTTAAATTAAGGAAATAAATAGCTAAGTTCTTTTATTACCAAGTACACAAATGAAGATTCGGAGTATACTATATAACAACTAAAACAAAAATAAAAGTTAATTATTGACAAAAAAAGGAAAAGGGTCAAATATATAAAGCCCATATCAATTGTTCACTAATCACGAGTTAGATATTAATGTTTTACAATTCAAACACTTGACCTTGCCTCTATTATGATAAATACTTTTTAAACTCGTGTGATTTAATTAATTAACCAAACCAAAATTTTGGATCAAACTTTGCCATCATAGGGTATAACGACAGTGTTTCTTATTATGTAATATTGCATGAAATCAATGACAACAAAAGGTCAAGTTCAACTAATTAATCAAAAAAATTACAACTAATTACATTTTGGATCCTTTATTCTCTCAATCAAGATAATTGCAACTATATTAGTTATTCTCAACCCATCTGAGAATTTCATTAAACAAGAAAAGTTTGTGTTATTCGATCACAACCTCACCAACGAAACAAAAAGTTCAAACCTGACAAACACCCTTTAGGTCGGAGGCATTACATATTATATAACCTAAGGACTTCATATTCCTACTTCAAACTAATATATCTACAATGATATAGTAACGAAGTTGAAGCCTCCACACCTATCATAAGCACCACCGACGAGGATGCAGAAGAAGATCACCGTCGTTAAAGCTGAACGAGGCGGTGTGATGATGATATTAAGGTCTCATCTTGCACTTCCGTTGGCGTTTCAAGACCAAGATGATGACGGAGATGTTATCCCCGCTCCCTTTCTGAAGGGCACGGTGTGTGAGAGCCTTGGCTGCTGCCAGCGATGCATGATCCACGCCCTTGCTTTCTCCAATGGACGCATGGCCACGTTGTTCCGGTACCACAGCTGCAAGACCCTACGAGCGCCATTGCAGGCCTCTTTGTTTGACATATAGTCGCATAAACCATCACTAGCTAGAACGAGGCACTCGTCGTCTCTAGTCCGTGGCACTACCATCACCTCCGGATTGGAGATTACCAGAGGCTTCATATATCGATCTCCTGCAGTAGAATTGATGTATAAATATGCCACTAGATATGGGTTTGGAACCATGATATCGATCCATCTCAAGAATTTTGACCCGTGATATATGGAGGCTAAGAAGAACATATCGATAGGCCTAGACATAGCAAGAACTCCATGGACACGACACCCTGCCTCCAGCTGCTTCGTTTCTCGTATATTCATCTTTTCTATCAGGCTAGCTAACAGACGGAGGAGAACAATGTTAGACAATGTTGATAAATGATTTGTCTAAAAATCTGAAATCGAGGCAACATATTTACCTTGTAATCCACAGATAGGACGATGGCTTCTCTCCCACGGCATAGAACAGCCTTCGAATCACCCTCAGTTAGCCACTATATATATGCGATGCAAACTATGGCAACAACAGCTAGCAATCGAGCCAACAGTCTCCCGATGCACAACCTTCTTCCCCTCTAACCTCATCATCCACCTTGAGAAAACACTTGGTGAACACCCTCATCTACAACTCTTCACGATGTTCCCTTCTATCTCCGTCATTTAAGTTCATAGAGATGATTTCACTCTTCAGCCAAAGCAGAATGAAGATGACTTACAATAATCCGCAACCTGAAAATAAACTCGGTCAAATGAAGAGGGATCCTATGTCGATGCAGTGCTTATGTGAGGAGATGGCAAAACAAAAGAGATACCTGAGCGCATCCATGCCCCGTCAAATAAGTCACACAAGAAGTCAGTCCATCGGGAGGGTGATCAACGAGCATCGGAAGACTAAAAAGGGATAGATTTCCACAAAACATGGTATGATCGACAAACACATCTTCCATAGCCGGTCTCCTACAGAAACTGATGTGAATCCCCAAAGTGGCACATAGCTCACCTCAAAAATGCTATGGCAGGCTCTCTCATTCAGCCATATGTTAAATGGCAGAACATCCGTGGACAAACTCGAGCTGGAACCATCTACAATATCCTCTCCATTACCAACTACTACAGATAGAGATTCACTGGTGTTGGAAATAAGCTCGACATCCCTTATACTACTCTCAACGTCTACAAAGGTCGTTCCGATTTCAGAATTCGCTTCAAAACCTAACACATCATCACCACATAAACTACTAGCAACACTCACCATAGACATGCAATCAAGATTCAGATCAACCTCCAATAACAACAAGTCGTCTTCGCTCTCCTGCCTTACATCAGTAGGCAGCCAGTTTTGTCTTCAGACATCACAACCAGAACAGAAGGCACCCCACTCTTATTCTCTTCAGAATCCAAGAAAATCAAAGAACCAATCTCACTTCTCGAATCACCAAAGGCAGAATCCTCATTCTCACCACTACATTCATTAGTGCCGCAATCTCAGAATGTGAAAGCAAGCTCGAGGCATCATCTATTAGCTCGAACCCCATAACCTTTGTGCAACTTCCAAAACTCAGTATTGTAAAATGTGGAATCATCTTAGCTAAAAGGCACCATCACAATCTCTAACTACATAACAAGAGCTATTTAAAATCATTGTTACACTAATTCATAGCCCTTCTCCAATAAATCATGAAAAACCTAGAAGGAAAAGCTCACACGCCAATTAATAATATACATTATTAATTATATATATATTATATTTATTTCCAAAAACGAAATGGTGATTTGGGAAAGAAAAATATAAGTTATTATTTTTGAGAAATAATTCCCCTATTATATATATAGAGAGAGAGAGATTTGTCTATATAATTGAGTTTGTGATTGTAGTTTTGATAAAAAAAATATTCATCTATTTACTGAAAATATGATATAAGCTCGATTATATATATATATATATATATATATATATATATATATATATATATTGTATTATTTCATTAATAAAATGTGTTAATTTTGGTGGTTGGTTGTTATTAATTTCTTGATTAGTATCAATAGTCGATGATCGAAATTTTGAAATATATATATACATATATATATATATATATATATATATAATTTTGAATATATTGATTTAAGTTGTGTAGTGTTTTACATTTTATTGGATTTAAATAATTTGTTGCTATTTGGATTGAGAAGTCGGGCTATGAATTTTGTATTAATTATAACAAAATAATAATAATAATAATAATAATAATAATAATATTATTATTATTAGTTTTTGTTGTTGCAAATAATGTGTTATTATAGTTAAAATGACCCTATGTTTAAATGATGAAATTTTGAATAAAATTAGTCTATATGATTAGGGGTGTGCACGAACCGAATCAAACCGAAAAAACCGATCGAACCGACCGAAATCGGTCAGTTCGCTTCGGTTTTTAAATAAGTCGGTTTTCGTTTCGGTTCAAATTTTCAATTAAAATTGGTTTTTGGTTCGGTTTTCGATTTTATATTTTAGGTTCGGTCGGTAACCGAACCGAACCGAAAATATTATTTTTATATATTTATATATTTTATATAATAATTAATTGATATTTTAATTAAATAATTATGATTAAAATATTTTATTTAAAAATATATATATATAATATATGTTTCGATCGGTTTTTCGGTCCGATCGAAACCGATCGATTTTTTCGGTTCGATTTTCGGTTGGTCTGAAACTATAAGTCGGTTCGATTCGGTTCAAAAAAATATTCGGTTCGATTTTTGATTTTAAAAATTTCGATCGGTCGGTCGGTTCACCCCTATATATGATTGAGTTTGTATTAAATTTTTAGATTAATATCATCTATTTAATGAAAATATGATATAAGCTCCATTAGTATTTTTTATTACATATGTGAAAAATATTATAATTAATTAATTAATTTCTTTCACTAAGATGTATATGCAACTTTTTTATATTTTTTTACAAGTTTGGTATCAATGAGTGTGTAAGATATATGTATTGTTTATTTTGAAACATACTTCTACAAAATTTCTTTTGTATTATATAATATTTATCCTTTAATTTTTTTTTGATATATTATTTGGATATGGTATTTAGCAAAACTATTTAGTTTATTGCATTTTCTCTCAATTTTTATTTTTTTCCATTATGATATTATATGGTTATTGAACTTCATTTTTAGTTATGTATAAAATATAATTTATTATTTTATTCATAATTTATTATAATGTTTTTTCTTTCACATGTTAATTTGTACTAAAAGGGACATGTTTTTAGTCATGATCAATTTTATATTGTTGTATCAAGTTACTAATTATCGAGGTTTGAAAATTCTAATATGTGGGACAGCAACGAAAATTGTACCTGTAATGAGAATATTTGTATAAGGATGTTTTTCACAATGTTTGATGCAATTATTCTTAATGTATTATTTTATATATTATATTATAATATATTTTTCTTCTCATATTATTTTTAATTATATTTGTGTATTGACTATTTATACATAGAATTTTTTTACATATATTTTTACTATGCATCGCACTGATACAACATTAGTTATGCAGTAAAACTAACTCGGTAATTCCTCCGTGTTATGAGCTTAGGATACATGAAATTGTCAAAAATAATAATATTATTTTGCACTTAAATTAATTAATAATAAATATTAATAGTATATAGCAGTAGTAACTAGAAGGTAAGTGAAAATTATATTTACCTTTTATTTATAATTGTTATTTTGCAATTGTTCGAACATATGTTAGATTCGTTATACCAAAAATTTGATCGAAATTTTAATTACGGAAAAAAACGAAATCGAATTTCTACTTTTTTGGAATTTCTACTTTTTTGGTAAGAAGGTGCCCTTTTAAATTTTATATACACAAACAACGTCTCCAATTGCAAAGCTTCAAGTTCAGCCTACAGCGCCACCGACTCTGAGAGAAAATCGATTGCTCTATCCGATGTCGTATTTGCTGCCTCACCTTCACTCCGGCTGGGCCGTCGATCAGGCGATCCTGGCGGAGGAGGAGCGCCTCGTCCTCATCCGCTTCGGCCACGATTGGGACGAGACCTGCATGCAGGTGATCTCTGTGCCCCAAATTTATTTACCTGTTAAATTTGAGAATTTTTTCTTTTATGGTGATTATTCTTGTTATTTGGATTCATTGGAAGTGTTAATTTGTGATCACTTTATGTTTTTAGTGTGTTTTGGGGTTTAGCTAAAAATTTGTACCACCTAGGGTTCATTCAGTTTATTGTTTTGGTCGAATTGTAGAATTTTGATTTCAATTGTTTTTCTTTTGCACGTCTTGATCTGCTGTAAATGTGTGGTTTGGTGGTGGACTCTATTATTGGTATACCCTCAATAACCAAAACGGGGAGGGTAGGGGGTTAGTGTATTTCTAGGATTTTAGTTGCAATTTTACATCAGCTAGGGTTCGTTTAGCTTGATTGATTTGGTTGAATTGTAGAATTTTGATTTCTTGATCAACGCCTTTTTATTGGTTTGCTGTAAATATGGGGTAATACACACTCAATAATCAATAGAGAGGGGAGGGTAATTGTGTTTCTGGGTTTTAGCAATCGCACGTGTATATTTGCTATCCTGTCGAATATCTTTATGGAGGTTTATAGATATTGACCAGTTGGATGCCCGACTGCTTAAATTCGCTAGAATGACCTGGGATTGTTTGAGCGACAATAAAAGACCATTTATTCGACGAATGAAGTTGGATAGGTAATGTAGATAGCATTTGGTTTTTAAACCAAAATATTTGTTGTTTACTGAGTTCTTGAACATTATATGGCTTTAATTTTGCAAAGGACAAAGTCTCCTATAAGGATGTCCTCACATGAGGACATCCGAGAACCACACTCTAATTGGGATTCTTCATGGGGACCACACCTTAACTAAGATTAGAGTATGGTCCCCAAGCATCCTCACGTGAAGACGTCATCATAGGATACCACCTCTTTTCAAAGTATTTTGCTTATCATGGTTATTATGGAATTTTGAATCACTTTTAAATCATTATTGTTGTTAAAGCCCTTTCGCTACTTGTGGGAATGTTGCTGGATTGTGGCTACATGATATTTTTGCTCAAAGTTACTTGATCTCCTACATACTATCACTAAGATCTCGAATGTCTTCTTTAACTATCTTACGAAATATTATTAATTTCTTTTTATGTCCCTGATTTTCCTAGACTCCTAGTGTCTTATATGAAGTCCCGGCATCTCTCTCTCTCTCTCACACACACACACACATATCCATGAGCCAATTGGCTTTGGTTGATTGCTGAATGAAGGTTTGGATTTTGGAGTCAACCTAATTCTCACTCTCACTACACCTCACGCAGGCCCTTGTACACATCTCACAAATACCGATCACAACTAATTTTGTGTTTAACAGCTTCCCATCCCTTTGTCACAATGTCACTCGTCATTTAGTATCATTTGGGTCATCTGTTTCTTAGGTCTTGCTGTGTAGCTTTCAATAATCCATTATTGCTTTCTTCGGTTCAATTTCTTGTTCGCACGATAACTTTCCTTGACTCAGTGTTTCCATCTGCAAGCAATGCGATAATTATTTGCAGCTACTTATTTTGTCCTAATTTTCAGATGGATGAAGTGCTGGCTTCAGTTGCCGAAACACTAAAAAACTTTGCTGTCATATACCTGGTGGACATCACAGAGGTCCCTGATTTCAACACAATGTACGAGCTGTATGACCCCTCCACCATCATGTTTTTTCAGAAACAAGCACATTATGATTGATCTTGGCACTGGAAACAACAACAAGATCAACTGGGCCATGAAGGATAAGCAAGAGTTCATTGACATCGTCGAGACTGTTTACCGTGGCGCTAGGAAGGGGCGTGGTCTAGTTATTGCCCCTAAAGATTACTCCACCAAATATCGTTATTGAACACTATGCTATCTTCTGGTATGGTACATTCGACTTGCAAATGAACCCGTTGGTCGATTTTAAGGTAAAGTTTGCAGACTCACATCTATGTAGTTTTTTGTAAGAGACTGTACTCTGATGTTTTGCGTTTGATGTGATTAGCCATGATAAACAAATACTGTTTCTGTTATTATTTCTTCTTGTTTGTTGGTTGAACTAAAATTTGAATCATCTAAGATGTGCTATAATACTTTATATTTGTAACATCTTTGATATTCTTGTGAAAGCCACAATATGGCTGCAAAGGATTTGTGGTTCGTTTTTTAAGTTCTATCTGCCTAAAAACGTCGTGGGATTCTTCTTACAACAATTGGTTTACATTTTTACTGCAAGAGTTTGAAGATTAACACAAAAGTAAGATTGGAAGTTGAATACAACCAAGTTTTATTCGTACTTACGAATATTTTTTTTTCAATTTGTATTATGTTTATTTCGTATTTTTAGTGTATTTCGATTTGTACAAGATAAATAATTTTCAAGAAATTAGCTAACGAGCAACAAATGTATCATAGATTCATAAGTTAAATTTGATTGTGAAATTAATTGTTTATTGTATATGCATGAATGTATTATATATGTTTATATAGTTTTCGTTGGATTCGTGCTGTAACTTTTTCAATAGTTTGATTTTTAAGTAAAATTAATTTGTTATATAAAAATTAATTTACGCTAAATAACATTTATTTTTTCAATAATAATATAAAAATTAATAGAATTTACATATAAACAATTCCCTAAGAGTTGAAATGTGGAATAATCAAGTTTGTTTATATACAATTAACTCATGCAAAAGTAATCATAAGGTGGTGGTTAGTACTTAGAAATGGAATGAGAATGAAATTGTTTTTTCTGTGTTTATTCTTAATTCTATGGTTGGTAAAGTGTTTACAACAGAATCATCCTTCGTGAATGAGTATATATTCTCATGAACATGGGAATAACCAAACTTAATTTTTTTTATCTAACAAAATTCTTATTTATTTTTTTCTTATAAAATGAATAAATAATAATAATAATAATAAATAGTAATAAAACAATAAAATTTATAATAAATAAATAAATATAGTACAATATAATAAAATGATGAAAATATGATAAAATAATAATATTAACCAAAACCACTTACTACTACTACTACTATTATTATTATTATTATTATTATTATTATAACATAAATTACAAGTATAATGGTTATTCGATTAATTTCATTTTATTTAGATTCGTTCATTCCTTATATATATCAGCCGTAGAAATCATATATTTATTTCATTTGATTGATATCGTCATTACGTTCTTATCTAATTTCGTTCATGTATAACAATCACACCTAAGGGATATTCAAATCGTGAATGCTATTTAGATATTTGTATTTTAACTTTTGAATGGTTTGATTCTCTAAATAAAATTAACTTTTGAAGCTATACAAAGCAAAAGGTTGGAAGAAGTAATGGGGATGTAGCTCTCAAAATTGACATAAGCAACATCTATGGTTGGGTGGACTAATTGAAGGTAATTGGAAGAATTTTTAGGCTCATGGTTACGCGATTAGGCTTTGTGTTTCCAGCATCAAAGGAATCAAGTGACTAATTCAATTTTTTTAGGACACAAATAATGTAGCCTAAGTCCTGCTGAAATACGAGCTGGGGCAAACCTAGAGGACTGAACACCTAAGTTCTTGGGTCGAGCTAGTCCACATTGAATCTATTGAGTCAATTTATTTTTCGGAGTTAGGTTGATCGGTCTGATTTTTTATCGAGCAAAAGACTATATTTATCAATAATCATCATTAATCCAATCATTTTTATTAAAAAAAACTATTTCTCTCCTTTATGTTTGCGATCTACGTCACAACTAATATTTATCAATTTTTTACATTACAATTACCACAACTAATTTAAAACATATTTTTTTCACTATTTCACTATTTTCACTAGTCCACACTTGTCACCAATTTCTATGGAAATGAGTTTTCTTTTTCTTTTCTTGTTTTACCAATTTCTATGGTCTAGCTATAACCCATCAACAAAGACCATGAAGAAAGATAGTCCAAGTCGTGTATTGGTTGGAGCAAAGATACAGGGTTGAAGATGAAAATTATTGGGAGAATTGAATCCATCTCATAATTGATGAGTCTCGGCCTCGGGCATAATAGAAGTGAACTTGTCTTTTCTCCGAAATGTGTCGAAATAGCTTTTTAGATCGGAACAGATTTGACAGTTCTAAGTATAAGTGTAATAAGGCGGCATTTAATAATCCTATTTGTCCAATAACAGAATGCGAACCCGGCCCATCAACCCTCGAATTTAGCGTTATTAAAGCGCTGTTACAAACGACTGTAGCTCCAGACCTCATCACTGCTTAAACCCTAACTCGGTAACTCCGCTCACATATCTCGAAATCTATCTGAATTTACTACGGTTATGGCTACAGCAACTGAGCCCACAGTTCTAAAGCGAGAGGAGGAAGAAGATGACGATTCGAAGCCGGCCGCCGATGATGAGGATACCGGCGCTCAGGTTGCTCCAATCGTCCAGCTGCAGGAAGTCGCCGTCACCACAGGCGAAGAGAACGAAGATGTTCTTCTTGAGTTGTGAGTCCTCTTAGGCCCAATTCGCTGATTGATTTGAGATTCGGTGCTTTATTGTTTTATTTCTCCTGTCTTGAATGGATCGATGTGGTTTTGCTTTACGCCAATGGTGCTTAGATTTGGTGTTGCGAAAGAGTCGGTGCTGTTGGTTAATCGGATTGAATTTGAGCTGAATTGGTGATTGCCTCCAAATTCTTTTTGCTTCGTCGGTTTGAATTTTTTAAAAAATTCAATTCGGTGTATGAAGGCTGCTTATCTGTGGTGATCTTATTTGAGTGTGGTTGTTGGTGGAGCTGTATAAATTAATCACCAATGTCTTGTATATATTCTTGTATGGCAGTTCATACCCGCTTATGGGAGTTTCGTGTTTTTCTTTTTTCTCTCCTCTCTTGTTATCTGCTTTCATTGATTTTGGTAACCTCTATGTTAACTACAGGGGGTCATATGGTTTCTGAAATATGCATGGCTTGAATTATTTATATGTTGATTGAATGATGTGGTGTTGAGTATCGATCACCTTTAGTAGGAAGTCTACATTCTGCTATTATAACCATTCTTATAAATTTCGAAATACTTGTTACTTTTAGGAAGTCGAAGTTGTACAGATTTGACAAGGATGGTAATCAATGGAAGGAGAGGGGAGTGGGGACTGTGAAGCTGCTAAAGCACAAGGAGACAGGAAAAGTTAGGCTTGTCATGAGGCAGAACAAGACCCTTAAGATATGCGCCAATCACCTTGGTTAGTATACAAACAAACGTGTATATATGGGTTTGATCATGTTTTTTTCGTTGGAAAAATGTTATATCCAGTAACAAATGTTGTATACTAGGCTGAAAATTGACTTCTTTTTTTTGGATGTAAATGCAGTGCTATCCACAATGTCTGTGCAAGAGCATCAAGGAAATGACAAGTCATGTGTGTGGCATGCTGCTGATTTCTCCGACGGAGAGCTTAAGGATGAAACTTTCTGCATTCGGTTTGCCTCTGTGGAGAGTAAGTTAATTCTATCAAAACACTTGTTATAATTGCCTTGAAATGAATTAAATACAGTGAATATATGATTGCCTTACCTCTTATTAGAAACTTGAAGCAGATATAATTGAAATGGTGTTTTTTTTGGTTAAATTGTTGTAGATCTTTATTTATTGACTCGCAATAATTTAGTTGAAAGACTGCCCTTTTCTCGCAAGTGCAATCTTTGCCATCATGATTATCTATTTTCTTTGTGTTATTGTGTTATAATTGAGATGTGTGTTTATCCCGTGTATTTGAGTCTGAGATTGCATAATGTTCTAGGATGTGGTGGAATAAATGTAATGTAATAATATAGCACACTCTGGGTTTATTGTTATCTTATCCATAGTTAAATGTTTCATCATATCATGCAATGTTGTAAAAAGCTTAAGCGCCTAAGGCGTTTTACCTCTGCGAGACGGTAAGTCTAGTGGTGGTCCGAAGCATAAGCCTCGGCAATAAAAAACAAAAAAAATCATAAAAATTATAAACTAAATATAAAATAATAGATAATAAGTCAAACATTAAAAGATCAAGTAAATAACTAAACTAATCAACTAAAGAACTGAATAAATATATTTAAGTAAAGCAAGTAAAAGATTGAAAGGAAAAAAAAATGTAAAAAATTGACCTAGAAAGAAGAAAAAAGAAAAAAACTGATCTTGATGAGGCTAGCGGCTGTCCCCGGCAGCTGGCGGCAGCGGTGAGGGGATGAGGGAGGAGAGAGTTGGAGAGAGAGAGAGAGAACGATGCTGCGCTGCTTTCTTCTCTCTCTATTTTTTTTAATATTTAGAATTTAGTTTTAGGGTTTAATGTATTGAGCTATTTTTAATTTTGTTTGGGCCCAAAAAATCTAGGCCCAAAACACCTAATTAAACCCTAAATCAGCCTAACCGCCTCCTAGCCGCCTCAGGCTGGAGAGGCGCATGCGTGATATTTACAGAAAGAGGTGGCCGAGGCGGGGTGTTTTCCGGCTGCCTCTGGCAATTTTTGCAACACAGATATCATGTGATAGTATCCACTTTATTTACTTTAATCTGACAATAATTCCTGGTTGAGCAGAATGGCTGCTGCCTTTAAGCTGAAATTATTTTGTAGCATCTTCCGGTAAACAGTTAGTTCACATCAACGTCAATGCTGACTTTATCTCTGTTATTTTAGATTGCAAAGCTTTCAAGGATAAGATTGCAGAAATAGCTGAAGGGCAGGCAAACGATAACGGAGAGAGTGAAGAAGGCAAAACTGCAGCGAGTCTTATTGAAAAGTTGAGCGTTGAGGCGAAGGATGACGAAGACAAGCCCAAGTCTGAAGCTGCACCTTCATCCTCTGCAGAGAAGGATGACGTTGAGAAACCAGAAGCTGCTGCAGAGAAGTGAGAGATAGAGAGCCGAGCCCTTTGGTAGAGTCTTGTCTTGGTTTTTGGCTGACAAGGTTTGACGCATGGGTTATTCACGTGAATCAACCCGGCAACAAATTATAGTCGTGAAAACATGGTCTTTCTTCATTTGGTTTGGTCATTGGTCGGGTCGGTTGGGCTCAGTCGATGTTGTTTTGAGCGTCTGAAGTACGAGTCGTTTGTTGTTTTACTAATATTGCAAAAAATCTTGGACAGGGGTGCATTACCCTACCATATAATTCTATTTTCATGATATGGTCCATTTGCGTTCGCATGCATTATTTGAGCTTTTATGGTGCATAGAAATGCATCTAGAATTGTGCACTATCCGCATATTTGGTTTCATGCAATCAGTATTAGCTGTCAACTATTAATTCTACTTGTCTGGTGATGGGTTGATTGTCAAAAATAATACGACGTTTGTCTGATATTTATAATTTTCATGATTTTGAAACATTTTAATTGCAACACTATGTAAAACAACGTAATTTTATAATTAAAACAATTAGAAAGATTGTAACTGCAAAAATTTATCATGTGTTGCAATTGTAACATTTTGAAAAATTGTAAAAGTTATATCTGGCATTTAACCTTCTAGAGATACAAAATTAACAAGTTAAAAATGTTGGAAAAAAAAAGCACCAATAATGCATCCGTCAGTTTATTATCCTCTACGCAAAACATCATTAAAATGATGATGTCCGAGTAATTAGAGATGCAATAATAGATTGTCTAAACCAGAAGCTGCCACAAGAGAAAGCAGGTCCCCCTACCACCTGGGCAGCCAGGTGACGACTCCTAAATTTTCCACTACAAGCATCTCTAGATTTTTTGAGGCACCCAACCATACTGTACACCTTACTGCAGACTTCAAGTGATGGTTCTGCAGAGCAGACTGCCTGCAACGACTGGATAGGGGTGACGATGAACCTACAAATAAACAGGCATACACCGCCATTCTCGTATAAATAGCAACTATGGAGACATTACATCATCCATTGATGAGTTCATCCGCACATCTGTTTCCTTGGTCATCTCCTTCAATTCGCCTAACAGTTAAATTAATGTGTTGAAGTCAAAAAGCCAAGTATGAGAGAAAAATACATCATCTTGGAAATGCAACATACCATATGTTGAGTCGACCGATGTGGGGAACATACTCCTCGCGTCATCTGCAGTGTTTGCAATTCCCAGTGAATATCTATGAGGTGTGTCTACGTCACCACATACAAACAGAGGTTAACACCACACTTGCATTATTTTCGCAGTATATTTAATAAGAAACTACTTAAAATTGTATACTAAAAGAAGAAGAAGTTGCTTAGTAGGCAGTTCTTAGCCGTACTTGAGATCAGGCAGATACAAAAATCTAAGCTGAAGGAGGGAGATGCAATGCAAGCAGGTTCTAGTAACAACCCGCAATAAGGAAATATTGGTACCTGTTTTATTGCGGAGTGCCTCCTTGATAGCATCGAAGTTCTTGTAAGTATAGCCCACGAAACTCAAATCTTTGGGAGTAAGATGCATCTGTTTGATGTAACATGAGGCACATGTTATTTTCACAATCATGCGAGATGGCAAGTAGGACTGAAGAAAATTATATCAAATGTGTTAAATAGATTGATATCTGCAAAGATCAGCACCACAGACCTTTCTTGAGGATCCTGAGCCGGATTTTGATGGTGTTGGAGGATCCAGCTGTTCATATAACAGCATAATTGCATTATATTGTCTTATTCAAAGATGACCATAAATGAAGTCAGAGATTAGAAGATGAGAGTCGTGCAAGAACACAGGCACAAGCACAATGAAACTGTAATAGATAACATTTAAGACATGTCATCGCGAGAACTTAAGATATGTCATGACATTTAATGTCTTGGAATGAAACTGGTCAAGGGTATCACAGAGATTGGTTCGAGAACAGTGTCAGGAGGCTCATCTTTAGAGGCTATAACATAATATTGGATCTCCAAATCAATGGACTAATATATACACATGATCTGATGTTACACATCAGCATAGCATAAAACCTTAAAAAGCCAATACACCGACCTCATATTTCAAAGATAAAATCAAAATTATGGGACCAAAAGTGAATGCAACTAATAACAATCTGCATAGCAGAATAGAAGTCATGAAACATAATAAAGGCAAAGAGATCTGTTTGTACTTCATCAAACTTCATGAAATTCCGGGTGTCCAGCTCCCCATTGACCTCTGGTTTAAATGCAGCTTCCATATCATATAATTTATCCCAATCAACCTTGACGAACCAAGGGTGAGCCTGCGATGGCCAACATGTGAATGGAGAGGAAAGAGAGCACAAGAAACTCATTTTGACCAAGTAATACCTTTATCTGAGCTGCACCTCCTGTCCCAAGTCTGTGTTCTACATCACAGAGTAACCTGCATACGAGATCTTTTGCCTCGGGGCTGATTTTGGTATCTTCAGGAAATCTCAGGTGATTTTTCCAATGAACAATCTAGTGATCACAAGTAAACTCCATCAGTAAACAGAGGAGGAGATAAAAGGTAACAACAACAAACAAACAAACAAAACATGCAAAAAATTGCTTGGATACTGCAAAGGTATACAAAGATCCAGCTTAATATCTGTTGGAAGCCTTGCAAGAATATAAAACACCATAAAGGAATTCTTTTATCGTAGTAGTTAATGAAATGAGTGAAACGATTACTAAATAGTATGGAGCCCTGTAGCCCTAGATTCAATAAGCATCATCACATCACATAGGATAGCAGGTTTTATTTACCTATTATTGGAAACTCACCTTTTTATGAATTGAAGAAAATAAAGAACATAAGCTACTTCCATGAGGGAGTTATAGATGTATGTTGCTCTCAGTTTCACAATGGCAACGAAGTTGACTGGATGACTGTCAGATCATCGGTGCACAATATACCCGACACACTTTTATTTTATTTTTTTCATTTGCAGTTATTTACACATAAATGCAGAGTTCCAGGGTGCAGATAGGACAATGTATGAATGCGAACAACTTCATGCATATAAGCTAATAATCTTCTCTTTACCCTATAAGTCAGCAATAGTTATCAGAGTTTTAACATATAGAAATATGCAGAACAAAATCTGGCAATAGGCACACATAACACTGATGAGATGTGGCCATGTGGGAAGCTAGATGGGCACTAAATGAAAGAAGAAAATAAGTGCATAGGCATGTACCTTCCGGCAAGTGGTCATAGGATCATCGGCATAAAATGGAGGATAGCCAACAAGCATCTCATACATGATTGCACCCAGTGACCACCTGCATACAAATGTGGTAATTCAAGAGGCAAGTTATGAACAAGTTAAACGATATTTTGTTGTATTAGGCATCAATATCACTGGGTAATGCAGTAAAGACAAAACTAGTGGTTCTGAATTCTAGTCTCACAAATATTCAGTAATATTTACAGGTCGGTCTGAAAGACTTGTATCATATTTGAGCACTAGAAATGACACATCATAATATCAGCATAAACCAACTTTCAGTGATTGGACACTACATGAATGATGAAGCGTAACATAACTGGAAAAGGAGACGGGGATGGGTGTTTGGAGGAACTTGAACTTACCAGTCACACTCCATGCTATATCCTTTCTTCAACAGCACTTCTGGAGCAATATAGTCAGGTGTACCAACTGTTGAAAATGCCTTCAAAAGACAATTTGAAGATGATTAAGTTGTTAGAAACTAAAGGTCAACCGTGACAGCAAGCTTCGTAAAGGAAAAAGAATTAATAGAGAGCTTAATGCAATAAATCATACATTCCCTAAAGAGCAAGTTACTGGAGAAGGAAAACCACACATCACATCTGCGATTGCTTACCAACTTTCTCCTGTTCATCTGCCAGTGCTGAAGTTGTTCAAGAGGGCTTCTCCAACTAACATTGGCAGCATCAGGAAAACGGCCATCAATATCCATTGGCTCCCTTATGTTTTCATCATCCAATTCTTCATTTTCGTTCACTGTAGATAAAGTCCTACAGTCAAGGGGCTTGCATAGACCAAAATCTGAGAGCTTCATGTGACCATTCTTGTCAAGAAGAAGGTTGTCTGGTTTGATATCCCTGAGGAGAAAATGTAAGGGGCAGAATGATAAACCCTTTTATAAAAAAAAAAATTGTATCAAATGAAACAATTGTTTGTAATGTTACATATCACACCAACCTGTGAATATAATTATGTTTGTGAATCGATTCAATTGCCAGCACACTTTGAGCAATGTAAAATTTAGCTACATTTTCAGACAATGTGTCTTCTCTCATCAGCAGAGTCATCATGTCACCGCCAGGGAGATATTCCATGATAAGATATAAATACTCAGGATCTTGAAAAGAGTAGTACAGTTTTACTATACAGTGGCTGCCCACTTCTGCTAATAGGTTCCTTTCTGCTCTAACATGTTCCACCTGCGGAATATAATAACATTTTCACGGACATAAGGACCTGCTAATGGACAAAATTTTCCTAAAATTTCATAAAAAGTGGATGAATAGAACTCATTCAGAAGAAATTCAAATTATGCAAGTGTTAAATTGTCAAGAGAAGGACAGAAAAATATATCTTGTTGCAAAGAAACAACAAAATTATCCAAGGAAAGAAAGAAAAGCAAAAGGGTGTAAAAATAAAATAAATGAATGGCACATTAGCTATATATGTCACATGTCAACACACTTCAGTGGAAATTCCGTGAAGTGGGTTTCGCAAGCATGACATAAAATAAAAGGCACATAAAATAGTAATCAACGGATTCATTCAGTTCTGCAGTCTACCAGAATTTTAATAATATTGGATGCCAAACACCAAAGCAGACAACAAGCATGTGAAACTCATAATTAGGAGACTGTATGAACAGATAAGAGGAGTTTCATAGCTGTACGCTTGGACAGTGGCTTGATATTTTTTGGACTTTCTCATGTCAGTTTTGTTATAGGTTTCGGTGAAATTCTTTATGATTATGCCCTGATTTCTTCTATTTTCCCACACTCTTTTATTGTTCCAACCTTCACTCCTTAGCAAAGGCAGTTATTTTACGTTTAAGGAAAACGTACAGCTTGGGAAAAGGTTCGGTATGCTTGATCAAAATGTGTTTACCTGTCCTCTTGAGACCATTTCAGATTTCTTCAACTTCTTCATGGCATAAATATTTCCAGATTTTTTCTCCCGGCATAGTCGGACCTAAAATGTCAGATTTATCAGAATCGTATAAAGCAATTAAGATACTCGCTTACAAAATTATCAGATTACAGGAACAAATTACAATATGTCATGCAAAAAACGTGCATCTATGTGGTTGATTTTATCAGATAATTGAAATGAAATAGATTTTTATATCCAAGAGTGACACCAACCTCACCAAAGGCTCCACGTCCAATGATAGTAAGAAGGTCAAAATCATCTACACATATCTTGTTCCTTCTCAATCTCATGAACTCCGTCTCTTTCCTTTCCAAATCTTTGATCAAATTTATCTGTTCCTCTTTGGGCACATCTGAAGAGGCCAACTTCCTTTCCAGTATCCACCTCCTGGAGCCATACATATATATATTAGCATTAAATTTAGGATAGCTCAAAAATTGGTAACAATCAAGGGCAATCTAAACTTGCAGATATACAAATTGGCTTGAAATATATTTGCGAAGAAGATATAACAGAAGTCTTTATATGAGTCCCACTGCGATCATTCAGAAGCAGATGTGTATATGGTTCTAACAAACAGCATCAGTTGTGTAACTAGGCTAATCTGCTAGTGGGGGTTTGCATAACTTTCTGCTGAATATAGAAAAAAATCAAGGAACGTTTTCCAGCCACAATTTCCAAAACTCTCTCTCTCTGATTCTCTCTCTCAAACACACACACACACGGTCACACCAAGTTGCTCTCTTTGAAGGAGTAGCAACAAATCCTTTTTTCTAGCACTCAGTGTATTGAGGAGATAAAACAGGTAACTTCCATTAGTGACACAACCAGAAAAAATCCCCAACCAACATCGAGCATTTTGAATGGACCTTCCCGCAATGATCTATAAAAATTTAGCAGCTTTCAGTAGCCATTTCAAGTGGCATTATCACATCCGCATTTGATAAACTTATGCACACAAAATTAGTTAAGCTTATCTACAGCCATCATAACTTATAAACTAAACAGAGTATCACAGCTAAAGCTTTTCTAATTTGAAATCGTATTCACTTAAATCCATAGTTTATTGCAAATAGAGTTCAATAACACTATAAAACACTAAAATCTACAAACATTAATAATGTGACGGCATCAAAATGAGGACACATAAATCAGTATGTATACAACCTAATTAACAGTTGAAAACCTAAATTTGCATAACAATTAGACCACAGAAGCAACAGCTTTACCAAAGCCAACACTAGATCTCGAAAACCATGGAGTTCATCGCAGCTCGATATAATCAATTCATCACCAGTGAGCAGCATTTCTAGGCGCGGAATATGCAAAACAGTAAAAACAAACGATTTGCCATTTCTCCACATCAGTATTCGAAGCATACCTCTCTTTCCGCTCCTGTATGCTTTTCATCTGATTTTTGTAGTGGTTCTCGATGTACTTTTTTGCTGCTGCCACTTTTTCCATAGTCAAACTCGAACCTAGAATTTCTTCGTCGCCGCTGTTGTCGTTGCTCTTTTCCTCCTCCATTCTCGCCTCCTCTCTATATTTCCAATAAATAACTCTACCCTCTCTCTTGCTCTCTGAGAATTTGCCTCGATATATATACGTACAGTTAATATTTAAGTTAAGTGTGAGCGAGTTCGTGTGTGTGACTGTGTGCTTATGTTCGACGTACGGCGTCGTTCGAGCTCATTTTTTCGGACAGGATTTTCTACTTTATTACAACGCACATTCTTTTGAAGTCCGTGCAACTCATTGCCGGTCGTATAGCCTGTATTTTACTGACAAGTTTATTTATGATTAATTTAGCGCCATTTTTACAAAATTATTAAATTTTTTTAATTCAATAAAAAAATTTAAAGGCTGTCTCACGATGGACTCGAACCCGAGACCTTTGATCTCAGGCATTAATCACTCTACCACTAGGCCAACACACGTACACTACAAAATTATTAATTCATTTCTTATTATGTGGAGAAACATAATTCTTATAATCCTATGAATGCAATTTAACCAACTAATAATGTTATAATTAAATATTAAAAAAATATGGTGTTGAATTTTCATTATTCTATCATAGTTTTTGAATTCTATATTGTAATTCAACAAGTAATTCCATTGATATTGATTATTGACCAACTACACTATAGTGTGTCGCGTTTAATAAACTTATTAAGTGAAAATTTTCTCGGCTAGATTACTTAGTAACATTAAATGAATTTATGGTTAAAAAATTATAATTTCAAATCTAACTATTTATATGGATCTATATTTTTTTAAAACAAAAAGATAAGAAAATAATAAATAAATTATGGGGCCAAATGACATTAACTTAATTGGCAGCTGGAATAGGGCTTGTTTTGTATATTTTAATTCTACTTCACATGGATAATAATTCTTTGTCGGTGGAACATTGTTTTTTATTTTATTAGTTCACATTCTGGTAATCTATTATATTGACGATTAACTATATGACAATCTATCGAATTTTCTCCACTTCACAATTAATGATATTAGTGGTAGTCATAACTCAATCTTTTTGCTATCTCTAGTCTATTTGAACTTTCTTGTTCTTGTAACAACACACAATAGATCTACCGTTTTTTTATTCTTCTATATATTCCTAATCAAGGGTGAGAAACTATTCAGATTCGATTAATCGTACTTGTTTTTTTGATTAATTGGATCAAAATCTTCATAAATTTTAAAATCAAAACTGAACTGTTTATTAAGTTCGGTTAACCGAAAACTGTATTGGTTATAGCGGTTCGATTTTCGATTAATCGAAAAACGGATTAAGAACCTATAATTTTTTTTATTACTCAATTCCATTAAATAGTCTAAATATTATATAGTTACTATTAAATTAAATTTATGATAAAGTAATTGTTGCTTTATTTTTTTAGTTTTATATGGATGCCTTCAAATAATTTATTTAAGTACTTGCATATACTAATTAATTATTCAATCTATCATGCACATGATTTGAAATTTTGATATCCTATGACTAAAACTAATTACAAGTTTTCTAGCCACTAAAATGAAAAATTTACATGCTCACTATACACAAACCTATTATTTTATTTTTGATAATTTTATTGAATTTTACCTACAAATAAAGATTCAACTTTAATTTATTAATATTTTAGGATGAGAACATAATTGTAAAAATAAAAATAAAAATAGATTTTCGGTTTTTCGACTATTAATCGTTCGGTTATCGGTTAACAGAAAATTAAAAAAAAATCAAAATATTTTACCACAAACTGAACCTTAAACCGAATATGCAGTGTTCGATTAACTGAATGTAGTGCGGTTTCAGTTCGTTTGGGTATTAACCGATAACTGTAAACCATTTCCCTAGCCTATTCCTAATTATAATTTCCATAAACGCAAGAGTAGAATTGTATGGCATTTCCTTGTAATATTAGGTAGTTTTTTTTTGAAAGGGAAAATAATATATTAATCCACCAAATCCTCACTAACAAGATCCACAAGCCATCTAGGGAAAACATCGTTCCAACAAACAGGGCGGGAACAATTCAAAGCAAACTGCGCTAAGGCATGAGCGGCCTTGTTAGCCATTCGATGAGTATGAGACACGCCTATAAGAACGTGCGATCGAGTATCACGAAGGATCTCAAAAATCTCTAGAGGAAGAAGATCTTCCTCCTCCTCGAACCGCCATGAGGCGGGCACCAAAATTGAGTCAAGAACACTTCAAACGGATGGATATCATTTTCCGTGCGTAACAGATTCAAGACAACAACCTTAACCTCCGAGAACATGACGCTCGACGAGGGAGACGTCTGTTGGGATTTCACCAGGATGATACTTCCCTCATGATTACGGATAATAATACCAACACCAAAACCATTCTTCTCGGGGTTGTAGAGGGCGTCCACGTCCACACGGAAGCATCCCCTCCTGGGCTTTTTCCACTTCCTATCCCCACAACCGATGCCTAAATTGTTGGCAGCAGCGAACAAGGGCCGAGCAGCATTAAAGTTTTCGACCAAAGCAGAACAGAAAGATTCCGATGGCTCGTTGATATTCAAATAAGGTTCATGACCCGCCTTGCAGATAGCTCTCCAGTTCTGCCATAACATGACGCACCAAAGATCATAATCCTCACTCTTCATTTCATTCCTGATCATCACAGCTATATCAACCAAACTCAGCGCTTTAGCATGCTGCAGAATACGCCAGAAGCGGCTGTGTTTCCATCCAGACTTTCGTCGCGGGCAGAAGATGAGGGTGTGCTCGGTGGAGGCCCATCTATCCTTACAAAATTCACAAATGCCATCAGAGGGAACATGGTGTTCTTTAAGGTTCGCGGCAGTGGGAATAAAATTTCTGAGAGCTCTCCACATGAAAAACTTTGCTTTCGGTGGGATCGAGGGAGACCACACCAACTTATTCCAGAAACTGAGGTCACGGTGGCTGGTATGGGGGTGGCTTTCAAAGTAGCCTACCGAGAGAAGATAAGCCGTTTTCACAGAGAATTTACCATTCTGTTCATGAATCCAAAAACGAGTATCCGTCAGTCCTTTTCCCCAATCGGTAGAAAAGGATACGATTGCTCAAGGCCGAAAAACCTTAGCAATTCACGACCTCCCACTCTCCATCATTCCCAATCAGGTCGGCCACCTTCACAAGGTGACCGTGATCTTCCCTCCTTTGCGCAAACCTGCCCTCCTGCAAACCATTCACCCATCGGTCCCGAAAGAGGTCAATATTCCTCCCATTGCCAACTCTCCATCTTGCACCTCTTTCCACCAACTCACGGCTCCATAAGAGAGAACGCCAAACAAAGGACCCTTTAGAATTATAGTTGGCGCTAAGAATATCTCCCCCTCTAAAATATTTTGCCTTGAAGACGCGCGCCACGAGAGACTCCGGGTTCATCAGCATTCTCCACACCTTGTAATATTAGGTAGTTATTCTGTCATATGCTCCCATGTCGTCTTGAGATTCTTTTGAGGTTTTATTTTGCATTACCTATTATTAGTGATGCTAAACATGACTCGTTGGACGGATCAATTTGAACATTTTTTATAATCTCAAAACAAGGTAGTGTAATCCAACACAATTTCAACATTATATAATTGGCTTATGAAAAAAATTGTACCTTGAGGAAACTGATCTCTTAGAAAAGTTATTTCACTTAAATTTCTCTCACTAACCCAATGGGGCTCGCCAATTTGACCGCTCTATGCATCATTTTAATCATTAATGGAATGAATACATGTAATGTGAAATTATTTATTCTACTTACTGAAATAATCTCAATTATCCCTCAAGAATTGGTTTAGTTATGTTTTCCCTTTTGCAGGTAGAGAAATATACAAAAAAAATCCTAAAAAAAAAAAGAAATACAAACGTTAAAGGGCTGAATCATAAAACTCGATGTTTGTCAATACTATTCATGAACTTTTGATTATTTTCTTTTTCAGAATTTGATACGTCAAGGGATTATTTTTTGAAAGGAAAGGTAATTATATATCAATGACTTACGTTGCAAATTTGTTTATATAAAATTCGAAATAAGTATTTTTCTGTTGCCATTTAATATATTAGTATATTAAATCAAAAGGAAGTGTTCACATTGAAAAATAAATAAAAAGTTAAAGTTCAGCTTGAATATTAATTCAAAGTTGAATTTTTCTAACCAAAGATAAAAAAAACCCTACTCAGAAACAAAAAGAAGTGTTCCAATTCATCACAATTATCTTCCTTGAAATGGGGGATCCTTCCTGGCGATACGCCGGCGGGAGCGGTCGTCCGTCATCATCGGAGATAGGTATGTAGGCGCCTTCATTGTAATATCTGAAATTTACGGCATATCTAACTTTGAATTCAGTGATTGGCTCAAGTGCAGCTACTATATATATATTTTCGAACATTTGCACATGAAATTCTGTTACTCTATGCAGTCATACGACATTTAATTTGTCCAAATATGATTATTCGAGCTCATTATGAGTCGTTATTTAGCTTTGAAGATGGTTTATTTGATTATTGGTACCTGCCAATAGAGTTTGGATTGCTATAGTGTTTTTTGAGTGGATTGGGTGAAATGAATATGGATTACGCATTTTCAAGTAAAAAATTGGCTCTCTTTTTTTGCAATTACTATCTTTCCAAGCCCTCAAAGTTACTGAATAAAATGTATGGAAAGTGGTTAGATCGCACTAGCACTAGAGAAGAACGAAATTTTGATTGATACTCTTATTATTTAGCTAAAATTCATCACCGAAGATGGTCGTGTTAGCAAGAATAACCCAAATTGTAAAAGAGCATCATCATATAAACCTAGCATATGATAATCAACTCTACTAGTTTTGAGTTTTGACCATATGTTTCTTTCTGAGCACTCAACCAAATTAGAGTTCATGGCAATACTGGGAGGAAGCTTGAAGAATATTTGTGAAATATATTCAATATGGAACTTAATTTAACATTTGAAAGATAAATCCGAATGAAGAGCTTGCATATCTTTTATAGCTAACTAGCTAAGTGCACGGACCAGGGGAATTGGCTCTAAAGGATTCAAGATTATGACGACTTTATTTCTTTGAGTATAAGTTTCTTATCTTGTGCCCTCAACTTTTGGAGCACATAACTGCCCACAAAGGTGATTTAGAGAATTGAAGCCCTGGTAGCAACAATAGTCCTCGACTTATGTATAATCTGCCATAGCTGGTTTCATTGCAGAAGTTAATGCACTTGGAAATTGTAATATGTACTTGAACCAGTGCCAATAAGCATTTTTAATTTCACTCTTTGATTGTGTTACAGGTTTGAACTTTGTAAATATAGTCTGTTGCTACCTCTTATACTTTCTCTGCTGTCAATACTACTTTCCTTGTGTGCTTTAGTTAAATCTTGAGGTCTCATAGTTATATAGTCTGCTGCAACAGGACACATTCCTCAGCCAACTTTTCCAGTATACTTGTCGTCTGAACCTAAGGCAACTTTTCCAGCTTACTTGTCGTCTGAAACTAAGGCAACTTTTCCAGGTTACTTGTCGTCTGAACCTAAGGCAACCTTTCCAGGTTACTGGTCGTCTGAAACATCAACTCTCGCCAATTATGATACGTATAGCTCCGTTGGTGCACGGACTGCTTCCTCAGATTATTTACATAAAGATGTGAGTTTCTTCTCTTACACATCTGTGCAGGTATTGATCCAAATGTTAAACAGACGCACCTTTTCTTTTTTTGTTTTTGGATCTAGATCTTACCATCCCACCCTGGGGCATATGGCGTAGATGACATTCCTAATGTTCGTGCTGAACCCAGTATCAGTGGATTGAATGCTGGAGCTAGGTACAAAGGCTATCCATCTACTTTTGAGGATCCAAATCTGTCGGTTCGCCACAGAGATGTTGCTTCAGGGATCAGTCCTGCAATCCCTGATGTTGGTTATGACCAGCCCAGTTCTATAGCAAGGACTGATGGCAATCCTGTTCCAGCAGCAGAGTCAAACATTCTATTCGTTGATGGGCTTCCCACTGACTGTACAAGAAGAGAAATAGGGCGTATCCTTGATAGTGTTTCCTTGTCTTTCTTGGAGTTCTTTTTTTTCTAGTTTCAGAATGCTATCCATCACTACTGCTGTCATAACCGATATTGGTTTCCTTATGGTTCTCTTGCATTGTAGTTTGTTTATTTATTTATTATTCTCGTGTGGCTAGTAGGAGTGTCATTGCATGTCATGTCACAAATTGCCACCCTCATGCAGTATGGTCAATGAATAATATTTTCTTGGCAAAAAGTTGGCGATTGTCTTTTACATGCAGACATAAGAAGTAAGAGATAAGGAACATGTACTCATTACTATGCAATATAGGGGATCGTGTTATCTTCACTTGGCTTTATAACTGTTACATTCTGAATTTCACTCCTTGACTTGCAATTAGATCTTTTCCGGCCATTTATTGGATTCAGGGAAATTAGACTGGTTCATAAGGAGCCCAGACGTGTAAGTATATTATTTTTTCTTGAATTAAACCAATACTTTTTTCTGGATCAGTCATTTTTATGCTACACCTGATAATATCATCAAATTGGTGTGCCTGTTATTTAATGCTACACCTGATAATATGCATCAAATTGGTGTGCATGTTATTTAAACTGTCTACTTCATAATTTGTGTTCGAATCACATACTGCACCAAGCACAGGTTTACAATATATGAATGTTAGTATGCAATGCTGAATTTTGAATAAAATATGTAAAGTAAGATGCTAATATTCTGTATGGTACTTGCATAGATTCTTCTAGTAGCCTGATGGAAAAAATCATTTAGTAAAAATGTTATAATTGTGGCAAGTTTTATTGGAAATTTGTACTTGACCATTATGGTGGAGTGTTATTGATACTAGTCAGTGGCTATCATAAGCAAAGTTCTTGAATTTGTGGTCTTTTTCAGGCGCTAAATTTTGGGATGCATCAATATTAATTTCTTTGATTAATTGATTTTTATCTTCTTGCCTGAACCTAAACTTTATGTCTGCAGCGTGGAGACAAGGCCATGGTGCTGTGTTTCGTCGAGTTCACCGATGCAAAGTGTGCTGTTACTGCTATGGAAGCCCTACAAGGTTTCATCTTCATCTGTCCCACTTTTCACTACAAACTCTTCCCCTTTTTGGATATATTAACTGTTGCACCCTACCGATACAAAATTGATTTTCAATCTCATGTTTGTTTGCATGCCCTATTCCAATCAAGTCTCTAAACATGCAGGTTACAAGTTCGATGACAAGAAACCAGATGCCCCTCTACTGAGGATTCATTTTGCTCATTTTCCTTTCCGTCTACCATCCAACTGAGACGACACCCGAGTCAGAGTTCCGGGAGTTCCGCGGTGACAATCGAGGCAATGCCCCATCCAACGACAGATAGGGTAAGAACTGTAAGATCTCTCTAGTGGCGTTTTGATTAAGAAGCCATTGTGAATCCAAACAGTATTTGGAGAAATATCTATGTAACACAATTTGAGATTATTAATTATTTTGCCAAGAAAAATTGATGCTTCTTGTAGCTTGCTCTTAAATTTGTAAAACTAATCTCAGAGAATGGATTTTTATGGTGTGAAAGTGATAAGATACTTTTCTTTGGCCTTTTGACTTTTTTGTCATTAATGGGACATGTGTGCAGAGCCAAACTTGTTCTAACCTTTTATGTAGGCACCAAAGAATTGGGATATACGAAACCAACAAATTGAGTGAAAATTACATGAAATCTGCCCTAAATTTTAACCTAAAAAACAGGTAGTCAATTTCACACATGCTATCAACACTCGATTGACGGCTTTTAACAAATTTTGCGGTGCCACTTTTTGTGAATACAGATCACGCATATAAAACGATACAAACATGAATTTGACACTTTAGTGTGATGTCAATAAAAATCATATACAAAACGATATAGGTAACTATAATCTTCATATATTCCTACAGAAACATCTACAACCACTAAAACTTTCAAATCTTTGCCTCAATTAACAATGCAATCAAAGAATAATTTCCTGAACTACATTAGTCTCTTTTCTGTGTATGACTCAATTCTACAAGCCAAATAAATCAACAGTTCTGCACAAGGGGAAAGCAAAAGCACCCTTGAATCAATTCCAGACTACATATGTATAAACAAACTTTCTAAACAACACAAATGTATAACCATAACCAACTTCACAAAATTCAACAACACCACAACGAACTTCACCTTCACCTTCACGACAGAAAAGAGGTGCCAGCGTGGTTGTGATGCAGCAGATTGTGCGCGATCGTGTCCCTCGCCTTCATCGCGTTTGCAGACCTCAGCCCAATCTCGGGGACCATCTCGTCATCAAAGATCTCAAACTTCGCCAACGGCTCCAATCTCTCCTCCCTCATTTCGCAGATGTTGTGCAAAACGCAGCACGCCCCGAGCACGACGGGCAGGTCCTGCAGCTTCACCTCGGTCCGCTTCTGCAGGCAACCCCACCTCGTCTTCAACCTTGCGAACGAGTCTTTAGCAGCACGCTGCACCTCCGCGATCTTCTCGTTGAAGGCATGCTGCGTCCACGTTAAATGCTGGTGCGTGTAGGGCACGAGCACCCAATCCATCAACGGGTAACCTGAGCCGCCCACGATCCATACCCCGTTGTAGAACCCAGCGTTTGCCCTCTGAAACAGGGTTGACTTCTCGAGCACCTGATCGTCCGGCATTGAACCCGGATAGCCGATGCAGACGTCTGTGAAGACACCTCTCGGATCTACCACGCCTTGCACCGTGATCGAGTACGAGGTTTTCTGGTTCCTCTCCGTGTGCCTACGGTTGAAATATGCGGCCACGCTGTTTTTGGGGGCTATGATCGGAATGTGGGTGGTGTACATTGATCCGACCACGTTTGGTATACCGGAAATTGCCTCAAATTCGGCCTTGAATCTTTTCAAACCTTCTTCATCCGGCCACCGGATGAACTTCGGCATCAACACATTTCTGATTGCAGAGCAGACTTCAAGAACAAGCTTATGACAGGTGGAAATCCCTAGTCCGAATTTCTTCGACACGAGGCGCAGCGGCTCTCCGGTGGCAAGCCGCCACACGCACACGGCCACGCGCTGCCGGACGGGGACTGCGTCTCTCAGCATAGTGTTTTCTTTGGCTACAACAGAGCTCAGCTCATTGCATATGAAATCGAATGTTTCTTTCCCCATTCTAAACGCCTCCTTAAATTCCTCATCGGGATATCCTGGACTGTTGCATTGTTCCCACCAATCCTTAGACCGATTTCTCACCCACAGCCGCCGCTGCGGCCGGAGGCCGCCGCGGCGGTGGTTTTATCGCTTGTTGCGGCGGTTTTATCGTCGGAGGCGGGTTCGTCGTCGTCCCTGCCTTCAGCGGAGGCAACCGCTATTGCCGCGGCGGAGAAGGAATTCGCCTTCGATTTCCGCCGACGCGCACCATCGGCGAGTTCGGCGGCGCGGTAAAAACCCTCAGACTTGGCGGAGTAATCCATTATTTCCCTCTTTCTCTCTCTATGATTCTCTTCATACCTAACCATCTCTTCCTGATTGGATTGCTCCACATCTTCAAGATCGTCTTTTTCCTGATCCTGCAACATAGTTAATGAGGTGATGATGTCGTTGAGCCCTTTGACTTTCACTTGCTTCTCATCAACTGGCGCCGCATCGAGATTTCCCGGGGCGGCATCAATTGAAATTTCTTTCTTCCTCCTCTTCCTCTGCTGCTGCTGAGGCTGCTGATTCTGCTGCTTTTTTTCGTTCATCTCGAAATGGGATTGGGGAAAAAGGTCCAAACCGCGGAGGAGAGTTGAGCAATCGGGATCTTCGTTTGCGCGAGGAAGCTTCATATACATACGCAGTCCATGTGCTCGACGAAATGCTTGAACCGGAGATGTGAACGCGATGGAGAATGTCAAACTAATAAAATTGCGGCTGCTGAAAACTGGGGTCAGCTGTGCATATATAAATGCGCGGATAGATACAGAGGGGTAAAATTGCGGGATTGGTGTGAACGCAGCTTCGGGATTGAGGAAATTTCAAGGCCGAGATGAGAGAGAGAGAGAGAGGGATTTGGTCAAAGACGGTGCAGAGAGTTGAGAAATATGCCTACGCGTCTCTGATTCATTATTTTCTTTCTTTCTTTACAATGGCCTCTTTTTGTTTACTTTATTTTCTTTTTATTTAGAATAATAATTGGGATATTTGTTAATAAAATGATAATATTGATCATATTATTCTTTTGGAAGTTACAGAGGCTACTGTCTTTTAGTGGCTACTGAATTTGGGTTCTATTTGTTTTTGGAATATGAATTTGATATTTGATAGTATTTGCTTAGCCATATGGAAAATGTGGTGGAATTATGATTAGAATGTACTAATATCTATGGTCCACTTTTCATTTTTTTATGATTCTTTTGCAGAAAAAATAAAGAAGAGAAGAAAAGCCCTACATTAGGACTAAAGTCACTTGAGACCTGCCAACTTTGTTTCTCTCATTTCTTTTCTTTTCCAAATTTTTCTTCTTTACTTGTGGATTAGTCTTATACCAGGTATAATATATATTTAGAAAAAAAATGAGTAAACACATATTATATTTTTTCGTCTTTTTTGTTCTAAATGATGAAACTGCGTTAAATCGAAGAAGACGAACAAGAAAAGATAGGAAGGCCTACAACAAAGTTGGGTGGAGGTTTGGAATATTTCTAGAAACTGATTACTTTTTAGTATCATGTCTTTACTCCATTTTACTTAAGGTTGTTGAATTTGTCTTATGAATACAAGTTTATATTTTAATTTTGGTTGATTACACATTTAAAATGTGATGGAATTATCACGTAATTGTACTAATTTTAACTGTCCACTTTTATTTATAGCATCTTTTATGTAGAAAAAAACAAAGAGAAGAAAGTTAGGTCCAATCACTCAGAAGTCACTCGAGACCTGCCAATTTTGTTTATTGTTTCCTTTTCTTTTTAAAAACCTTTTTGTTTGTAGACCTTATACAAGAAGAAAATGTTAGTCAGACATATACGTCTTGAGACATAGAGATGTAAAAATACACAAGTATGGAAATTAATTATCTATAATTATTTATCCATATTATCAAAAATTACTAATAGACTCATACACCATGACATCTATTTTTGTAACAGTTGATCTTTTAAATTCAAATCTCTTTTCGTATCTTTCTACATTAATTAACTATTTATATTCCATAATTTTAGTAGATTATTCGTGACAACATATCTCCAACATAATCATTCAACATAATTTATCAATTGAATATAGCTCATGCAAATTCAGCGAGAATTCAATGAGCAACTCGACCTGTGATGAGGCGATGATCAACATCAATACCCAATCATTGATGACAGAAAATAGAGAAAGATGATATCCAACATTGAATCTATGATTCTCAATAACAAAGATTCTCATCATATCAAGAATTGCTTTAAATCCATTACACTTAAACTTGAGAAGTTCAATACGAGGCATGACAAAAAAAAAAATCTAATTAACTAAGAGTTTGCACGTTGCATGCCAGCATTCTCCCTTTTCACGATGAAAACATAAGATGAGATGAAAGTGGGTAAGTGAAAGCGGCAGTTGTATATGTAATTGAAGATGGTGAGATGATTTTGGTAAATGATTTGTTGGATAATTTGGTGAATGATTTGATATTCATTAATTGATCTATTCCCTTTATATAAATTTTGTATATCATTTCATACAAAATATCTAAAGGAGAGTAGTCCAAATATTAAATTGCATAAATTAAGAAAAATTGATTCAATTAATTATAATTCATCTAAATTGATTTAATCAAATTATAAGATTATTGTATCTAAACATACATATATAAATAGCAATACCTTTCAAATATGCAAATACATCTGTATTCTGTAATCTCTACCATGTGTTTCAGTTCCCCATTAATATTTTTTTTTGCCCAAAAAATAATTGACTGTCGTTAGTCAAACTAATATTGTGTTTTGAGAAAATAATTATTGTTACTACCGGATTTCAAAAACTACCACAAATTAAGATACATGTAGAGGAATTAAAAATTATTCCAGTCAAGCAAAATTTTATTAATAAAATTATAAAATATTATTTATTAAGATTTCTATTAGAGGCTTACTTATTTAATGCATGATAAATACAAAATAGGTCAGTCTATTCATATATTTTTGTAATTAAAATTTCAAAATTTCGTACTTTATTTCAATTATAAATTATATAACCTCATATTGCGAGGACAAAATGACTATCAATAATTGGAACAAGGATATCAACGAAAGTAACGCATGCACCCTTTAAAAAGAAAAAGAAAAAGAATTTGTAAAATTTTCCTCTAGAATATTATTGAATCAAGATAAAGGTTAGGCTGCTTTTAGTTCCTAGTCGAAAACCTTGAATTTTTCGGTTTAACGCGAATCACGCAACAGCTAGCCAAATTTTGGCAAAATTTCAAAGTTGAATAGTGACCGGTTCAATTTCAACAGTTAATGGCAAATTAAAGTCACTTCAATATCTGCTAGCCACAACTTTGTTCAATCAAGAGTTGTTATATAGTCCATGGAAAGTAGAGTTTTTAGAAGATAGAGATAAGTGTTAGAATATCATAATGGTTCATTCTACAATAGAGTAAACTCTATATTATTATAAAATAATCATAAATTCATCTCCAATAATCAACTTTATATTTAATTTTATAATAAAATATTCTATTTGTATACCTTCTATTATTGAGCTAAAAAAATAGAAGGATGAATAGTATGACTTTACATGTAGAGTGATACTATCATTTCCTCTAATGTAGAACAATTTTTTGAAAACCAGGCCGGATCGGCCGGTTCAACCAGTTTAATCGAGAATCGGTCAGTTGAGAGGTCTGATTTCAAAGAAATATCATATCTCTATAAAACCAGTATGGACAGGTAAAAACCGACGAAAAACCAATAATCCGATGAATTGAACTGACTTTATTAAATTAAATAATAATAACTGTAAAATGAGCAAAATGATATTAAGAAGATTCAAACTCATAACCACTTAGTTGGTAAACTAACATAATAACCAACTCACCAATTTGAAGCTTTTGATTTTAATTCTTTGGTTAATTAATTTACTTACTAACAATATTGGCTTGAATATAAAATAATTATTACTACTTAATCTACAATTACTATTTATAAAATTATTATTAAATTTAAATTCATATAAATAGTTATTATAATGTAAAAGAAGATGGTAGTAAGAACTAATCAAGATTTGAAATTATTCTTGTTATTTAATTTTTTTTTCTTGTAAATATACTTATGAATAAACATTGGTGATTTATTTTGGTTACTTTTGATTAATACAATATGAAAATTCTAAACTTTTATTTAAATTTATCATATTACTGTTTATTCTACATATTTATATGTTTTAAACTAAACATAAACTCCAGAAAAATGCAAAACTACCAAGGGGTTTACCGACGGACACAACACCATCGGTAACTACCGACAGATTACCGACGAAAACAACATTAGAAATATGCTGACGTCTTACCGACGGATTGTGGCGCAAAAAATGAACGTACAATTTACCGACGGAAGTGAGGTCGGTAAATTTACCGACGGACCACATCCGTCGATAAATTTGATAATCAGAATTAATTATTATTATTCTAAATTTTGAAAACTTTACCGACGGATGTTGTCTGTGAGTAAGTTTTAATTTTAGAGACATTAGAGATTATAACTAATCTTTTTAATTTTTAAAAATTTACCGACGGATGGAGTCCGTCGGTAAAGTTTTTATTTTGTTTTCGATTTAATTTAATTGTGAATTATTCACTGAAGGACTCCATCCGCCAGTAAAACTTATTAAATATATCAGATCGTGCGTCATTTTTTTTCTTCCCCAAACTGAACCCTAGCCTCCTCCTGCCTCCGTGCGTCTGTCCGTCCGTCCAGCCCGCCGCCTCCGTCTCCGTCGTCGTCCAACGTCTCTGCACCATGCCTTCTCTCTCACGTCCGTCTTCCCTGTCCCGCGTGCGTGTGTCCATCCCGCCATGCTGCCATCGTCCCATCGTCTCCGTCTCTCTTCTCTTGCTCTCATCTCTCATATCTTATTTCTCTCTAATTCATGTATTTTTGCTTTAATTTTGCAACAACAGTAGCAGCAGTCGTCGTCGCCGCCCCATCGTCTCTGTCTCTCTTCTCTTGCTTTCATCTCTCCTGTTTTCATCTCTATTTCATGTTTTTGCAGCAGCAGCAGCAACCGCCACCACCACCGTCGCTGCCGCTGTCCAATGCCGTAACATGTGCTCTGCGTCCAGGTCCCACCGTCCGTTCAAGTTAGTTCAATTTAATTTCAATCAAATTTTTATGGTTTCATATGTTTGATATTATTTTTTTGGTATGTTTAGTTTGTTTTGGTTGTTTAGAATTGTTGGATTAATGATTTATTGGAATTTGTTGGAATTCTTGGATTAGAGAATTTGATATGTTATTAGTGATTTGTTGGGAGGATTGGATTAGTTAAAATATCAAGTTAGTTGGAATTGTTTGAATTTAATATGTTATTATGAATTTATATTAGTGAATTTAATATGTTTAATATGTTTGTTTGGAGATTTGATATGTTATATATTTAATGATTATTAAGATATGTTATTTAATGATTGTTAAGATATGTAATTTAATGATTTGTTGGAATTGTTTGATATTTATGTTAAAATTGTTGTTGGAGATTGAGATTATGTAGAAATTGTTGTTGGATGTTTAAGATTATGTTTTTGGATGCTTTGGTCCTATGTAGAAATTGTTGTTGGATGTTTGATATTTATGTTAAAATTATATACTTATGCTTAGTGATAAATTTTTTAATTTCTAAATTGATATAATTATGAAATATTTTTTGATTAGTAGGATTTGTAAGAATGAATCAGAATCGTGAGTGGATGTACAAGCGTTACCTTGATAATGGTAGTTTCAATCCCAATTTTCTTTTGGGACTTGAAATATTTATTCAAATCTCAATAAATCAACCGGCATTTATGGATGAGGATAAAATCAGGTGTCCATGTAAGAAATGTGATAATAAATGGTACAAAGATGTCGACGAAGTACAATATCACATTTCGAGAATTGGGTTCGTTCAAAAATAACACGTTTGGATATTCAAGGCAAAAGAATTGAACCTACTACGAGAACCATAAATATAGAAATCGAGGATCATGCATCAAGTACCTACCACACAATGGTCATGGATGCTGCATGTCCTTAGTTTACCAATGAAGACAATGAAAAGCCTCCAAATCCTGAATCACGACTTTATGATATGTTGAATGTTGTTGATAACCAGTTGTGGTCTGGAAGCAAGAACCATTCTTAGTTGTCATTTGTGATACACCTAATGAGTTTGAAGACGGAGAGTCACATGTCAGAGAAGAACTACAATCAGCTCATAGAATTGATTCAAGAGGGCTTTTCAGAAGATAATTGTCTATCTGATAACTTCTATAGTATGAAGAAATTATTGAGTGGCATTGGGCTACCTGTTGAAAAAATTGATTGTTGTCCAAACAATTGTATGATTTATTGGCGTAAAGACAGGAATTAGAGAGATGTAGTTTTTGCCATACATCATGCTTCAAAGATAACAGTCGAAATTCTTGTGCCACTAAGAAGAAAAAAGTAGCAGTGTCGAAGATGTACTACTTTTCTCTGACTCCTCGGCTGCAGAGACTATATGCATTTAAAGATATAGCAGAAGAAATGTGTTGGCTGTTACTTCACCAGACGATGGAGTTATGCGCGATCCTGCACACTCTTCAGCATGGAACCATTTTGATTCAGTGTACCTAATTTTGCATTAGAGCATCGAAACATACGATTGGGTCTCTCAACGGATGGTTTCCAACCGTTTAGGCAATCAGGTAGACAATATTCTTCATGGCTGGTGATCCTTACCCCTTGTAATCTGCCTCCTTGGGTATGTATGAAAGAGCAATTCATGTTCCTCATAGTTTAGTACCAGGGTCACGTAATCGAAAAGAAAAGTTGGATGTGTTTCTGCAGCCATTGATAGCATAATTGAATAACTTGTGGGAAATAGGAATGCCTACATATGATATTTCGTTAAAGCAAAATTTTCAGATACGAGCAGTTTTGATGTGGACTATTAGTGATTTTCCAGTATATTCTATGTTGTCTGGGTGGAGTACTACTGAAAGATTGTCTTGTCCACATTGTATGGAAAATACCGACGCGTTCACTTTAGAGAAGAGTGGAAAATAATCACGATTTGACAACCATCGCAAATTTTTACCTGCTAATCACTCATTTCGAAAGAACAAAAGGGCATTCAGAAGGAATAAGATGTTACAGATGGTCTGCCAGAAGTAAGGTCATGAGAAAAAATATTGAATCATATTGAAGCTTTAGGTCAGATGAAAGTAATAGAAGATACGATGACATAAACAAGTATGTCTCTAACTGTTTTATTAATGGGTGGAAGAAAAGAAGCAAATTTTGGGATCTTCCCTATTGGACAAAAACTGTTGATTCATCATAATCTGGATGTTATGCACATTGAAAAGAATGTATTTGTCAATGTGTTCAACACAGTGCTTAATATTCAAGGGAAGACCAAAGATACAATCAAGTCTAGGAAAGAGTTGAATTGGTATTGCGTAAGACCTGAATTGAAGCATCATGAGGCTTCAAGAAAGTATCCAAAAGCTTCATACACGCTTGACAATAGAGAAAAGAAGGTCTAAAAGGACTTAGATTTCCAGATGGATGCGTGTCTAATGTGAGTATATGTGTGGACATGAGATAACTAAAGATATTTGGGATGAAAAGTCACGACTGCTATGTGTTCATGCAACTCATACTACCAGTTGCATTTCGTGAACTTCTTCCACAAAATATTTGGAAAGTGATAACAGAGTTAAGTCTTTTCTTCAAGGACTTAACCTCTCGGAATATAAAAGTAGATGATATGTCCAGGCTTAATGATACCATTGTAATCTCGAGCACATATTTCCACCAAATTTTTTCCACTCAATGAAGCATTTACCAGTCTATTTGGTTGATGAAGCTTGTCTTGCAGGTCCAGTTCAATATCGATGGATGTATCCATTTGGGAGGTATTAATCCTATCAATATCAATTAGCTCTCTCTCTCTCTCTATATATATATATATGTGTGTGTGTGTGTGTGTGTGTGTGGTTGAGTTATAATAAAAATCTATTTTTTCGTAAAAATCTAAAAACCAATGTATTTTACGTATAAGTTAATGCATTTTATGTATTATAAAACTAATGCACCATTGAGTTCTGGTAAAAGATAGCACTATTCATCAATATTTCATAGTGTAGTAACTTTATATATAAAGTGAACTTTGTACTTAAAATGCATTGGTTTTTAGGTTTTTATGAAAAATAGGTTTTTATTTGAACTTCTCCATATATATAGGGAGTGGATCAAATGAGAACTCCAACTTCTTTTAAAACAAAGAACTAATACGGTCCATTCATTTGTTATAATCTAAATGTCAAGATTAATTATAAATCGTTTATTATCCTCAAATTTCAATGGTAATTGTTTAACCCTATAATTAATGGATTTTATATATTCATTTACGTAACTATTTTCATATGCATAAGAATTACGATTACATGCACAACAGCGTGAATTTCATGAACATAACAATTAATTGGAATGTGATAGTATGCACAAGAACTATGATTACATGCATAACAACATGAATTACACGAACAACGAAAAATTGAATATGATATACTCAAATAGCAAAAATTTAGGGATTTAACTATTTTTTTTCATTAAATAATCATAAATCTTCCGATCTTATTCAATCTAACGGTGGTTATTGGTTCTTAGTTCTTATTTGAGAGGTAGTTCCCTCTATAACCAACCCCTATATATATACATATGTTGTTTCTAGTTCATCTTATACGTATTAATATAAATTATCGATTATTATAGGTATTTAAGAAAGTTGAAAAATAATGTAAGAAACAAGGCTAGAGTTGAATGATCTATATCCAATCCATATTTAGTGGAAGAATGATCCACTTTTTGTTCCTATTATTTTGAGGAACATGTTAGTACAAGGTTAAGGAATATGCCTCATAACTACGATGGAGAAAGTTTCAATGGTGATCCAATTTTTTCTTTAATATTCAAACGGACATGACGTTCTCTTGGCAAAATATTGACAAGTATTTGGATTCTAGAGAGTACAATGCCGCACATACATACATTCTACTAAACTGTAATGAGGTTACAAAAACATATCTTAAGTGAGTATCATCAAATTAAGTAGTCTTTTCTTTTGAATATACGTTTATTTTGATCAGACATTTATAATTATTATTTTTTGAAGATTGTTTGTGGAACAAATGCAAGCAACAATTCATCATTGTCTGAATCCGATCTTGGCACAAAAATTGACAAGGAATTTGCTGATTCGTACAAAGCATATGCAAGATTTAACAACATTGTGAATAAATATATCAAGGATCCTGCAAAAGGACCTCTATTAGAGGTTAAAACATATCATGGATACCTTATCAATGGATACAAATTTTACATGACAGTGCACGGGGTTCACCGAGCCACTATGAATAGTTGAGTTTGCATATTGGGTGAGATTATAGTAGTGATGAGTTGGACTTTTATGAGCATTTGTTGGAGGTTTGTGTGTTGGAATATCTAGGTCTGTCAATAAAAAACAACGACCTTATTCAAATGTGAGTGGTTTGACCCATCAGCTTCAGGGACATTAGTGCATAGAAACTTCAAATTAGTGTCTATAAATCACATGTGTAGATACAATAGGTTCGAACCATTTGTCCTTGCAAATCAAGCTATTCAGGTGTACCATTGTTTGTATCCAAGTTTGAACCAAGCAAATAAAGATTGGTGGGAAGTATGTAAAGTCAAAGCAAGATCTAATATTGAATTTCCCTCTAAATCAACATTAGATCCACCATTTCAAGAAGATGAAATGGAAATGACAATGATGGATATAAAAATGATAATAGATGACGATATTCATCTAATTCATCCACGAGGTGGGACGATAGACATTGATGAGCAGATGAAGAAAATGTCAAAATTGATGATGATTTATTAGATAATAAGTAGTGACAGGCTTATTTGTATTTAATTCACTTTGAACTCATATATTGAATAACCTCATATATTAATAATTTGTTATGAATTTGTTGTTTTCAAGTATTGTTATTTTAGATATGAATCGCGGACGTGGACGTACTAGAGGTGGACGTCATGGTGGATATGTCTCTAGTTCATCCCAGATAGACTCGTCACCGTCGTATACGCCATCATCACCTTCAAACGCATCTGATGCATAGATAGACATTGACGAGGAAGTGCCGAGAATTCCACTTGAGATGACTCCTCATGGATTCGTTATTTATTATTTATATTCTATAATTTATTTTCATTGTAAAAGTAAAAATAACATATTTATCATGTGATTACTTAATAAGACGATAGCACTTCATCGACGTTTTTCGAGGGTTATTTCTTCGTCTTTTAGGAGGATTCCGAACCCGACAGGATATAACTGGAGGTGTACTCCTCAAGAGGTGAAGGAAATGTACTTTAGCGAATTTCAGATGAGTAATTTTATGTTAAATTTAAATTTTTGTTATATTTGAATTGTTTGTGGCTAAATTAACATTTATAAATTGTATGTTTTTTAGAAAGTATATTCATGGCCTGAGACGTGGGAGCATGAAGTGCGCATCTTATGGGAACAGAGGGCGCACGTCAGATTTTTCGATCATCTACATGATGTGAAGGCTTGTCGGCTACCCGATAATAAAGGGAAGTATTGATATATTTCTGATGAGTTATGGACAGGTCTATGTGCTTACTGGGATAGACCTGATGTGATTCAGAGGTCCGAGGCGGCGATAAGGTTTAAGATTCTGAGTCATATTGACTTGGCACTGGGATTAGCAAGCATCGTGGCGGTTCTAAGTCTGTTGCACTGATGGCCCAAGAGATGGTGAGCAATTTTACATAAAATTTAAATTCTTATGTGTTGACAGTTACTAATATTTGTTTTGAATTACATTTGATAAATAGGCATCACATGAGGGAGTCCCTTTAGTGTGTATATAGGTCTTTCAAGACCTACACTTGGCTGCTGATGGGACTTATACATATCCGAAGGCTATAAGAGCGGATTTAAGTTTTGTTTAAAATTAATAACTATATATTGTCAATAATATTAATGAATTTCAGGCGAGAGTACAAGAGATTGACGAGAAGTAGAGAGATGGGGCAAATCTGAGCCAGATTTACATGAACGAGGTTATGAAAAGCCGTCTCGACAAGAAACAGAGGATGCTCGACACTGGTACCCTAGCATGAAACTTAGCCATAGGGTAATCAAGCAGTAGTTCTGCAACAGAAGGACCTGAGGCACATCAGTAGTGCAATGACCGGATTGAGCTTATGCATGCGAAGCTACAAACAGAGCGCGATGAGAGACTTTAGCTGCAACGCTAGGTCCACGTCCTCCAAGAGATGTTCACCCGCCAGCAGATGACGACCCGTTCACAGCAGGATCCTCCAGATGATGATGCAAACTTGGGATCTGATTGATATTACTTTAGATCGATGGATATATATGTATTACATATTTTTATTGTATTGTTTTGTTGGTGATTTGGATATCTTATTGTATATATATGCTGACTATTTTATATGTATGTTGATCGTTTTGTTAGTTAGTAAGAATGAATTGTTAACAGGTTGGTGTACTTGTAAATATCGTAACTTGGTAGGATTAAAAATAAATAAATATATAAAAAAACAAAAAATTTACCGACGGATAGATGTCGTCGGAAATAAAAAAAAATTAGTCCGTCGGTAAATCCATGGTGCGTGCAAACGACAAGGCATCCGGCGATAGATTAATGACGGGCTACAGGTGTCGATAGTCCGTCGGTAATGTTTACCGAAGATGTATCCCGTCGGTGAATTATTACCGACTTCGATTTTAGCGATTGTCTATGTCCATCGGTAATTACTATTACAGATGAATTTTCTTAATTTATCAACGATTTTGTCTGTCGGTAATTTCACATTTTTTGTAGTGATATCATAAATATAAAAAATCAAATACTTACGGATCATCCAATTTTTTTAAAACAATTCAACAGATCGAACCAGTGATCCAATGATCCAATTAATTAATCGGTTCAATGTTCGATCCTGTTTTCAAAACATTGATGTAGAATATAGTCAAGTGCATTCTTGGAGATGAAAAACACTCTACAATAGAGTGAAACTCTATTTTACAATATAATGTTGGAGATGCTATAGGTCCTCTACAACTCTTCACTCTACTCTACATTAGAGAAAATGAATAATATTATTCTACATCTAAAATGTTACCGTTCATCTCTCTAACTTTTATTACTCAATAATAGAAGGTATAAAAAATTAAAAATAAAATATTTCATTGTAGAGTTGACTGTTATAAATGAATATATAATTACTCTATATTTTACTTTACAATAGTGTAGAGTTTACTTTATTGTAAATTGGACAATTGGAGATGCTCTTAGTATATGTGTTGATGAACTAGTTAGATGTAGCTATCAAATGAGTGGACATATGAGTTTTGGGACTCACCATTATCCCTTCTTAAGGAAAGACTTCATTTTTATATGTCTTTAATCCCTTTAGCAACAAAGAAAAGGTTCACTTCTTTTTTTGTCAATTAATATATAAATATTAAATATCGCATCATGATGGACTCAAACATAAAACATTCGTCTTAAGAATTGATCATTCTACTATTAGATCAACATACGCACACAAAAAAAGTCACTTCTATTTCTCTTTTAATAAATTAAAATAGAAATAGTCACTGCTATGTCTCTTTAAAAAAGTTATCTTCTATTTCTTTTTGGGTCTTAATTTTGTTTCAATAATATCAATATATTTATAATAGTTAGATATAAAATGCATCAGAAAAACATATTAAAATACAATAGCAAATAGATACTAAGATTTGAGTTTAAATTCGAATTAACCCTCTATTTTATGAGCATGGTCTTCGCTAAGCATACTTCTAGGAATTATATAATTAAATTTTTGCTCAAGCGGCAAATTCTGGTCTAACAAGGCTCCATCCACCTGATTTTGTTTCTACAAGTGTTACATATAGATTTATGAAAAATAAATATCGTTAAGCTTAACTTTATATTGGATATAACTTAATAATTGGTTTCTAGAGCTTGAGTCTTGTAAAATTTAGGTTGATTTTCTAGCTGAATTTAGGCAATATTTAGGGCACGGAACAATATATAGTTTTTCTTCTTTATGTGTTTTGGAATATCTATCTATTACTAGAGGTGGCAAATGGTGGGTCGGGCTGGGTCGGGTCCAAGCTCGTTGGGCTTTTCCAAAAATCAGATAGAGCCGAGCCGAAAATATCGAGGGCTAACCAAACCCGAAATACGTTTTATAGTATAAATTTTCTAGGTCGGGCCAGGCCTGTCGGGACCCATTTTGCCACATCTATCTATTACGTGTATCTATATGACTATATTTATAACTGTTGCGACATTGCAATCAAGTTTAGTCCATCGGTATCACAAATTTTACCGACGTAAATTGCATCACAAACTGGCTAATATTGTAGCTCATTATGTTTCGGTTGATTCTACAAATAGTGCGTAAATATATGGCTCCGTTTTAAATTCTATAAAAAACTTTAATCTCTCGAGTAGAACTATCAAATATTACATGATGGACGGGACAACCCGATCCGACTCAAAAACGAGACGGGCTGAACTATAAATTTATAGGCCCAAGAACAATTGTCAGGCTCGGCCCAAAATAAATTGGCCCGATAGGCTCAAGGCGGATAGGACCGAAAAAATAAAGCAAACTTTGTGCTTAGGGGTTATGGCTGATATAGGTAATAGGAAAATTTGATTAGGGTTATTTTCTACAGCCTCTTTGATTGCATATATATCTTAACTTTAAATTTATCAAATTATGTATATCATGGCATCGCATAAATATTCTTGCCAAACATTTTTTTATGACTATTCATATAGAAGCACACACATGTACAAATAATTATAGTTCCAATTTAATACCACTACAATCAAAGAAACAGTCAACGAGTTACATATTAAATATGAAGCAGTTAAAAAAATAAAACATATTTTTTTTAAAATCACGTTAGGTCGAGAGCTAGCAAGATAGTTTCGTATACGACTTTTCATTTTTATGTTAAAATATATGTACAGAATTCTCACGATTGATAATCCATCATTTTGGGCTTTATTTTGGATATCAATATATAATAGAATTAGTGAAACTTGATGCCACATCATCCTCATATCTTATGTGGCACCATTATATTCCTTCATTCTTATTTATCTAAATTCTCTATTTAATGTCTTTTAAATTTTAATTCTAATCATACTAAAATATCTTATCCCACATTGATTTATAATCATACTCCACCAATTGAACAACTTATATATATACTTAGAATCAATATATATAGTTCTTCCTACAATTATTTTTCATCACTAATTTATTTGGCTAATTAATTAGTTAGATGGCCAAATAAATAGTTATATATTTTACACAACTAATTTAATTTGGCTAATTAATTAATTAGATAGCCAAATAAATAATTATATTTTTTAAATTTTAAACTATCCATTTAATGTCACCTTATCATTATATAATAGGATTAATGAAACTTAATGTCACCTTACATAAATATCTATAATATATATATTTTTTATTTTCTGCGATAATTATTTGTAACCTGTTCCATCAAGATATAAAATTATTTCTAATGTGTTAGGAAATAATATGTAATTATTTTCTCGGAATTGAAATTAATTGACGAAAATCATTTTTTCTTGGGATAAATCATTTTTATCTTAAGTAGTTTACATAAATGTTAATTATTTGAATTAATATTTTTGTCTTTATTTAAAATCATGTGAACCCCAAATAATTCCACCAAAATTATTTCTTATACGGGAAAAAGCTGTAGTATATAATGTATGGACAAAAATGACAGTTGGAAACTTGGAATGTAGTATTCCACAATGATTGATTGATCAGATTAATTTGTATTTTACATGGTAATATTTAAAATATTATATTTACTTAAAAACATAATTTAGTCTAAGTAATTTGTTTGTGGATATCTTGATACACGTAACACCAGTTAATTATAATTATGTATTGTAGAATTAAATCGATATATTTCTCTAAGAAATCGTGTATGTATAATTTTGTAGCAATCAATATATACTCCATTCTTATTTATCTAAAATCTATATTTAATGTTTTTAAATTCTAATCAATATATAATAGCAAAACATATTTTCATCACCTCATTCATCCACAATCCTATGTGGCAATCCCACAAATTTACATTCTTAATTTTCTAAATTTCACATTTTTATTCTTAATTCCAAAATTTATCATATATTTAGAACCGTTAGATACGAAATTAATGATAATTGACATTTTCCTTATATAATGAAGTTTTAATCAACCAACCAATAGATCCGTTTTATAAAATGAATGAAAATATGTAAAAATATGATTATCTCCAAAAAAATGCATATCATCATCAAATAAATGAATAAAATATTATTAAACAAACATACAAACTTAGAATTAAATTAATAAATATGTGCACATGCGTGTGTGTAAATATAGAAAGTACGAAATTATATAAGCTTTGATCAACCAACCAATCGATCCTTTTTATAAAATGAATGAAAATATTTAAAAATATGCTTATCTCTAAAAAATGCATATCATCATCAAATAAATGAATAAAATATTCTTACACAAACATACAAACTTATAATTAAATTTATAAATATGCGCACATGCACATGCGTGTGTGTATATATAGAAAGTAAGAAATTATATTTTTGATTCTGAATAAAAGATGTATAGTAAAATTTACTCTGTAATATTCCGATTTTATTAAGATAGATCACTAATTTGTTATATGGACTATTTGTTATTGAAGTTTACTCTGTAATATTCCGATTTTATTAAGATAGATCACTAATTAATGTAACAATTTGTATTTAATTATTTATAATTTTATAAAATTAAACGATTTTGGATAATTGATGGATATTAATATGTAGGTTTGGAACGAGAACGAGCAGTAAAATAATTTTATAAATCAGGTACGAGACATGTTCGAGTATATAAATAAAATCTAAATATGTTTGAACATTAATCGACATGTATACATAGAATTTTCTCTATTTTCTAATCTTTTATTATTTGTTCTATTTATTATGAATGTTTACTTTGTGATGTTTTGATTGTTATTCGATGGATAAATAATTATTGTAATAATTTATATTCATAAATTGAAACAAGAATCGGTAATTAGCGAGTATTATTGTAAAATTTTGAGAAGAGATCAAGCAGTAAAATTATTTTTTAATAGAATTTCAGACGAGCATAAGTAGGGGTCAGCATTCGGATTTCGGTTCAGATTTTTGCCTAATCCGAACCGATCCAAAAATCCAAAATTTGAGAGAGAAAAAATCTGATCCGAACCGAATATTCGAAATCCGAAAATTCGATTTTTTATAAAAGAATCCAAACCGAAAAATTCAAAATTTTGAAAAAACCAAAAATCTTAAACCATTTTTTCTTAATTCTTATATATATTTATATTAGATTTAAAAATATTTAAGTATAAATATTATTATTATATATAAATTATATATAATTCGAACTTTTGGATTTTTTCGGATTTAAAAATCCGATCCGACTGAAAATTCGAAATTTTTGAAAATTTTCAATCCGATCCGGTCCGAAAATCCAAAATTTTGAAAATTTTCAATTCCATCCGATCCAAAAATCCAAACCGAAATTTAAATTTTAGTTTGGTTTGGTTCGGATCGGATATTCGATTTTCGAATATTTTGCTTACCCCTAAGTATAAGTATATACATTCTAGATAGTACGATGGCTAAACTCTAGCCTTAATGTTTCGGATCATTATTGTGCTCCGCCACAATAAAAAATTTCAACCACGATCAACAACTCTATTTTATCGTACCCTAGCCAAGTATGAAGTTGTATCTTGAATTTCTATTTATAAATTACAATATAAAATAATTCTTCATCGAAATCGATGAAATATAATAGGAATTGGATCAAATATAAACCAATCTTAATATTAAAATATGAATCATTTTCAGTTATTTGATCGTGGAGATCTACGGTAAATTCATTACTTTAAAGATCTATGGTCGGATACTGACGCACCGTCCTCATATAAATACTGTTTCATTTACTATGATTAGAAGCAGAACATAAAGTGATTATAAATTAACCATAAAGTGACTTCCCGTCGAAACTCGATGGGTTACAAACTAGTATGCCATTAGTTGAAGAAAAATATTTTGAGGTGGATGTGATTTTCTTTATCAAATTCTCATGTGGCTAGGATGTGGAGCTTTACGGAGGAGCTTCCCCTTTTGAGATTTTGAGATGGATGACGAAATTCTTTGCATGGGATTAGAAAATAAAATAAAAGCAAGAAAAGGATCAAGTGTACAACAAACTTTGCACAAATTTGGTTCCCGCAAAGGTGGATTGAGTCTAGAGAAAAGTACAACCAAAGCTAGGGCTGTATACGAGCCGAGCCGAACACTGCCAAGCTCTAGCTCGGCTCGTTTAAATTTTATTCGGCTCGAGTTCGGCTCGAGTTCGAATCGAGCTTTAAATTGAGCTCGAGCTCGGTTTGTTATAAATTTTTGAGCTCATGAGCTACTCGAATTCGGTTCGATAACTACTCGTTTATGAGATATATTCGAACTCGAGCTCGAACTCTGCTCGTGTTCGACTTTACTCGTTTTCGATATTTTTGTTCATAAAATAACCGAATAAATCAGTTATTATTTTTAGTTTTCCAAATCAAGATCTCATTATATTAATTAATTGTTCATTTAATGATTTTATTTTATAACACACATGAAAATATATATTAAGGTTTGATTAAAATAATATATATACTAAAACCGAATATACTATTCAATATCATTCAATTACATTTACTTTTCAAAATATTATACTAGTATAAATATGATAATTAGTTAATTAGTTATATAAGTTAGATGAAAATTTATACTAAAATATATATTTTGTAATTTATTATTTATTTTAATTATTTAAATATCTAAATAATTTATTATCAATACTTCATATATATGCTTATTTGTTGCTAAATAATTATAATTAACATATATTTTATAATTTATTATCCATTTTAATTATTTAAATATGTATAAATAATCTATTATTTTATACGTTCGCGAACATGTTCGTGAATATGTTCGAATTAAGGTTCGCGAACATGTTCGAATCAAGGTTCGTGAACATGTTCGAATAAGAGTTCGTGAACATGTTCGCGAACCGGCTCGTTGAGTTCGAACCAAACATGTTCATGAGCTCACGAGCGAACATCTCTAAGCTCGAGTTCGCTCGATAAACTTATCGAGCTCGATTCGAGGCTCGAGTTCGCCTCGCTTACAAAACGATCGAATTTCGAACGAGCTTTTTCGAGCCGAGCTCCGAATAGCTCACGAACGGTTTGGTTTGTTTACAGCCCTAACCAAAGCTGCAGACGGAATATTAAAATTGATTTCATGAAAAACATAATTAAAATTAGGAGTATAAAAAATGATATATTTGATACACATTCATTCTAAATATTTGTGTCTCGACTGAAATAAATATTTACTAAATAGCATCTTCGATACCTAAATGAGGGAAAAGGCCAATACCAACATACAATTGCAGAAAATGCCAACTCTATATCCAATATCCATATATTTTTAGGCACAAAATGAAAAATCAATATATCATCATTCAACATAGACCATTTATAGCACAGGCTTAAGTCAAAAAAGCAAGAAACATGTCTGATGATTTTGTTTTTTAGTGGACTTTAGTTACATGCTTTGCGGAGCGGGCCACGAGAAATAATTATTTGAATTTTGAATATTTTATTATTACAAAAATATGTGTTTCTAATATATTCATAAAATTTGTATATATGAAGCTAAAATCGAAACTGAACAAGTAAAAGTCAAACAACTCGAACATAAACCTATCATGTTCAGCTCAACGTGAATAACTTATACACTTATAATTATCGACCTATTTTTTTAAAAATAATTAAGCGTTAACTGTTGTTATTATTATTATTATTATTAATACTCCCATTCCTAATGGTCTATGTCTATTACACTGTTTCTAATTTTCTATTGTAAAATATTACTCTTTCCGTCCCAGTAAAGGCGATCCATTTCTTTTCAAAAAAGTTATTTAAGAGAAAGATTTAAAGTGATTAAATGTAGATAGATCCCACAACTTTTGAAGAGATAAATATTTTTTTTAAATGAAACAGGCCATCTTGAATGGGACAACCCAAAAAAGAATACAAGTCATCTTGGATAGAACGAATGAAGTATTATTTAGTTCCTAATTCAGAAATGCTTTCTATATATACATTCCCCTCTCACTTCACTATCAAAAAAATTCATGAAATCGAATGAAGAAACATTCAAGAATCCTAGCATTCATGGCAAGAAATCACAGTCTCTCTCTCTTGATTATCATCTCACTAACAATCTCGAAATCACACTCCCAATCAAACCTCCCATCAGCAAGTCTATTATGCATTAGTGATTGTGAAACATGCCCCGTCATATGCTCGCCGCTATATTCTCCACCGCCAAGTCCAAAACTTCCACCACCAAGTCCAAAACTTCCACCACCAAGTCCTAAACTTCCGCCGCTACTAGCGCTGCCGCCACAATCTCCGCCCGCGCACCACTATCCGCCACCTCAACCATACTACTATTTCACCACTCCCGCGCCGTCGACGTCGTCACCGTCACAGCCACCACATCATCCGAAGCCGCCTCCGCCGTCGTATACTTCGTTGGGCGGCGCCACCCCCCCGCCGCCGCCACAAGTTTATGTGTACAATCCGGGCAGCAACACGGTGCCGGCGCGCAACTTCTCTTACCCTTACTATTATTTTTATGCTGCTAATGATGCTAGTGGTCTTCCATTTTTTCATGGGAGCTTAATTTTTCTGATGATGCTTGTATTTTTCACAAATTTTTGTGTGAATCTTAGGTGCATTAATTTTATTTAATTAGTTTGTGTACTATAAAAATACTAGAAAGGGTATGTTTTGTTTAAAACATAGATTGTATGAATGTTGTGTATTGATTCATTGTAATTGTTTGTATACTCTAAAAACATAATACATAGATTGTATGAATGTTGTGTATTGGTTCGTTCTATGTAATTAATTTGTATACTATAAAAACATAAGAAGGGGTTATGTTATCTTTGAATAAATATTTTAAAATATTTATGCTTCTAGCAACACGACGGCCTACAATTCATAAAGTTTTTTTTTATTGTGTATTGATTTATCCAGTTCGTACGTGGGAAAAAATTATATAAAGTCTTTAGTCTTTATTACTCATTATTGACTAAAATATGTCATATCTTTCACATTATACATATTTATATGCCAATTAATAATTTCTAGGCATTTTTGCGTTCTCTAAGGAAAGATAGGATTTGAGACATTGGGGTTTGGCCCGTGTAATTGTAGTTATTGTAATTGTGTACGTAATAACTTTAGACTAGCATAATTCATGCTTTCGATTATTTTATATACCAATAGGTCCAACAATTCCTGCATAAAGTGCGCTATAAATAATTAGATTTAGAAAAGCACAAACAAAATTCAAGTTGAAAAAGGTCAATTTGTACATTAATGATTAACCATTTTAATTGTATAACGCCGTGGTCGAAATGCAATATCACAAACTTGAGGGGGGCCAAAATCTCAATACTAGCCCTTGTAATCCTGAAAAGTATCAATTCGACCGCAGATTAAATTTCATTTTACCAAAAAAACCCCGCCGCAAAGGAGATTTCCAACTCCGACCTCTCAAAAGTGGCGGCAATAGCTTTGCCGGAATCTATACTGCGGGGGACGTCAATTTTGCGGCGCCAAATCTTCAACCGCCGCGAAGCTGCCTTAAGCGTTCGTTCTCCTCTCTTCACTCTGCATTGGCGTCTCCAAGAGGTTTCCGATGCACTCGGATTGCTCGATTAGATTTCTTAGCCTTCGACATTTTGAGATGTCGTTTGCCATTTCCAGCGCTTTCATCGCGGCGGCTGATGCATTGCTCGAGATCGACGAGGAGATTTCTGTTAGCACGAGTACGTATAAATGCAAAGACAAAAGAAACAATGCTTCTAAAACCGAGGCAATAGTTGTGACTCTTTCTCCGCAAGATAAATTTGCTCCGCTACAGTGCACGTTGTTCTATATAGCATTTGTCTCCAAGATATAACGGTTTAATAAATACGAGTAGTTGCACTATTAGTCGTATTTCCGATGAACTACTAGATACTCGAGATAGAGAGGTTTGGAAATCACGCTTATATATATATGTATATTATATATGTGGTCAAGTTGCCAGGAAGCTACTTTGACCAAGATTTTGAGTGACGTAACGTTTAATTTTGTGAAATTAAACGGCATAGGATCGATCTACGTTCCGAGTAGATGATCGTGGTGTATTCACATTCTCAAACCGATTTCCGGTGAGTGAGAAATAATGGATCAAAGTTTGTCACTTAAACATGGAGTTATGTGATTAAGGGATAAGCATGGATTAATTAATCCTTATCCCACATTGATTAATGTACCTTCATTAATTGTCTATATAGGTGGTTCATTGAACACTTAGTATAATTATGTGCACAAGTGATGGGTCGAAGCCCACGCACAAGACACGCCGCCGCCGCCGCCGCCGCCGCCGCGGCGCCGCGCCGGGCCGCGCGCCCCGCCCGCGCCCGCGCGCGTCCGTCGCCGCCCGCCCGTGCCCGCCGCGCCCGCCGGCCCGGCCCGGCCGCCCGGCCCTCGCGGTCCGTGGTCCGTGGATCGTGGTCCGTGGATCGTGGGGCTTGCTTCGTGGATCATGGATCTGGGGATCTGGGCTGTTCGTGCTGCTTCTTTGGGCTTGTTTGGGCTTGCTTCGTGGGCTGGTTCCGTGGCCCATCGCCCTTACATTTGGATCAACGTTTGATCGAGCCCAGATGGAGTTGGTCCGAAGCCCAACTCGTGTGGCCCAATCCGTTGGGCTCGCTGCACTTGAAGAGACGTCCGGATACGTCCAATGAACACGACGCACGCGTTGTCCGATTCTTCGTAACCGCCGTAACGCCCGACATGATGGCTGCGGAAAGCGTGCCCACGTTGTCTCCGTAAACCGCCGCGCACTCAATAGGGGACATAACTCCGTAACACCCGACATCAATGCGGTGTTGACTCAAAGATGCTTCCCATGAGGGACGACGCCTATAAATAGGACATGTCTCCCAAAGATTAGCACCCTATTGTCAATCGCATCCCAAAGATTCCAAACTCTCTCGCATACTTAGCTCGTGTCAAGCTTTGTCCTCGCCTCCGCCGAGTTCGCGGAGCTCGTTGGTCTGCGGTGGTCGCCACCTTCGAGACGCTTGTCGCTTTATCTTTGGAGACGATACGCCGTAACCGAGAGCACTATCGGGCGTATCTCGCCTTGCGGAAAGAGGACTCCTCGACTCGGCATTAGATTACGGTTATCCGTAATTTTCTATTCGCTTTTTCTTCTTTTCAAATTCATTGTTAGTTTTGATCTTCTACATTTACATTTCGCTTCGAGTCAGAACACGCCCGCAAGTCTGCATCGCTCGTATAACCTTTTTTCCAACAATCGCAAGACGAGATAGCACTTGCCAAGGAGTTCGACTCTTAATAAACTTAAAACGCTCAAACTTAATACCTTTGCTTGGAGATGTCGACCGCACCTTCCACCGACCGCCCCGCCGCCGCCGCCGCCGCCGCCTGCTGCCGCCGCCGCCGCCTGCTTCGCTGCCGCCAATTCGCACAATGGCTTCGGTCATGTTTGGTTCGATGCCTTCGGGTCAACCATGGGACCCTTTGGGTCGATCGTTGGTTCCACTTTTAGTGGTTCAACAATTGGTTCCACTTTTAGTGGTTCCTTCGTTCAACGACGCACTTTTCGCTGGGTCGACCGTTGGATCCATGGGATCTAACACCGGTGGTTCTCATTCGAGTTCCATGTTCCAAAGACACTTCAGTGGTGTTGGTGGATCCGGTTTGGGATCGATCTCGTGCCTGCTCATACCGCGAGGATGATGCCGCCCACGAGAAGCCGCCAAAGTTTGGAGGATCCGACTTCAAGAGATGGCAGCAAAGATGCCGTTCTACCTCACGACGTTGGGCTTCGCCAACTTCTTGGTGGAAGATGAGCCCGCCGCATCGGGTGGTGACGGACTTTCACGTCCGAGCAAAGATATGATAATCGGCGCTTGGCGACTATCTTTGTAAAACTTTATACTTGGTAGTTTAGAAGATAGTTTGTATAGTGTATATGTTGTTGTAACGACATCCAAATGTATGTGGACGCGCTAGAAAAGAAGTACCGTAGTGATGATGCGGTACTAAGAAGTTCATTGTAGCCAAATATTTGGACTACAAGATGGTCGATTCTCGACCGATCATGGACCAAGTGCAAGAGTTTCAACTCATTGTACACGAGGTTCAAGTCGGGCGGCACACCGCTTCGGACGGCTTTTCGTTGCTACGATGATTGAGAAGCTACCCCTGGTGGAGAGACTTCAAGGTCTACCTTAAGCACAAGCGAAAGGATATGACACTTGAAGACTTGATCGTCAAACCGCGCATCGAGTCCGACGTGAAGAAACAAGATTTAAAAGCTAAAGGCTTGATCGATGCTAAAGCCAACTGTTGGAGAGGCGGTCCCTCCAACAAACGTGTTCGCCCCAATGTCAAAGACAAAGGCAAAGGAAGGTGGTTGCCCGTAAATTTGACGGGATCATATAATTGTGGCAAGCATGGCCACACGAGTAAGGACCGTCGTAAGCCGAAGAAGAAGAAGGCTAAACAAGTTACCAATGTTGTCGAGAAGGACTTGACAAATGGGACAAGGATGACTTGGCTGCTTGTGGTGACCGAAGAAGTCAACCACGCCGAGAATCAAGGTGGATGGTTCATCGACATCGGCGAATCGCGCACGTCTGCGCCGAAAGATGCGTTTCTCCACCTACAAGCCTGTTGAGGAGGAAGCTCAACATGGGAACCAAGTCGTCCGAGGTTGCCGGAGTTGGTGATGTGGTGCTCAAAATGTCGTCCCGCATTGAGATCACGTTGAAGGATGTCTTGCATGTCCCGACATCCGCAAGAATTTGGTGTCGGGCTCATTCTAGTTAACAAGGGGTTTAGACTAGTTTTGAGTCGGACAAGTTTGTCTTGACTAAGTTTGGGAAGTTCCTTGGTAGGGGTTATCTTCTTGGGGTCTTTTCAAATTGAATGTAATGTCATGCTACGTGTACCCAAGATTGCTATTAATGAAAATGCATCTACTTCCTCTTACTGACCGAAAGTGCTCGATTTATGGCATTGTAGATTAGGACATGTTAATCTAAATGCAATAAAAGATTAGTAAATTTAGATTTACTAAAGTTAAATGAAGTTAATACACAAACGAAATGTGAGGTTTGTGTGGAGGCCAAAATGGCTAAGTTACCGCTTCATTCGGTAGAACAGAGCACTAAGCCTCTAGAACTTATTCACACCGATGTGTGTGATTTAAAGTTTGTACAAACTAGAGGTGGTAAAAGTATTTCATCACGCTTATTGATGACCAGACAAGATATCGCTATCTTTACCTTCTAAGAAGTAAAGACGGGCTATGAAGCTTTTAAAAACTTCAAGAACGGCCGAGAATCAACTAAGTTGTCGAATTAAGACTGCTCAAGTGATAGAGGGGAGAATATGTAGCTCCGCTTGAGGCATTATGCAATGAAAGTGGTATAATACATCAAACGACGCCCTTATTCACCTCGCCTAATGGCGTTGTTGAACGAAAATCGAACACTTAAGGAGATGATGAATGCTTTGTTGATTAGTTCGTGGTGCCCCTGTAACTTGTGGGGGAAGCTGTTTTGATGACCAACTACATACCGAACAAAATTCCACCAAGAGTAAGGATGTCACCTCACGAGTTGTGAAAAGGAAGAAAGCCATCGCATAAATATCTCAAAGTGTGGGGTGTTTGGCGAAGGTTGAGGTGCCTCTTACTAAACAAGTTACAATTGGACCTAAAACGATCGATTGTATCTTTATTGGGTATGCATCAACAAAGCAGCGCTTATCGTTTCGATCCACAGTCGAGGTACCGGATATGACTGTGGGGACGACGATTGAATCAAGGAATGCTATATTCTTTGAAAGTGTTTATCCCTGTAAAGAAAAGGATAAAAGTGAAGCCAGCTCTAGCAATAGAGCTGATGGTGAAGCTTCGAGTTCTAAACCTTTGGAGGAAGAACCGATATCGCATAAGCGATCGAGGTCTGATCCAGAGGGTCGGAACCGAGACGAGGGCGAGTCGTAACGCCAAAGGATTTTGGTCCCGACTATATTGCGTTCATGTTGGACGAAGAACCAACGCCGATCAAAGTAGCCTATGCTCGCCAGACGGGATGCTCTCGCGAGAGGTCGCTCAAAGTGAGATTGATTCTATTTCGCAAAACCACACTTGGGTCTTTGGTAGATTTGCTGAAGGTTGTAAGCCCTTAGGATGCAAATGGATCCTTAAAAGAAAGTACAAGCGAGATGGATCAATTGAAAAGTATAAGGCCCGTTTGGTTGTCAAAGGGTTTAAACAAAGAGAGGGTACGATTTCTTCGATACCTATTCACCTGTGACGGGATTATGTCTATTCGGTGCTTCTCGCAATTGCCGCTTGCGCAATCTTGAGATTCATCAAATGGACGTTAAGGCGCATTTTTGAACGGTGACCTCGAGGATGAGGTATATATAGAGCAACCCGAAGGGTTTGTAGTACCGGGTCAAGAGGGCAAGGTATGCAAACTCGTGAAGTCTCTATATGGTTTGAAACAAGCGCCATTGCAATGACACTTGAAATTTGACAATATAATGTTGGCAAATGGTTTCAAGATCAACGAGTGTGACAAATGTGTCTACGTTAAGAACACTGATAATGGTTATGTTATAGTGTGTCCGTATGTAGATGACATGTTGATCATGGTAGCAATACTCAAGTCATTAATGACACAAAGCGCATGTTAAAAGAAATTTTGACATGAAAGATATGGGATTAGTCGATGTGATTCTTGGAATCAAGATTCTAAGAAGATCGACGGAATTATCTTGACACAATCTCACCACGTCGAGAAAGTGCTTAAGAAATTCAACGCGTTTGACGGTTTACCGCTAAGACCCCATTGAGCTCAATGTTCACTTGAGTAAGAATGGGGTGAACCCGCTGGACAAGAAGACTATGCTAAGGTCATCGGGTGTTTGATGTATCTTACAAATTGCACCCGACCCGACATAGTCATACGTGAACAAATTGAGTCGTTTACGAGCAATCCAAGCAAGGAGCATGGAAGGCTTTAGTGAGAGTTTTGAGGTACTAAGTATACTCTAAATCATGGGCTGCATTTCACGAGATATCCCCAAGACTTGAAGGGCACCTTGTGATGCCAATCGATATCCGACACGAAAGATTCACTTTCTACAAGTGGGTACGTGTTCACGATTGGGGAGTCTTTGTTTCTTGAGATCCACGAAACAGACGTGTATAGCCCGATCCACCATGGAATCGTAATTCATAGCTTTGGATAAAGTCGGTGAGGAAGCCGAGTAGCTCTGTAATTTTTGGAAGATATTCCATGTTGGTCTAAACTCGCACCATCGGTGATGATTCACCGTGATAGCCAAGCCGCTATTGGAAGAGCGAAAAGTGGTTTGTATAATGGTAAGTCTCGACATATCGTCGGCGACATAATACCGTGAGACATTTGATCTCAAGTGGGTTATATCAATTGACTATGTCAAGTCAATAGATAATCCGCGCATCCGCTAACCAAAGGGTCGAACCGGGATCAAATGATCAAGTTGCTAGAGGAATGGGATTAAAATCCACATCTTAAGAACAATCATAGTGGTAACCCAACCATGATGATTTGGAGATCCCAAGAACTTGGTTCAATGGGAGAACTAAGCTATAGGAGTTCGTGTATAAACACTCGAGTTAGTCTGTTCCTATAAAGCAAACGAGTGTTGAAAAACTTGCTTAGTGGTGAGGTTGAGTCGTTGACTCTTAATGATTCCTAAGATACCTCGGGAGGTTGAGTATGGCAAGATACTCGGTAAAGAATCACCTATGTAAGTGCGGTGGGGCCGCTTCAAACAAAACACTTATGAATCCAAAGTGGATGTCCATGGCCAAAATGGAATCAAACGTGAGAACGGATGAGGTTGAGGTGTTAAAGTGTTAATACCATTGTCTCAAGTGCGTTGTGGGAGAATAGTTCAAGGCATCGTGTCCACTAATCCGCCTGTACTCGATGGTACTAACTATGGAAGGTTCAAGGCCATAAACCACCGTCCAAATATTTTAACATCTCTTGAGGATCGGGCGTGTTCGCATACATGCATATGGCTATTTCCACTCATGTGGGGATTGTTGGAAATCACGCTTATATATATATGTATATTATATATGTGGTCAAGTTACCGCGAAGCTACTTTGACCAAGATTTTGAGTGACGAACGCTTAATTTTGTGAAATTAAACGGCATAGGATCGATCTACGCCCGAGTAGATGATCGTGGTGTATTCACATTCTCAAACCGATTTCCGGTGAGTGAGAAATAATGGATCAAAGTTTGTCACTTAAACATGGAGTTATGTGATTAAGGGGATAAGCATGGATTAATTAATCCTTATCCCACATTGATTAATGTACCTTCATTAATTGTCTATATAAGTGGTTCATTGAACACTTAGTATAATTATGTGCACAAGTGACGGGTCGAAAGCCCACCCAAGACACGCCGCCGCCGCCGCCGCCGCCGCCGGTGCCGGTGCCCGGCGCCGGCGCGCCGCCCGCCGCCCGTGCCGCCTGCCCGCCGTGCCAGCTCGGCCGGCCCGCCCGGCCCGGCCCGGCCGGTTCCGTGGTCCGTGGTCCGTTGATCGTGAATCGTGGATCTTGGATCTTGGATCTTGGATCTCGCAATTGGTCTTTGGGCCGTTCTTTGGGCTGCTCGTGGGCTTGCCGTGGGCCCGGTTCCGTGGCCCATCGCCTTACATTTTGGATCAACGTTTGATCGAGCCCAAAGATGGAGTTGGTCCGAAGCTCAACTCGTGTGGCCCAATCCGTTGGGCTGCTGTGCACTTGAAGAGACGTCGGATACGCCCAATGAACACGACGCGCGTTGTCCAGATTCGTCGAACCGCCGTAACGCCCGACATGATGGCTGCGGAAACGTGCCCACGTTGTCTCCGTAAACCGCCAGCACTCAATAGGGACATAACTCCGTAACACCCGACATCAATGCGGTGTTGACTCAAGATGCTTCCCATGAGGGGACGACGCCTATAAATAGGACATGTCTCTCAAAGATTAGCACCCCATCACAATCGCATCCCAAAGATTCCAAACTCTCTCGCATACTTAGCTCGTGTCCAAGCTTTGTCCTCGCCCCGTCGATTCGCGGAGCTCGTTGGTCTGCGGTCTTTGCCTTCGAGACGCTTGTCGCTTTATCTTTGGAGATGATACGCCGTAACCGAGAGCACTATCGGGCGTATCTCGCCTTGCGGAAAGAGGACTCCTCGACTCGGCATTAGATTACGGTTATCTGTAATTTTCTATTCAGTTTTTCTTCTTTTCAAATTCATTGTTAGTTTTGATCTTCTACTTCTACATTTCTGTTTCGAGTTGTAACACGCCCGGCAAGTCTGTACTGTTCTGTACACCTTTTTTTTCCAACAAGTGGTTTTGAAAGATGTATGAAGTAGATTGATTATCTTCGAATTAGTGTATTATAAATGTCTTCCAAATGGGTCTATTTATAGAAAGGAAAGTATCTTTTCGCGAAGAGGTATGTGCCCTTTCATGTGAAAAGGTATGTCATTTCATGTAAAAATGTATGTCCTTTCATGTGAAAAGATACGAAATAACTACCTCTAACCGTTTTTAACACCTATAATCAACTCTATTAAATAAATTCATATTGAAAATCATAATTTCCCAACAATCCCCCACATGAATGAAATTTAATGCAAATACATGTTTTTCAAAGTCCCGACGACCTATTATTGCATAAGGATAGGTAGTTGTTGGCTTTGAACATTCCTTAGTATAGTGATATCAGGTTTACTCACTGATCGGTGAACACGATGTCTTGAACATATCAATTTTTATGTAAACCAAGACAATAACACATACACAATAACAAATACAATATCTTTCGTTCTTAGGTTGTGTCCATTTTGGCCTTGGACCATATCTTGATTCATAAGTGTTATTCATTTGAAGCGGCTCACACTTCACACTTAGATAAGTGATCTCCTATGAAGAATATCCTAATATACTCCATCAATAAGGTTATAAGAATCATTAAAAGTTTAAAAACTTACCATTTACCACGAACTGCACACTTGGACAGCTATGAGAATGGATTATTGATATTCCAAGTGTACAACTTGAACCTTCATAACTTAGTTGTCTATTTGAACCAAGTTTTTTGGATCTACAATTATCATGATTGAGTTACCACTATGAACGTTCTTTAAGCGTGGATTTTAATCTCATTCCCCTTACTACGTTATATAATTGATCACGATTAATACATTTAGTAAATGGATCCGCTATATTATTTTTTGACCTTACATAGTCAATACACATCATACCACTTGTGATCAATTGTCTAACGATATTGTATCTTTGACGAATATGTCGAGACTTATCATTATACATGCTATTCTTAGCTCTCCATATGGCTGACATGCTGTCACAATACACCATAATGGGAGGCACGATTTTTTCCCAACAGAGAATATCCTCTAAGAAATTTCTTAGTCATTCGACTTTTTCGCCAGTTTTGTCGAAGGTAATGGATTCTGATTTCATTGTAGATCGAGCTATATAAGTTTTTTTAAAGGATTTTCATGACACTGTTCCTCCAACTATGGTGAACACAAATCCACTTGTAGATTTGATGTCTTTTGTGTCGGATATACAATTTGAATCGCTATATCCTTTCAAAACAAGCTGGATATCTTGTATAATGTAAACTATAGTTCAAAGTATGTTTTAAATACCTTAGTACTCTAGTTAATACGGTCCAATGATCCTTACTTGGATTACTTATGAACCGACTCAATTTGCTAATTGAATATGCTATATCGGATCTTGTACAATTTGCTAAGTACATAAGACTTCCAATGACCGTAGCATAATCCAATTGGGATACTGGGTCTCCTCGATTTTTGCTAAGCGTAGACTTAAATCAATACGTGTCTTAGCCGGAGGTAGATCAAAAGACTTGAATTTCTTAAGCAGGTTCTCAACATAATGAGATTGTGATAAGATAATTCCATCAAGTGTTCTAGAAAATTTAATTCCTAAAATCACGTCAGCTATCCTCAAGTCTTTCATGTCAAATGTTTTAATCAATATTTCTTTAGTATTCATGATTATATCATGATTACTATCCATTATGAGCATGACATAAACATAAAGACACACATGATAAAATTATCGGATGTACCTTTAATTTACACTTGTCACATTCGTTAATTTTGAAACCATTTGACATCAGTTGGTCAAATTTATCATGTCATTGTTTTGATGCTTGTTTAAGCCCATATAAAGACTTAACAAGTTTGCAAACTTTGTTTTCTTGTCTGGGGATAACAAATCCTTCAGATTGTTCCATCTAAATTTCATCTTCTAAATCTCCATTTAGAAATATCGTTTTTTACATCCATTTGATGTACTTCAAGGTTATGCAATTGATAAGGCTCATTTTTACCTGACTTATAAGGCTATAATTGTTTCGTTTATAATTGATAAGTGATCTTTTGAGCTGTCTTTTGATATATTTATGTTTACCTTGGAAGATATTATGCCGTGTGTATTTCATGTCATTTTAACACAGGTTTTGATGTAAAAAAGGTAGATCACGATAAAGAGAAATTAGCTAGCCCGATCGCGAACTCGCGTAAAGAATATATGTTTAAAAACGACGATAAATATGATGAAATGGATATAAATAGAATGGATGTGAAAAGTTTACAATGTTAAAGAGTATCTCGATAGAAGTCCATAGGCGCAAACAGATCGTAATTCAGAGTCCGGTCGAGAGAGAACGGAGCGAAACAACGAAGTCGTGCAATGCGTAGCCGCGAGGAAAACACGTCTCGCGAGACTTGCTCGCGACCCAAGGTCGTGAGACAAGCTCGCGAGGAACAAAAGGTAGACGCGGCAGAATGGTCTCTTCACATCATTCCTTCGCGGATCAAGGTCACGAGCGCGCTTCGCGAGGCATAGGTTTGGATAAAGCGCAACTTTTCGAAGAGGGATTGCATCTTGCACACTTTACATCAGCAACTTTTCATACACGAGACTTTACAGAACACATTGTTCTCTATTTTCCTTCTTTCTTTTGCACGTTTATTTTTCCAGAATAGTTTTATTAGCGTAGTTCTTCAATTCCTTTTTGATTCCAGTATTTTATTCTAATTTTTCTTGAATTCAGTTTCATAGTCTAGTTTATTTGAGTTCAGATTTCTTTCGGATTCAAGTGCTACTTTGTTCATCCGGAATCTTACGGTTTTATCTATCTATTTCAGTTTATGTTATTTTTATTTATTTATTGCTTTAGTAATTTAATTATGCGTAGCGAAATTTCATATTGATCCTAGGTTTTGTATGTCTGACTAGATTCGTATGATTTATGATACTGTTTTGCCGTCCCATTCATGATTTATGATTCTTGGTTTTAATTCTCATGTGTTGGTATCTGACCAATATTAATGCATGCTAGTTATGTGATTGATGTCCTGGCGGAATTAATTGCATAGTCGATATCTTGAATTCATAATCTGCTTTTTCTCTTGAGACACAGCGGAGATAGGTGAGCTGTAGGAGGTTAATCTTTGTGTGCTTTTGTAATTAGCTTACTCTTGAGACCCGACGGAGATAGATTTTTGGCTAACCTACTACTATAGGCTGTCTGGCGGAAACTATAGTTACATTAGTGATCCTTCATATGAATGCGGATTAAATTGGTAAACAGATTAATAATTTAATTGTGTGAATCTGGTTAGGTTAAGTGCATCCCTAGGATCAATCTTTTATATCTGGTTTTATTCCTTATTTATATTTTGAGTCTTGTTTTATAATATCTTTCTCTTGATATTTTGTTGCCTGAATAATAATCAAGATTCTGTGTTGATTATTTGCTGTGTTCTCGAGTCGTAGTCCCTGTGGATACGATATATATACTTGTTGTTTTACTATCATTTAATTGGTAGGAAATATAGCGATCAAATTTTTGCGCCGTTGCCGGGGACTGTTTAGATTACATAGTGATAATTTTCTGAATTGTAGTTATTAATTCAAGCTTTTTAAAAAAAATAAAAAAATATAGAAAATAGAAAAAAAATATTATTTTTTTGTTGCTTCTTAGATCTGATCTGGTTTTCGTCTTGTTGTGCAGTGCATGATTACAAGATCTCAAAGGAAAGAAATTCTTCCCTTGGACATTGAGATTGAGAAATCACACAAAAGGGAACGTAGAGACAGAAAGTTAGCAATGGCAGATAGACAACCCCAAGGCCATGATCGGATGGTCGAGATGGAGGATATGCTAGCCGTAATGCAACGCCAACTGGCGTTGCAGAATCAGATGGGCCAGATTGGTGGACGAGCACCACCCATACCGCTCAACCACATGTACAGACCACCGACGGATCAGTTCCAAGGTGGAGGATGGGGGCCAAACGTCAATGCAAATAACTTCGAGTTAAAGCCTGCACTCATTAACATGATACAAGCGGAGCAGTTTGGGGGAGGGATGACTGAAGACCCCAACGCACATCTAGAGGCATTCCTTGATATATGTGATACTATCAAGCAGAATGGAGTGCCGGCTGATGCCATCCGGATGCGGATGTTCATATTTTCGCTGCGGAGTCAGACGAAAGAGTGGTTCAAGAGCTTGGACAGATCAAGAATCACTACATGGGAGCAATTGTGCGAGAAATTTCTGTCTAAATATTTCCCACCTGCCAAGGCTCTGAAGATCATTGCTGAGATCTCACATTTTTCACAATTGGGAGATGAATCATTATTTGAAGCCTAGGAGCGATTCAGAAACCTGCTCCGCAAGTGTCCACAGCATGGGTTTTCACCTGAGCATCAAGTGACACAATTTTATAGTGGACTCAATGCTAACACCCGTAGCATTGTTGATGCGTCAGCCGGAGGATGCCTTCTCAATCGAGGAATAGATGAAGCATTGAGAATAATTGAGGAGATGACATCCAACAGTTATCAGTGGCCGATGGAGAGACAGCCGATCAGGAAAGTTTCCGCTGCAGAACTTGACAATAGATACGATGATCTGTTAGAAAAATTTAAATATCTGCAGAAGGAGTACGAAGCCGAGAGGAAATGGCAGATGACTGTAGCCATGGCGCAGAATATGGAGGAGGTTCAATATGTGAACCAAAGGAGTAATGTCCAAGGAAATCAGAGTGGGAACCCACCCTATCATCCCAATAATAGGAATCACCCAAATGTTTCCTATGCCAATGAGCAGAATGCTCAGCAACTATCACCTGGTTTTGCTGTAAATAATGGAATGATTGTGGAACCCAAGAAGTCGAGCCTCGAAGAGATGATGTAACAAGTGTTGGCGAGCAATCAGCAAATAGCAGCGAGTCACCAGCAAATTGTGGCTCAGCAAAATATTCAGATCCAGCAGCTTGGGAATAGGATGAACGCTCTGGAGAGCACAGTCAACGCCATAAACAATACAGTGATAGCCCTTGGAAAACAAGTAAAGATGTTAGAGAACCAAGTGGGGCAGATGGCCAATGAGAGAGCTGTGGTGCACAGGCAAGGGCAATTCCCAAGCAACACTGAACAGAATCCTAAGAATCATATGCCTCCAAATCAGTGCAATGCAATTTATTTGAGGAGTGGAGCTTCATATGAAAATCATCCGGAGTATGAAAGGGACGAAGAGGAGCATACGTACAAATCGCTGAAGTCTCGCCTCTTGAGTGAGCGTCTGACGCAACCCCAATCCGCGAGGAAAGCCTCGCCTGAGAAGGACAGCAACCTCGCAACACGCCTTCGCGATGAAGGCACACGAGCAATTGATGCGAAGATGGACAAAGAGCATCGCGGCCTTACCTCGCGAGGAAGGCTCGCAAGCAACTGATGCGAAGAGTGATGGAGAGGCCGCGAGAGAGTTCGAGAGGAAGCGCCTCGCGAGGAATGAGAGAGGAACACGCATGTCGAAAACGCCGAAGGATCGCCAACGCTCCCAAAGCCTACAGCCCCATTTCCTCAGCGCATCAGGAAGACAAAATATGATGAGGAGTTCTCCCGATTCAAAGAGATGTTCCAGAAAGTTAACATCACCATACCTCTCTTTGAAGCTCTCAGAAATATGCCCGGATACGTTAAATTTCTCAAAGATGCAATGGCAAGCAAGAAGAAGTTAGGTAAATTTGAAAAAATCAACATTTCTGAAGAATGCAGTGCTATCTTGCAAAGGAAGCTGCCGCTGAAACAGAAAGATCCGGGAAGCTTTACGTTGGAGTGCGAGATTGCAGAGCACACATTTCCCAACGTGTTGTGTGATTTGGGAGCGAGCATCAATCTGATGCCTTTATCTGTGTTCAACCGCTTGGAGCTGGGCAAAATAAAGAAAACTTCCATTTCATTGATGATGGCTGACAGGTCAGTCGCATACCCTAAGGGAATAGTTGAGGATGTGTTGGTAAGAATTCGGGATTTTGTCTTTCCAGCAAATTTTGTTATTTTAGACATTCCTGAATTTAAAAATCAACTAATAATCTTGGGCCGACCTTTTCTAGCAACTGGTCGTGCTTTAATTGATGTGCAAGAAGGGGATCTTACATTTCATGTCAATGATGAGGAGCTGAAAATCTCAATATATGATGCAATCAAGCAACACGATAGTTCAGAGCATGAAGAGCGTCATTCAATCACCACTGTTGCAGCTAGCCAAATCTCGAGCTTGAATGTCAACCGACCAGTTGACAAGGGTGCTACAAAGAAGAGATGGACTCGGCATGGAACTCCGAGTGATTTATTCAAGTTTGGGGGAGGCCACTTCCACACTCAGTGGTGGTCTACGATCAATGCAAAGTATGGAGGCAAGCACATATTTGGGAAGAAATCTGCTGCCAAAACGTCAGATTGATCGAGGTTAGTATTGGTCTAGCTAAAGACATTTAAATTTAGCACTTGTTGGGAGGTAACCCTATGTTTTCCTTTGTTTTGTTTGTTTTTTCCTTTTTGTTTGTGTTTGGTTTGTTTTTCGTGTTTGAATTTTGTGTCTGTTTTGGATTGAGTTGAATGACGAGCAGCCGATGATGAGAATTATTTTTATTAGAAAATTTTATTGCAACTGATTTTGTGAAACAAAGCATGTTATGATTATTGTGAGTATTAAGCCTTTGAAAACTTGATCACACTTTTGAAACCTGTGAGACTTGAGCTTTTGACTGTCATATCTTTTCAGTCTTGTTTCTTTCTGTGTGAATAGTTTGAAATAGCATGTGTTTATCTAGAACTTGCTCTGGATCTTTTTCGAGGTTGCATTGATGTGCTTAAGAATTTTGAAATGATATTAGGCATTCTTTTCTTAGCCTATACACTATCCAAACATTAACCTGTTATTTTATTATCCTTTGATGAGCCCGTTTGAGCCTACCTTATTCTTTCCTATAGCCGTGGGTTGGGTTATGTTGTTAGTGGGATTTTTGGTTGCTTGAAATTGAGGGTTGAGAAAAAGAAAGGAAAGAAAGAAAATTTATGATGAGAACGTAATAATTAAAAATAGTTGCTTACCCATAAAAGTTCGAAAAAAAAAGAGTAAAAGAGTGGGCACAAGTGTGTGAAAAGAACATAAATGGGTAAGTAGCTAGTGCATTGAGATGATTATATCACTTATATGAAAATTGTGGAATTCTTAGAAAAAATGACTTCTTGGTATGGAGAATTGAAATGAATTGTGAAAGTTTGGGAATTGTGTCTTATGATACTTATGGTGTTTTCATTATGGGATTATGAGCCACTTAGCCTAAATATATCATACCTTACCAAAGAGCCTACATTATAACCTTTTATAAGACCTTTTTTATCTTAGTTCTTGAGCACATATTTGAGCAATGGAGAATTAGAAGATTTGCAAGCTTATGGTAGATTCAATGTGTTTTTAAACTTTAAGAGTATACACATCCTCCTTGATACACTTGAGTGTTTGAGATTTCTTATATATACATCCATGTTGTGAGGATTCAAGTTTAAAATGGCTTGTGCTTATGATTATTATGATATGTGGAGTTTAACGAAAGATGTTGTGATTTCATTCATTTGATTGAATCTTTTATTGCCCATTGCTCTGAGGCTTATTGCTTTTGTCGTTCGACTCTTTGCCTGTCTTTGGTTGTCTCTCTCTTGTTCGATTTGTTTGAGGACAAACAAAGATTAAGTTTGGGGAGTTGATAAGCTTTAATTTTACCCGATTTATAAGGCTATATTCGCTTCGCTTATAATTGATAAGTGATCTTTTGAGCTGTCTTTTGTTATATTTATGTTTACCTTGGAAGATATTATGCCGTGTGTGTTTCATGTCATTTTAGCATAGGTTTTGATGTCAAAAAGGTGGATCACGATAAAGAGGAATTAATTAGCCCGGTCGCGAAGTTCACGCGAAGAATATCTATTTAGATACGACGATAAATATGATGAAATGGATTTGACAAGGATGGATGTGAAAAGTTTACTATGTTAAAGAGCATCTCGATAGAATTCCATAGGCGCAAACGGATCGTAATTCGGAGTCCGAACGAGAGAGAACGGAGCGAAACAGCGAAGTCACGCACGCAGGGAATTACGCTTCGCGAGACGTGCTCGAGACCTTTGGTCGCGAGACTTACTCGTGAGAAACAATGGTTTTGCAGCGGTTTTTTTGAAGCATCGCGAGACTCCCTCGCACCTCAAGGTCCCTAGCACGTGTTGCGAGGCCCTAGGGTTGCGTATATACTTTTGAGAGGGCGCACATCACATGGGGGGCATTCATTTGCGAGATATTTACGTCAGAGCTTTTGTTTTTTTTACAGAACACCTTTTTCTTCTTGGTTTCTTTTGCACGTTTGTTTTTTCCAGAATAGATTAAATAGCTTAGTTTTTCAATTCTTTTTGATTCTAGTATTTAAATTCCAGTCTTCAGTTTAGTTTTCGATTCCAGTTTTTTTTATAATTTAGTTTTATTCGAGATTTCAGTTTTTCTTCCGGATACAAGTGCTACATTGTTCATCGTGGAATCCTACGGTTTTATTTATCTATCTCAATTTATGCTATTTTATTTATTTATTGCTTTAGTATTTTAATTATGCGTAGCTAAATTCCGTATTGATCCTAGGGTTTGGGTTTGTATGTCTGACTAGATTTATATGATTGATCTGTTGATACTGTTTTGCCGTCCCATTCATGATTTATGATTCTTGGCTTTAATTCTCATGTGTTGGTATCTGGCCAATATTAATGCATGTTAGTTATGTGATTGATGTCCTGACGGAATTAATTGCATAATCGATATCTTGAATTCATAATACAGTTTTTGCCTTGAGACCTGGCGGAGATAGGTGAACTGTAGGAGGTTAAATCTTTGTGTGCTTTTGGTAATTAGCTTACTTCTCTTGAGACCCGACGGAGATAGAGTTTAGGCTAACCTACTACTATAGGCTGTCCTGGTGGAAACATAGTTACATTAGTGATCCTTCATATGAATGCAGATTAAATTGGTAAACAGATTAATAGGTTAATTGTGTGAATCTGGTTAGGTTAAGTACATCCCTAGGGTCAGTCTTTTATATCCGTTTTTATTCATTATTTTTTCTTGAGTCTAGTTTTATTATTATCTCTCTCTTGATAAATTGTTGCATGAATAATAATCAATATTATGTGTTGATTATTTGTTGTGTTCTCGAGTCGCAGTCCCTGTGGATACGATATATATACTTGTTGTTTTACTATCAATTTATTTGCTAGGAATTATAGCGATCAAATTTTGGCGCCGTTGCTGGGGAATAGGCTAAACACGCTTGAGAGTACAGTCAATGCCATCAATAACACTGTTATAGCCCTTGGAAAGCAATTGAAGATGGTGGAAAATCAAGTGGGAAAATGGCCAATGAGATAGCTGGGATGCACAGGCAAGGGCAATTTCCAAGCAACACTGAACAGAATCCAAAGAATCACATGCCTCCGAATCAGTGTAATGCAATTTATTTGAGGAGCGGAGCATTCTATACTAATCATCTGGAGCATGAAGGAGAAGAGTTGGATTAGCAAAGAACCAAGGATGATAAAGTCACAGATTCTCGCTTAGCGAGAAATTCTCGCGACAACCCGTCGAGAGATTGCCTCGCGAGGAGAAGCGCCCCGAGCATAGAACCAGACCTCACGACATTCCCTCGAAAGGAAGGGTCACGAGGAAATACCACGAAGAAAGACGCGTCTGACACATAATCACACCTCGCGACCTTGACTCGCGAGGAGGGGTCGCGAGTTAAACTCGCGAAGAATGATGGAAAAGACATCGTGACCTTTCCTCGCGATGATGAATCGTGAGCTAAACTCGCGAAGACTGACGGAGGAGACGTCTCGAGAGAATCCAGATAGGAAAATTCGTGAGAGAAAGTGGCGAATGAAAAGACGCTCCCAAAGCCTACAACTCCATTTCCTCAGCGCATCGGGAAGACGAAATATGATGAGGAGTTTGTCCGATTCAAAGAGATGTTCCAGAAAGTTAACATCACCATACCTCTCTTTGATGCGCTCAGAAACATGCCCGGATACGTCAAATTTCTCAAAGATGCAGTGGCGAATAAGAAGAAGTTGGGAAAATTTGACAAAATCAACCTTTCTGAAGAATGCAGTGCTATCTTGCAGAGAAAGTTGCCACTAAAATACAAAGATTCGGGAAGCTTCACGTTGGAGTGCGAGATTTCAGAGCACACATTTCCCAACATGTTGTGTGATTTGGAAGCGAACATCAATTTGATGCCCATCTATGTTCAACCGCTTGGAGCTGGGCAAAATGAAGCCAACTAAAATTTCATTGATGATGGCTGACAGGTCAGTCTCTTATCCTAAGGGAGTAGTTGAGGATGTGTTGGTAAGAATTCAGGATTTTATCTTTCGAGCTGATTTTGTTATTTTAGACATTCCTGAATTTAAAAACCAACCACTAATCTTGGGTCGGCCTTTTCTAGCCACTGGTCATGCTTTAATTGACGTGCAGGAAGGTGATCTTACTTTTCGTGTCAACGATGAGGAGCTAAAAATTTCAATATATGATGCCATCCCGCGACACGATAGTTCAGAGCACGAAAATTGTTATTCAATCACCACTGTTGCAGCTAGCCAACTCTCGAGCTTAGATGGATATCGACCGGTTGATGAGGATGCTATAAAGAAGAAGTGGACTCGGCATGGAACTCCGAGCGACTTGTTCAAGTTTGGGGGAGGCCACTTCCACACTCAGTGGTGGTCTGCGATCAATGCAAAGTATGGAGGCAAGCACAGATTTGGGAAGAAGTCTGCTGTCAAAACGCCAGATTGATCGAGGTATGAAATGGTCTAGCTAAAGACATTTAAATTTAGCACTTGTTGGGAGGTAACCCAATGTTTTCCTTTCTTTTGTTTTGTTTTCGTTTTTGTTCTGTTTTCTTTTTGTTTGTTTTTGTTTTGTTTCCTTCTTTGGGTTTTGTGTCTGTTTGGGTTGAGTTGAATGACGAACAGCCGATGATGAGAATTGTTTTTATTAGAAAATTTGATTGCAACTGATTTTGTGAGACGAAGCATGTTATGATTATTGTGAGTATTGAGCCTTTGAGAACTTGATCACACTTTTGAAACCTGTGAGACTTGAGCTTTTGACTGTCATATCTTTTCAGTTTTATTTCTTTCTGTGTGAATAGTTTGAAATAGCATGTGTTTCTCTAGAACTTGCTCTGAATCTTTTTCGAGATTGCATTGATGTGCTTAAGAATTTTGAAATGATATTAAGCATTCTTTTTTTAACCTATACACTATCCAAACACTAACCTGTTATTCTATTATCCTTTGATGAGCCTGTTTGAGCCTACCTTATTCTTTCCTATAGCCGTGGGTTGGGTTATGTAGTTAGTGTGATTTTTGGTTGCTTGAAATTGAGGGTTGAGAAAAAGAAAGGAAAGAAAATAGATGTTGAGAAAGTGATAATCAAAAATAGTTGCTTACCCATATAAGTTCAAAAAAAAAAAAGAATAAAAGAGTTAGCACAAGTGTGCGAAAAGAACATAAATGGGTAAGTAGCTAGTGTTTGAAATGAGTATATCACTTATATTATAAGTGTGAAGTTCTTATAGAAAAATGACTTCTCGGTATGGGGAATTGAAATAAATTGTGAAAGTTTGGGAATTGTGTCTTATGATACTTATGGTGTTTTTCATTATGGGATTATGAGTCACTAAGCTTAAATATATCCTACCTTACCAAAGAGCTTACATTATAACCTTTTATAAGACCTTTTTGATATTAGTTCTTGAGCACATATTTGAACAATGGAGAATTAGACGATTTGTAAGCTTATGGTAGATTCCATGTGATTTTAAACTTTGAGAGTATACACATCCTTCTTGATACACTTGAGTGTTTGAGATTTCTTATATATACATCCATGTTGTGAGGATTCAAGTTTAAGAAGGCTTGTGCTTATGATTATTATGATATGTGGAGTTTAACGAAAGATGTTGTGATTTGATTCATTTGATTGAATCATTTATTGTTCTTTGCTCTGAGGCATTGCTTGCGTCGTTCGACTCTTTGCATGTCTTTGGTCGTCTCTCTCTTGTTCTGATTTGTTTGAGGACAAACAAAAGGTTAAGTTTGGGGAAGTTGATAAGCCTCATTTTTACCTGATTTATAAGGCTATATTTGTTTCGTTTATAATTAATAAGTGATCTTTTGAGCTGTCTTTTGATATATTTATGTTTCCCTTGGAAGATATTACGCCGTGTGTATTTCATGTCATTTTAGCACAGGTTTTGATGTCAAAAAGGTAGATCACGATAAAGAGGAATTAGCTAGCCCGATCGCGAACTCGCGCAAAGAATGTCTGTTTAAAAACGACGATAAATATGATGAAATGGATATGAAAAGGATGGATGTGAAAAGTTTACAATGTTAAAGAGTATCTCGATAGGAGTCTATATGCGCAAACGGATCGCAATTCGAAGTCCGGACGAGAGAGAATGGAGCGAAATAGCGAAGTCGCGCAATGCGCAGCCGCGAGGAAAACACGCCTCGCGAGGCAAGCTCACGAGGAACAAAAGATAGACACGGCAGAATGGTCTCTTTGCGACATTCCTTCGCGGCTCAAGGTCGCGAGCGCGCTTCGCGAGGCATAGGTTTGGATAAAGCGCAGCTTTTCGGAGAGGGATTGCATCTTGCACACTTTACATCAGCAGCTTTTCATACACGAGACTTTACAGAACACATTGTTTTCTATTTTCCTTCTTTCTTTTGCACGTTTATTTTTCCAGAATAGTTTTATTAGCTTAGTTCTTTAATTCCTTTTTTATTCCAGTATTTTATTCCAGTTTTTCTTGAATTCAGTTTCATAGTCTAGTTTATTTGAGTTCAGATTTCTTTCGGATTCAAGTGCTACTTTGTTCATCATGGAATCTTACGGTTTTATCTATCTATTTCAGTTTATGCTATTTTTATTTATTTATTGATTTAGTAATTTAATTATGCGTAGCTAAATTTCATATTGATCATAGGGTTTGTATGTCTGACTAGATTCGTATGATTTATCTGTTGATACTGTTTTGCCGTCTCATTCATGATTTATGATTCTTGACTTTAATTCTCATGTGTTGGTATCTAGCCAATATTAATGCATGATAGTTATGTGATTGATGTCCTGGCGGAATTAATTGCATAGTCTATATCTTGAATTCATAATACAGTTTTTCCCTTGAGACCTGGCGGAGATAGGTGAACTGTAGGAGGTTAATCTTTGTGTGCTTTTGGTAATTAGCGTACTTCTCTTGAGACCCGACGGAGATAGAGTTTAGGCTAACCTACTACTATAGGCTGTCCTGGCGGAAACTATAGTTACATTAGTGATCCTTCATATGAGTGCGGATTAAATTGGTAAACAGATTAATAGGTTAATTATATGTATCTGGTTAGGTTAAGTACATCTATAGGAACAGTCTTTTATATCTGGTTTTATTCCTTATTTATATTTTGAGTCTTGTTTTATAATTTATTTCTCTTGATATTTTGTTGCCTGAATAATAATCAAGATTATGTGTTGATTATTTGTTGTGTTCTCGAGTCGCAGTCCCTGTGGATACGATATTTATACTTGCTATTTTACTATCATTTAATTGGTAGGAAATATAGCGATCAAATTTTGGCGCCGTTGTCGGGGATGTAATCCTTGTAACAAGTGAGTATGTATTAAAGTATTCATACCCTTCCTTTTGTTTGTAACTATTTTGGCTACGAAACTTGTTTTATAGTTATCAATAGAGTAAACAAAGAGTCCTATAACTCTTTTGACGTTTTGCCAAAGAGTTCCATAACTCTTTTGATGTTTTTCCACTAGAGTAAACACTATAGAGAGTTTTGTCTAACCCTTTTATGTAGTAGTTGCAACACAATGAGTCGCTATGATGCCATGCATCTAACACATTGCATTTTTGTTTGTCGGTCTCATTTTCCCCAACAGTAGGAGGTGTCTCATTCAAGAAACGAGCCAAATCGAGAGTAACAAGGTAGAAAAACATTTTATATTGCCAACGTTTAAATTCAGAACCTGAGAATTTATCCGATTTTTTGACATAAACAGGGGCGTTCGAAACGTTGCTTCGACTTGTCGCCATTTCCATGTAAAAATTTATCTTGCGATTGTTAGTGCGAGTACGTAGAAATGCAAAGACAAAAGAAACAATGCTTCTAAAATCGAGGCAAGATTTGGACTCTTTCTCCACAAGATAAATTTGATCTATTACAGTGCACGTTGTTTTATATAGCATTTGTATCCAATACACAACGGTTTAATAAATTCGAGTAGTTGCACTACTAGTCATATTTCCTATGAACTACTAGATACTCGGGACAGAGAGGTTTTGAAAGATGTATGAAGTAGATTGATTATCTTCGAATTGGTGTATTATAAATGTATCTAAGTGAGTCTATTTATAGAGAGGAATGTATCTTTTCGCGATGTTGTACGTGTCCTTTTCATGTGAAAAGGTACAAAATAACTACATCTAACCGCTTTTAACACCTATAACCAACTCTATTAAATAAATTCATATGAAAAATCATAATTTTCCAACAGTTTCTAGTACTTTGATCAGTCATTTGTATGATTTTCTGTTTAGTTGATTTTCGCTTACTACGAGCTCGCTGAAGATTCTGAAATGATGGATTGTGAGGTTGTTTTTGAATTGAAAGAATGAAAGGAATTATTAATTGTAATTGTGATTTGAAGATTCATTTAGATCTGCTTTTAAGCAATAGTTATAGGGGTATAGCACTGTTTTGGAAGTGAGAAACAGAAAATTATCAGTCTTTCATCATTTTCATAAACAAGCTAATGATGCAAAGAGCTCGCGGCTGCAAATCAACTGTTGTACAAAATGGATAATTCACCATTTTATCATTGCTGATTTAATGAGATCACAATGCACATGGTGTTCTTAAATCTGAACCCCATTGTTTCTATGACTAATGAGGTTTAAGATTAAAAAGAATTCCTCTGAATCAGAATATTTTCTGTATATTTTGAAGCATCGTGATACTCTTTATTCTCCATTTGCAATGCTACATTTTGATTAGTTTTGAGTACTTGTTGATTTAGACAAGAAGGATCTCTTCTTCGAATATCTGAAACACTTGACATACAGAATGCATATCTTTTTTATAATGTTAACTGATACTAAGTCGTATTTGCTGGTGTAAGCAAAGAAATAATTATGATGCTGGCATTATCTTTGACATGCCTTTTGAGGATTGTAGGTTAGTCTTTCTGCCACCAAACTAGACCAAAGCACCATTTTTAGACTAAGAAGTTGAGCCATGCATTTCTCTATCATTATTTTCTAAGACTTCGTGGTGGAGACGACATAGCAGATTCGCATATTTGATCGCCCGGAACAGAGGACTAGTGTACTTTGTAGGATACGTAAGAACTCATGAATCTTCCTTAAAATTGGTCGGCACAAGGTTCTAATGAAAATGAAAACTGTTGCCCTTACATGCGCAAATTTTTTTGTCAATGGCTATGCGATTTGTCTAAATTTAAACCGTTTTGAGAAACTTCCATAGTTAGTTAGCTGATCAGATATGGAGGTTTCGATTTGGTGCTTAATTGTTCTCAACGAAAATGAGTAGAGCATTGAAAGTTTCCAGGTAGAGTTGTCAATGATGTAGTTATATGTTATGCTTAATAGTAAAAATGTGCAATTTGCATGTTGTTTTCCTATACAACAAGGATATATGCGAAGAAAAAATGCGTGCATATCAAACTGTGCCAAATCAAGGTGAATTTAAAAACAAATTGCTGCTTGTTCATCCATGCAGTTAGCTTTTTCATCCATTCATTAAGGATATATGCAAAGAAAAAAGCACAGTTTACACGAATTTCAGCATGTTCATCCATGCAGGTAGTTTTTCCCTCTTTATGCAACATGCTTCAGACATTGCTGCCTGCTACTCCAACCTCTACACAAGGGAAAGAAGCCGTCGCCATCAGAAATGAACATATCCAAAATCACATCTATTATGAAATGATAATCATGTTCGCCTCCATTATTCTTGGCTCATCGTACTGTTATTGACTATATAAACAGTTCACATAAGTAAATCTTGCTCTCGTCTTCAGTTGATGCAACATGAGATCTAAAACAGGTTGATGGAGAAATTAGAGTAACCAGCGGATTCATTCGACTAGTAGAGATGTATAGGTGTTGATACATTGTCATCAAAACGTTGTTTTGTGATACTACCATTTTTCGTACTAAAAATATACTAACTTGATCTTTACTGATCTTGAAAACATCTTCACCTTCCTGCTCCTAATGTATGCACGTGTCAATATCAACCTGAAACCTCATAACTCGCACTATACGTAAACGTCATGCATAGTCTTAGTTCTTCAACGAAACTCTTCACACTATCAAGAATTAATTTGATGATATCTTACCAAGAAACCGAGAGAGGCAAACTTTGGAGTAATCCAAGTAAAAGCAATTAGCATGCTACTGTTTTTACAGTCGCGGCAAATAAAGCACTACTGAGGAACATGGCTATCAGGTTACCTTAAATCAACCAACATTTATCAAATCAAAAATTGTTTCTTTAGCAACAAAGATACATACACATACATATATATATAGGAAAGAGGTCAAAATAAAAACCATCTCAATGCTAGTAATTATAAATCAATCTATCTTGATTAATGAATGATCCAAATTATTTTTTCCAAATGAGTCAATGCTAGTAACTAGAAACTAATTTAGTCCATAGATCTTGATAGATGAATAGTCCAAATTGATTTTCTTCAAATGAGATTATGCTTTCTTACATATAAGAATAATACTTTCTAAACACAATGTTTTATCATAATATAAACTATGTTTTCTCCACTTTTATGCCTTTTCACATATAAAATAATGTTTTTTTAATTAATAAGACTATTTAGGTTTTTTGTTTCTAACATGGGAAGTGTTTCTAGAAGATTCAACTCCTATATTAATATATATATATATATATATATATATATATATATATATATATAGAGAGAGAGAGAGAGAGAGAGAGAGAATCTACTAGAAACCAGTTTTAAACTAATAACTAAAAACCAATCTGGTTCATAGATCTTGATTGATGAATCAAAATTGATCTTCCAAAAAATATGTGTTTTTACACATAAGATGATGTTTTTCTCATATTATGTTTTTTCATGTATAAAACAATGCTTTCTCTATTTCTCATGCTTTTTCATGCATAGACAATGCTTTTTCATTCTTACAATTTTGTTGGTTTCTAGTTACTAGAATAAGGTTAGTTTCTATTTGATCATCTTCTATATATAAATATACAGTTTTGATATGCTAGGCGCTCAATATGAGCGATTTCTTGAGCGTCTGCATCCACGTCAGATTGCTATGGATTATTTGATAATGATCTTTTCCACTATTTTCTTTGCCTTTCTCACCGCCTGCTTTTTTCTTTTGATCAAATTTGGTAATTCCGTAGGTTTCTTTCTTTTCATTTTTCATATTTGGTAATTATTTTTCCTCTATTTACTTCTCTTTTCCCATCGCCGTTTTCTCTCTTCTGGGATAATTTTCTTGTTCTCTTTCGTTATCTTCTCCTTGCTCGATGGTGGGCACAATCTCATCTCCCTACGCGTCGTCACGCACGAATCTTCTACATCGTCTCCGTGTTCTCGACGGTATCGCTCTGTATTACTTCTTGATAATTATCACAAGTTTACGTGATGGTAATTATATTTGTAACGTTATGTTCTTACTTACAAAAGAGATGCTATAAGAATTATGTGAGCAGATTGTACACTAATCTTGGTGATTCTTGTATTATTTGTTCAACTTCAGTTATTTGTTGGGCCTCTTTATGATATTTTTAATGTGTTTCATCTATTGTAATTTGTCCATTGACGTACTATCATTGTGTAAATATTATATCATACAGCAATGGAAGAAAATATTTGTAATCAATTATTTACTGATCCCAAGTTGCGGACGATCGAAAGCCAAAAGTTGGGATGAAATTTGTATCAGTGGAGGAGGCATTTTCATTCTACAACCAGTGCGCAAGAGAAGCCGACTTTAGTGCAAGAATAAGCAATAGCAAAAAGGATAAGGTGACAAAGGAAATTGTTTGGAAACAACTTGTTTGCTTTAAAGAAGGTCACACTGATGAGTCACGTGGGAATAAATGAGCGATAAGTAGTCAGCCTAAAAATATAAGAGCTCGTGGGGAAGTTAGAACAGATTGTAAGGCCAAAATTTCTCTTGTCAAGCAACAAACTGGACCTGATTGGAGTATCAGTACTTTCGTGGAAGTTCATAATCATGCACTTTCTAATCCGTCAAAGATGAATTTTCTTCGCTCACATCGTAATGTGTCAATAGTAAAGAAAGTGTGTGTGTGTGTGTTGGCCTAGTGGTAGAGTGATTAATGCCCGAGGCCAAAGGTCTCGGTTCGAGTGGTAGAGTGGTTAATGACCCGAAATAGTAAAGGTCTGTGTGGTTCGAGTCCACCGTGACGCAGCCTTTAAAATTTCTGTATTAATTGACAAAAAAAAATAGTAAAGAAAGCGTTGACTCAACAATTTTCAGAAGCTAATATACCCACTTGTCAGCAAATGCGATTATTGGAGATAGAATATGGCGGACCTGAACATATGGGTTGCATAGAAAGGGATATTAGAAACTTTGAGAAAGAACTACGAGATGAACAGAAGTGTGTTGATGTTGATACTTTGATTGAGTTCTTTGAGTCTGAAAAAGAGAAGAATTCATCATTTTTCTTTGTTTATGAGACCGATAAAGATAATAAGTTTAGTAGATGTTTTTGGGCTGATTCTACATCAAGGAGGGCATATAGTATATTCGGTGATGTGGTTGTATTTGATTCCACTTATAATACCAATCGATATGGAATGATTTTTGCACCGTTCGTGGGAGTTAATCATCATCATCATCAAAAATTATTTTTGGTTGTGGATTTCTAAGTGATGAGAAGATTGAAATCTTTTATTTGGTTGCTTAATAAGTGGATGGAAGCCATGCCAATAGGTACTCCAAAAGTAATAATCAATGATCAGGATCCTGCTATGACAAAAGTAATTGCACAAGTTTTACCATTTACAGTGCACCGATATTGTTTGTGGCATATCTTGAACAAATTCCTTGACAAAGTTTCCCTAGTGACTTTACGAGATCATTATGGAAGAAACAAATTCTACATCTCCGGATGAGTTTGAGCGGTCATGGAACGATGTTATGAAGTGTGTAAATTTAGAGCATAATAATTGGATATCACTGATGTATGGACTACGCCAGAAGTGGGTTCCAGTATATTTTAGTCATGTATTTTGTGTTGGGATGTCAAGCAGCCAGAGAGCTAAAAGTTTTCTTGCATTTTTTAAAAGGTATGTCTCAACCAAAAACTCATTGATGGATTTCATCACACGATTCAATAGGGCACTGAGAAACCAAAGACACAATGAGTTATTTGCTGACCATGTTGACATGAATGAATGTCCGAAAGTAAAGAAAAACTGGCTTATGGAAACTAAAATGGTTTAAGTCTATACAAAAAAGAAATGGATGGAGTTTCAGAACGAAATCAGTCGAAGCCATGGCTATTACGTGCAACATGCATCCACACTAGATGACTTGATGGTTTACAATGTGATTAGTTCTCAAGGTTGTTCATCATCCATACCAAGGCTCTCACATATGATAAAACAAAAGATCATTTATATGTAGCTGTAGAAAATTTGAGTTTGATGGTATTCCTTACAGGCACATATTAGCTTTCTTCCGCATTAATAAAGTATTTCACCGACCTGAAAAGTATATACTCAAACGATGGACACGAGAAGCCAAGATTGGTGCAATATTTGTCATAGATGACCAAAATGTCAGTGATACTCCACTCAATGTCACGACACTCCAGGTTATTACATAAAGCTTCAGTATTAGTTGATGATGCCTCTTTGACTGATGAAAGGACACAATTTCTGGATGAACAATTGGATTTCATACATAGCAAAATCAAAGATATGAACATTAGTCCAACTTTTACTAAAGGGAGTCAAAGAAGGCAAGTTTGGATAAAACATATAATATTAATGATCCATCTTAAATAAGAAAAAAGGGTTGTAGGAAGAGGATTCAATCATCAAAGGAGAAGCCAACTTCAAAGTCCAGGGCATGTCATGGATGCAGACAGCGGAGTATCACATGACAAACGTAACTGCCCAATTTTGCACGATCGGTACGTCAAAATTATATTTTTGTATTTATATTTAATAATTTAATGTTAACATTAAATTATAATGCGGAAGAAAGCTAATATGTGCTCTTTTTCATTGTAACATGAATGTTTTCAGGTCAAATATAGATGAAGAGAACATCGATGACAATGCAAATGAATAAGTTTGTATGTGTCCATAGATGATATTATTCATTACTGTGTTTTAGTTATTCATTAACAATCTCAATTTAGTATTAGTAATAGCAGTAATTTATATGGTTAATGATGTTATTATTATTTTTCAGATTTCAATATGTGGTGTCTTTAATGATTTTGATAGGTGAAGTTCACTTATATAGAGATGAGAATTTTATATGCAGATTACTTTCGATGGTAGTATTATTTCATGATCTCTTGATTCTAAATTCATTTTCTTTTCAGGTTCATTCAATGCAAGGAAATTCAAATGAATTTGGGATCAGTCAAGATTGTTATAAATTCAATTATTTAATATTTAATTTTTATTCTGGAAGCTAAATAGTTATGTAAAGTACATATATATTTTTAATTTTTGGGATAAATTACTAGTTATTAGTATGGTTGTTTTATGAGTTTGGCTACCAATACAATTTGTTATTATTTTACTCTAAGATGGAATGAATGTGCATGTAGTATGTTAGAGCTCTACAAGATGAGATATGATATCTCGTTATTTCAATGATGACTTGATATAGTTATTCATTGGCTACCAATAAACTTTGATTTTTGTTTTTAACCATTCATACTATGACACAGTAAAATTGTAACTATAATGTAGGGCTTTGCTAAGAGAATAAACTTTGATTAGATAAATAGAAATGTGCATATTGCTCGACTGGCAAAAGCCTCCAAGCCTTCATCTTTGATACTGCATCTGATGAAGGAAAAAACTCTTCAACACCCTCCTTCAGAAGTCATGGATGATTTTAAGAGCCTTCTCTCAAATGTTTTTTAAACATTTCCATAATTTTATCAGTAGTTAAACTCATTTCCTCTGCTGCAGGGCAGTTAGCCTGTCAAAACATAACATAGAAAAAAATAAATAACCATTTTATCAAAATGCTAAATTGGTCAAGATAATTAACTTCCACACAGGATTAAGGAAAAAAGATCGATGCCAATACCTTGGCTTTCATAAATAATCTTTCAAGACTGAATGGGAGCTCACTTTTATCTTCCATCAGTGCAGGATCCATAGCATCACCACCATAGACAAATTGCACAATGTAAGCACTGGCATTTCTCATTGTAATATCATAAAAATTAGATAGATCCTCCAAAGCCTTCATTAATGTACGGTGTATCGGCTATTTTCACTTGTAACAGCAAAAAAGTTCTAAATGTCTTATATGGACTGTGGCAAGAAGCACCAAAAAAGAATCTATTCTTTCAATAAAAATGTTATAATTCCATGTCTCCTAGGAATAGATGAACAACAAGCAGTGAATTTAAACAAACAAGTAAATAATTTTGAAGAATTATATTTGTACTTACAGATATGTGTGAAATTCTGCTTCACTTGAAAAGACAAATTTATGTAGGCCGCCCCAATACAGAATCTAAATATGAAGAAATTACAATTGTTGTAGAAGTAATACAAAGCGATACAGTCGAGAACACGAAGAACGATGCTTAGGGAGATGAGATTGTGCCCACCGTCGAGCAAGGGGAAGATAACATAAGAGAACAAGAAAATTATCGCAAAAGAGAGAAAGCGGCGATGGGAAAAGAGAAGAAAATAAAGGAAAAATAATTACCAAATAAGAAAAAGGAAAAAAATGAAACCTATGGAATTACCAAATTTGATCAGAAGAAAAATCAGGCGGTGAGAAAGGAAAAGAAAATAGTAGAAAAGATAATTATCAAATAATCCATAGTAATTTGACGTGGATACAGACGCTCAAGAAATCGCTCTTATTGAGCGCCTAGCATATCAAAACTATAAATATATACATATATATATATGCACGAACACACCATAATCAGCAAATGAGAGGTAGGAAAGGATGACGCCTTTACACTTCATTACATGCACACATTGCGACCACAATACTAATTAAGGGACCAGCACTAGAAGAGTTGCAAAACAAACACACACATATATACATATGTATAAATATATAATGTATGTATGTCTGTGTGTAAACTTAAATAACCCAATCAAGCTCGGTAGAATGAAGCTTTTGGAACCCTTAATTAATTAATAATAATAATAATAATAATAATATTCAATTTGCTCTTCAAAATAAACACGGTGTTTGCTGATCTTGCAGTATTATCTCTTGAAATACACATGTAGCAGAACTAAAAAAGCATACAATATCAATTATTATCTGATGAAATTGATATAATTAAATCTGTAAAAGCAAATTTCCATATTTACACACATACCACAAATTACCACAAATCTGTAAAAGCAAATTGAGATCGAGTATACTGTACACACTACATCTGCATTCACCACATACCACAAATTATCACAAACTTAGGAAGATAGATAGAGAGAGAGACATTAAAGCAATATACTATAAATGCCAACATCTTCTATCTACACTCACTGGAGCAAAGGGTAATTGTGATCTACAAAGGCAGATAATAATATAGCAATAGTAAAAATGAAAATGAATTAAAACTAGATCAAAACGCACAAGATAACAGACTGAAAAATTGCGTGAAAAATTACAGGAACTCCAGATATAATCCCTTAAATCAAACTAAAAGATTTCACAAAATTACCAATCTTAACAAGACCCCATTACAGAGACACAATGATAACTCCCAACCAGATCACTTATTCTAGAAACTAAGTCAACCGCAGTCTGCTGTAAGAAAATTGCAAAACACTTATATTCAAGAAAATGTGACTAACATATATATGTTGAGTGGAGCACTCATTACTAGAAAATACACACAAATCTCTACTAATTATCAAGAATTATAAATCAATTACACCTAAAAACAACTTATATTCAAGAAACACTTCCTAGATCTAAAATTTCGTCAGATTCTTCAAAACCCCTCAAGAAACTGAAACCCTAACACTTTGATTTTAACCTCAAATTAGTAACACAGAAGCAATTTTCTGTGAATCTGAATGAAATTTGAAATCTTGGAGATAAAATATAATATAAAACAAGGGTTTAGAGAAATACAGCACATAACTAAATAGCACCTACCAACAAAACTGTGAGCACAAGATTGTATTTTGTGTGTGTGTGTGTGAGAGAGAGAGAGAGGCGGGGAGACAGAGAGAGGGTGAGCACGCATAGCTTCAAGCATGTAGAAAGATTCATGCAAGAAAACACCATGTGTGCTCACTCTCTTCTGTCACCTCCCTTACCCTTATAATCCAATCAATTACTTTACTCCCAACGCATGGATGAACAAATCTCAAGCATATGTGTGTGTGTGTGTGTGTGTGTTTGTGTTTATATTTATATATATTTATATGTGTGTGTGTTGAAGAAGAGAGAAAATTAGCTAGGGTGTTTCAGGAACAGGGAGGAACCCTAAATCTGGAAACCCTCACTCAAAACAGTAGAAGAAGATATGTTGTGGTGGGAACTGTTCCATTACAAAAGGAGGAGTGCTTTTGATTTTGATGTGTGGAGAAATGATGGTGGGATTGTCCCTTTATATAACAATGGAAATTTTTGCGCAAACAATTCTTTTAACGGTGGGAATAAATGTGTGGGTTTATCTTTTTATGGGCCGGTTGCTGACACTCTTTATTATTTTATTTTGTAACTTCCAATACACACACTTATACACGCACTCCGCGTGTGTTGTCTTCTTCAATCCTGATAGTGTCGTCACAAAAAATAATTATTTTCTCACGCATATGATCTATATCATAAATAAAATTTTACCAGTATACACGCATTCTATGTGTGTTATCTTCTTCCTCCTTCATAATATCAGTACGTTGATTTTGAGAATGTCACTAACTCCATCAAATCTACATCTTCCTTTTAAGTTCCAAAGGCGATAATTCCTTCTTATTATTTCGTATACAATAACGATCAATAAAAGTCAAGGATAATCTCCGATATATATTCAACTTTTTTTTTAAGAATGCAGTTTTCTATCATGATCAGCTTTAAATTGTTGTTTAAAGAGTATAAAATTGTAGTGTTTCAAAATCTTGATATGTGACAAATACGATGCATGTATTAGAACATTGTGTATAAGGAAGTGATTCAAAATTTATAATTTTAAGAATTTGTATTCAAGTTCTAATTTTATTAGGATTATAATTTGATTTGTTATGGTTGCTTAGATCGTATTATTTATTATCCATGTATCACAAATTATGATAAATTTAACTAGAACTTATTTATTTATACAATTGTCATATTTTATTAACAAAATAGGATACAATAGTAACTCTTCATATAGCCAAATTTTATTTAAAAATATTAACATACATCTAAATGAATTCCAAATACTAATAAAGATAAACAATAGTTCCGCATAGTGAATAACTAATAAAGATAAACAATGATAAATATAGCTTAACCTACCCTTGTATCGCATAGTGAATGACTGATACAGAAAACAATAGTTACGTGGGCCGAGTTATTATAAAAACCTTTGTTATCTTACAAACGTGAGAACAATACATTCTCCATGAAAATTAATGCACTAAATAAAAATATTTGAATTTTCGTTCCTCATGGAAGTCGAACCCGGGTGGTGCATAATGCACTCATCCAACAAAATGATGCATCACCGTAGATTTTCACGATCGAATGACTGAAAATGATTATCACGTTATCACTTTAAATAAGATTTTTATTTGAATCTACGACCACTATTGATAAAATTTGAACTTCAAATTTTTTGACCCCACGCCATCATTAGATTATAACTTGCTTTTATTTTCATTTAATTCTGAAACGGTGCAAAGATTAAATTGGTCAAAGCCATTATATATTCGACTAAACTTGAATATAGGATCTTAATGTCAACTGTAATCGAAATTCATAAAGTTATACTAAAAGCCACAGTGTTTGTCACGTCTTTCTTTTAGTTAATTTTTTTCTTATGTGCATTTGTTAACACATGTCACTTGTGATGTATCCTGTTCTTTTTTAAACTAAATTAAACAAACTAAATATTAAGTATACCGGGAACAATTAATTACCTATCTACGTTCCGTTCTAGTTGAGCTTTGCATTTTTCTATTTAAAAATATAAACATTAAGGCTCATAAACACTCTTGAGCCATCTGTATATAGCCACTAATATATAGGTTATAATTCCCCTTTTATTTGATCTTAAACTAATAAGAGATTTATATATCAACTATAATATGTACAGTATTTCTTTTGGTTAATTTTTTAATTATTATTTCAGTTTATAATATGTATTGTAATGTTGTCCATTATGTACCATTCCTTATTAACCATACACACATCGTTATACTTTGTTTTCCGTATTAGTTCACTTTTATTTGTGTAAAACTCTACCGTAGATTGGAAGGTTTGTAAAAACACCGACATAAATAAGAAAAATAAAATGATAAAAATTGGGGGAGGGTATGGTTTTGTCTTGAGCATCATAAATTGAAGTACACCTACCAATGCATCTAGTAAATCTAAATCATTTACTAGCCAATTGCTCTACTGCTTTTATGTTATTTTTATTTATTTCTTTTTTTTGAAATTATCTTCTCTGACACTTTGGTCAACACATTTAATGTTTGTGTGGGCGTGACAATTTATTGGAATTTGCCTATCCTTTCGAGAAAGAATAGAAGCCCTAGTATTAATTAATTCATCATTTCAAATCAAGTTTAATACTATTATATTCCATTAATTAATATATGTTTTATTATTTAACAGAATAAAGTGTAAAATAAGTCATGATTGAATAGTTCAATTTGTTATGCTTTTATTTTTTGTCGTCATTCAAGTCCGATATCAAACCCTCTAAAATGCAAAAATATAATAGTATTTGTTGATTCAGCTTATAAAGTAAATCAAAACGAGTTTTTTAATTTCTAAGGGTTTAGTTATAGTTTATAGACTTACCTTTGAAAGACTTTGTAGTTTATGATTTCAATTTTTAAGTTTTCATAAATATTCTGAACTTTGATAACTTCACTAATTTATGGTTTAATTTTTTTTCGATACCAAAATGCTGCGTAGAAGGACATTTTATTTAATGAACATTTTTTTTACTTGAACCTTCACAAAGATGTTTCGATCAAAGTGAAAAAATATTATTTGAAACCACGTCTTTTCGATCCAAATCGCGTGATGATGCTGCAACGAGCAGAGGAAATTGTTCCTCTCGTCGCTAGGATGCGCCGTTGGACTCTAAATCAAGCTCGAACTCCCAGAAGAGAGATTTTTAAAACAAATATAAGTGAAATCATTTGGAGAGAGATTTATAACCATCACTGCAACATTGAGAACTTAAGCAATTCGAGAGAGCAAATCGTCCATAGTGATGATGCAAATATATTGCAAAAATTGATTAAATAGCAAAAAATATCATTTCTCACCTGGATTCTTCAACTCAATGCTCATGAAGACGCCCTGTTGGGGTTGGGGCAAACCCAATGTCCCACATCGAAGAAGTGAAGGAAAATCACCTTCTATATATTAAGAAACCCACCAAATAGCATGAGGCCTTTTGGGAGTTGTTGAGCCCCAAAACAAATCCGTGCGGGCTTTTGGTCCAAAGCGGACAATATCATACTAATTGGACGGAGTGGTGGCGGCAGCAGTTCCCAACAGTGGTATCAAAGCCGACGGTTCGGCTGGGCCCAATACGTGGGCGGGACGAGGCTTCGTTCCGATGTGGAGGAGAACCCCCAGTGAACTCACGATTGAATCCGGTGGTTCCTTGTGTCGAAAGTCTTCCTGCAAGAGTAGTCAGGCGGCGAGTCCCGTTGGATGGTAACGGCGGTGCAAGATGTACGGATTATCGTTCGAGGGGAGGACAATGATGTGGTCCTTGGTTTGAGGGGAGGATTGTTGGGGTTGGGCAAACCCAATGTTCCACATCGAAGAAGTGAAGGAAAATCACCTTCTATATATTAAGAAACCCACCAAATAGTATGAGGCCTTTTGGGAGTTGTTGAGCCCAAAAACAAATCCGTGCGGCTTTTGGCCCAAAGCGGACAATATCATACTAATTGGACGGAGTGGTGGCGGCAGCAGTTCCCAACACGCCCTTGGTAAAGCACCTTTGTTTTTGCAAAAAATGAGGAAGTTCTTAACAAGCAAGAGCAAATAAAGAAAATAGTTTGATACCAGTGCAACTTAGGGAAGAAGAAGAAGAAGCTCACCGGCAACGCCATTGACAGAATTGCGATTGGATCTCTTAGGGCTGCTTCTTTTGTTGTTGTTACTGTTTGTTTCCCATAGGAAGCAGAACAGGAAGAAGTTACGGTTAGTCGATGTAGCGGCGTTCATGAATCAAGAAAACAAAAACTGCAAAAAGCCTTCCACGGAATAAAGTTGTGCATAAAATTGAGACCATAAACTATAATTGACTATTTTTGTGAGAAGTGGGTTTAAATATTCAAAAAATATGATTTAATTTACCTCCACTCTCTATTATGGGCTCATATATTATCCACATATATATAGAGAGAGTTGATCAAATGAGAACTACCTCTATTTTTTTTTTTTAGAATTCTACGAATTATATATAAGAAGTATAAAGATGATGCAAAAACGGTATAAAGTTATCCATAACGAAAACTTTCTAAATTTTTTTTATGCAACAACTTTAGATTGTTTTCGTTATGTACAACTTTATAGATTTTGTTCATTAATTTTATACGTCTGTACATAGTTCTCAGTTTCTCAAAAAAATGAGTTCTCATTGGATATATATATATATATATAGGAGTAGATTCAAATAAAAATCTTATTTAAAGTGAAAACGTGTGAATCATTTTCAGCCATTAGATCTCGAAGATCAACGGTGATGCATCATTTTGATGGAAGAGTGCATTGTACACCACCCGGGTTTGAATCTCATAAGGAGCGAAAATTCAAATATTTTTGTTTAGTGCAGTAATTTTCAAGGAGAATGCATTGTTCTTACGTTTGTAGGATAACAAAGATTTTATAATAAATCGCCTATATATATATATAGTAGATAGATCAAATAGTAACCGAGCCTGATGTAGTATATAATATTCAATCTCATCCATGCATCTCATAGATCTTATGGTGGAGATTTTTTTTGGATTTTTTAAACTAGTTGACGCTGATTTCGCTACAGGAAGGGTAGATTAGTATTTTTTTATATGATACAAAAAATAAATCATGCATGTTTTAAAATAGAAAACTACATACGTTTGAACACAAAACTACATATGTGTTAACAAAAAAATAAATGAGATTTATTTCTCAAAAAAACTACATGCATATTATTCTACAGAAAACTGTATACGATTGAACATAAAACTGCATAATGTTGAACACAAAATGCATATGAGATCGATTTTTTCAAAATTTATTCTTACGTTTAGATCGATTATTTCTAACTTCATAATTCGAAAGAATACAAATGATCAACAATAAAGAAAACAAATGATCAACAAGATAAGTATTTGTGTATATTAGAGAAGACATAAAGAGAGATATCGTAAATGAGAAATCTATGATTTTCTTTTTTAAAGCATGCAGGTTTGTGTTTCATATACATGGATTTTTGTCTTTAGTCGTATGCAGGTTATTGTTTTATAATATGCATATTTTTGTTAGAAAATATACAAGTTTATATTTTAGTATGTATGTTTACGTTTTATAGAATGCGTGTTGACGTTTTGTGGCATATATTTTTACGTTTTGCAATATGCAGCTTCATTTTCGATAGCAAAACTCCCCACTATCCTTCTCCGTCGTTCTGCCATTTCCTTCTCCGATTACCAACGAACCTCACCGTAAACCACCGCCATAACCACCATATCTCTCGATCCTTCAAAATTCATATCTATTTTTTTCCAAAAAATCCCTCAAATCTCTTCTCAAATTCTTAATTTTCTTCTCTTTTTCTTTCAAAAGTTGTTGTCCGTTGCTTCACACTCTCATTGCATGCGCCGCCCGCCTGCCACCGCCGAAGATGAAAAAATTCAAGAGAGATGAAGAAGAAGAAGAAGAAGAAGGAAGAAGAAGAAGAAGAAGAAGAAGAAGAAGAAGAAGAAGATGAAGATGAAGATGATGATGAGGAGGAGGAGGAATAAGAAGTAGAATGTTAACTTTTTATTTTTGCCCAATTTACCCTTGCGAAAATTAAAAAAATAAATTAGTGAAAATTGGACTGCCACGTGTCAGCTTGTGGTACGACCACATGTTCAACATGTGTGGTTTAGATTAGGCACTACATACTACCTGAGGACCGGGTACTACGAAGACCCAACCATATATATATAAATTGGTTCATGTATGTATAATTCTTAGCATACATAAATGAGAACAAATCATGTCCATGGTTATTTTTAAATGTGCATATGAATTAGTTATATGCACATTACTGCATATAATTATGCATCTGCATCATAATTTATGCATTAAATATGAAGCATCTATATTGATTTATCAAGGGTTGACATTTGTCCTCATGTTTACACTATATATAGGGATTGGTTATAGATGAAATTACCTCTTAGATAAAAAAAACTAAGAACCAATAACCACCCTCATATTGAGTTGGTCGGAAAACTCATAATTATTCAATGATAAAAAAATAGTCAAATCTTTAATTTTTCGCTATTTGGAGATCCAAATCCCGAAAATCTATCATATTCAATTTGGAGATCCTTATACCGAAAATTTTTCACATTCCATTTTTTGTTGTTAATGTAATTCATGTGTTATTCATGTAATCGTAATTCTCATAAATGCTATCATATTCCAATTTATTGTTATGTACATGTAATTTGTGTTGTTTTGTATGTAATCTTAGTAATTGTGTATGCGAAATAATTACTGCAAATGAATATATAAAATCCTTGATTACAGACTGAAATGATTATTATTAAACTCTAAGGATAATTGATAATTTATAATTAATCTTGATCGTTAAATTATAAAAAATAAATGAATCGTATTAATTCTCAATTCTCAAAAAATAGAATTCTCATTTGATCCACTTCAAATATATACCGGTTATAACGAGATTTAGTGTTTTAATCAAACACCTACCCACTAGCTATAACACGAATATTGGAAATGATGATTCTAAGTAGTGCAGTATAAAAACATCCACCCACTTGTGATAACGATATATATTCATTCTTTTTTTTTTTTTTTGTATCATGGGGAACCCGCAGCCGCTACCTTAGGTGCGCACTGGGTAAACCCCACGGTCCTGTGCAATAGCCTGCAAACCACACAGGATAGGTAAACCACACTTGGAAAACCAGGTGTGACAGGCTCAAACCCATAGAGGCGTTTGGTGGGGTTCGAACCTGTGACCTCTCGGCCACAAGAACCCACCTTAAGATGGATTGTGCTAGATGTGTTTGAACTAGGGAAACACAGAAAATAAAATTAACAAAAAATGATAAGTGAATTATTGTAGTCCAAGCTATCCAGTACATATCTTTCAATCTTATAGAATAAAAATTTTGGAAAAAGTTTTAAAGGAAGCTATATACAATTCTCAAATTTTTCAATCACTATTACAAAATTATGAGTAGCTAGTGACATGATTTTAATGATACTTAAAAAATGTCATAGAATTTATTACATTTTTAGGTGCTATAGAATTGAATTGCATCCACACATATATTCATATACTTTTGCTACATATTTGTTATTTACAAAGATTTATATACCTTCAAATGTCACTAAATTTGTGATATATTTTTATTTTTGTAATACATATAATAGTAATCATCGTAAAATATCATAATTTTGTTTAGTAAAGGCATTTTTAAATAGGATCACAATTTTTAAAAGATTATCATCACTACTTTTGTTGTAGTGCATTCAATAGTTCGAACAAAAACTATGCATTTGATTGCATTTCATACATGTTCCCATTAATTGGAATTTGGAGTGTAATGATTTTGAAGAAACTGGCGATTTGATGGTTATGTTATCTCAAATGTAATGACTTTCATTATAGAAGTCAAATCATATTCGAAAAAGTTGTTTGCGGTACATATTTATGTGAAAAATAAATTTATATGTGAAAAGCAAATAATATTAACGTATTGTGACAATTGACTTCTAAAATTCACAAAGAAAACAAATCATGTAATTGAGAGTTCAAAATTACATTTTAAGTTCTGCAAAACAAAACACATTTATATTATCATGTTCGTGTTTACGGAGTTTGAAATATTCATGTTTATTTATATTAAGCATATATTTAAATAATCATATTAATTACAAGCACATCCTTGAACGCAGAAAAACATGTGCTCATAGGACAAAATAATACATTGATATTATTTAATAGAAGAATTCATACTTTATCTTTCTGTAGCATTTCCCAGCAGGAAATTATATCAAAAAGCAACATGCATGCCAGAAGATATGTTTATATATTTCTTGCTTCTTATTGGTCGACGTGTAAATTAGTTTGAGAATATGTATGGCTCCATCTATATATTTTATGAGCATAAAAAAATCAGATAATAGACAGAAAATGACAAATTTAAGCCTAGGTTTCATCATCATTGGTGAAGAAACTAGTACAAATTCACATATATTCTGTGCATTATTTATGTAGGCATACTTAAGTTCTAGTATGCTTTAGTTTAATGTTATAATTATTACTTAGGGTTTATTCCACTTAATTAGGATCTATAATTATTATTTTTATCATTTAATTTCACTTTTATTAGTTCATAATTTTTTATTAAGATTGATAAATCTAAAATTAGGGTATATAGTTTTAAAAAATAAATTTTCTCAAAATAAAAGTTATATATGATGCATTATAATATAAAAAATTGTATTTTATAAAAAATATTATTAAAGTAACATATATAATAGTGGGATACGGTGACACACACAAAATTATGAGACACTAAATCTCATCCTAGTGTTGTAAAGGTCATGTTAAAATTGTAAAATTTGTGAAAATTTAGGTGATATAATTGACAATTAATTCTTTAAATACTAAAAAGTACTAGTAATATTTATACTAGTTTTAATTTTCTTTTCCAATTAGAAGCTAGCTAGACATCAGAAATGTTCGAACATTATTTAATTCGATCTTAAAATTTGACTAAATGAAAGATCTCATATTCGTATTTCACTGCACACTCATATGTCAAAAATTCCCAGTTAAAGAAGTTCGAATCTGAGTACTCCACCTGCACATGAGGAAGCCATTCAAATATATTAAACTCATTAATTTGTGCATATTACCACGAATAATCCAACATCATTTATGTTAAAGTACTTGAATAATATTTGTGATGTGGGAAAGAATATGCTCTCCCCCCCAAAAGGAAAAGTGAAATAAAATAATATCAATCAATGAATGGGGTGATAAATATAATACAGATTCTTTTTTTTTCTCTTATGCTTGACTTTGGACGTTCATCGAACCTTTCCACAAAATGGCATTTCACTTTTTCTCGATTAACAAAAAATAAAAACAAAAATACTGAACATGATTCTATTTTCTTTTTCTTTTTGTCAATTTAATATAAAATTTAAAGACCGCGTCACGGTGATCTCGAACATGATTCCATTTTCATGGCCGATATATGTCTGACTAATTAATAACTTGTACAGTGGTTTTGTGCTTCTGTTTTTAATACAGTATCAAAATAATTAATGAGATTATGGTATAAATCAAGTTCGAAATTTATGGGTTGATTCGAATAGATCGACAATCCGATAGGATTAGAGTTGAAAATTTCAAGTTTGAAAAATTCTCAACTCGAATGACATGTAACCAAATAGACCTGAACCCGAATGAGATAGCCCAAAAATTGAACGAGTTGACCCGATCGATTGAAATTTTCCTCGTTGCATGTTTTTTTTCATGAAATATGATTTGATTTAAATATTTACGGAACTTATACTCATCATTTTCACTTCTTTATCTTTTTACTTCTACACCTAGTAGAAAATATTTGTTATAAATATATAATTATAAAAAAAATGTAAATGTTATTTTTTTTTTCTTTAAATATTTTGACTCGATTGGCCCGACATGTTAATTCAACCCCAAAAGTTTAGGGTTATGACTCACAATTTTTAACTCGAAAATAATATCTAAACTGTATAACTCAATAATTTAAGTGAGTTGACTCAATTAACATCCGACAATTCTTGCAAATATATATATATATATATATATATATATATATATATTTGTCGTATATATATGTTTTGTTTTGAATTTCAATTATATGGGTAAATACGAGATAAATAATTATTGGAGTACTCAACGTCGTGTCTATTTTGTTTGGCTTCTACATGAATTAAACCAGGCTTATGATATTGCTTAACTTTAATTTTATTTAATATAATAGGGGTACACTTATTAAATGAAAACAAACACGAACTTTTGAAAAAGAATCGTATGTATTCATATTTCATAAATTCATCAAAGGAAACCTCCTTTGTGTATAAGAGTCGAATCCTCAAATTTCACCACCGTCTTCCCGATTTACCCCAAATAAGATGACAACAAAAGTTTTTCAATAAACAGATCTCAAACTTTATTATACATTTGTTTGTAAATTGATTTAGTGATCCTGAAATTACTTGATTTTTCGCCTTATTTGTAAATTGATAGTCTACTTTTTCTCTCTACCCCCTCCCCTCTCCTTTCTCTATATACATACATACATATAATTGTTTGATATTATTCCCAACCTTGTATGGGTAAGTATAGAGTATATAATATTGTGGTTTATTAGAATATAAAAATTACTCTTCCATGACTTAACTCCGTTAATTAAACGTTAATAGATTTGAAACAATAATATATAAATTATTGTAACACCATATATATATATATATTGAACTAATACATTTATTCACCAATACCAATATCCCATAACACTTTATAACAATATAATAATTTGAAAAAAATATTAATTATTTATTTTGAATAGAACCTTGAAAAATATATACCCATACTGATCTAATTTTAAATATTGTGAACCTGTTGTCTTAAAATTCCAGGTCCAATTTAATCGTCATATCCCAGTTGAAGAGATTGACAGACAATTATGTTAAAGAAAGATGATTCATTGAATTAAAGAAAAGTAATATTCATAAAAGCATACACTAATTTAAAATAGATAAATAAAAATGATAACTCCTACGAACTTAATTCAATTAGTTGAGAACTAGTATATTTGAAACAAGAAAAATAAATAATAATTACGTAGGGACATTTCTTTACAAAAAGATAAAGAAGAAAAAGATAAAGTTTTGAAGGCAGCAAGCAATAGATTTGCACAGACGATTGAGTGGCACAAACCCACGCGTTGATCGTATACGGCGCCCGAAGCACTTTAAAGTAGTGTGTGAATACATATACATATTTATACAACTAGATGCAAATATATATAATATAAAACCAATATAATAAAGGTGAGAAACAATTAATTAATAATTAAATGATCGAACAATGGGTGCAAATTAAAGGCGTAGTTTGCGCCTTTGCGGGAGTGTGACTATTCTTTCCCACCCACACATATTCCTCATTCTCATCTCATTTCTAAACTAGTGCTACTTTCAAATTAATGTCATCTTCAACTATGAGCTAATTAATTGCTGATGCTTTATAGTTGATCCAAAACTACTTATTTTTCTATTCAACTTATTTTAAAGTACAACCGTAAACACGTTTGTGAATGACTAGTCGATTTCAATAATATATAGTTTTTATGTCGTTAATAATATTAGTATATATCCACTTTTTGAGTACTTTAATTGTAATTGAAAGACAGAAAATCCATAACTATACGTATAATATGAAATATACCACTATCTAATTCATTGCTCGCCAATAAATTAGTCAGTATAAAACAAATCGTAACAATACCACTATCTTGACATAGTATTAAGCTTGACAATATTTAAAGATGGACATAGAATCTGCAATAAACTAATCAACCATAATTAATTAATTTTTGTTGGATTATTCGTTGTTCGAATAATTGGAACAACGAGGGCTGCATGATGAACAGTAGTTCATGGTTTAGTTGTGAAAACAGGAGTTTTGTAAACTAGCCAACAATCAAACCTAATTAATTAAGCTAATTAAGATTGATTAGTGCGTATAATTGTACTTTATTTCCACAGGGTTTGTTGATCCAATGATGCGTGGGTGTGGGTACAGCAAAAGTAAACTTTCCCTTAATGGAAGTCGCCACATGGCCAACGTGGCATGGTCGGTCCCTCCACTTTCCTCTTCTAGCAACTTGTACGACTCAATGTCTTACTTTCACGTTTTCATCAATTATACAAGTAGTTTCTATATATGCAGAATATCGTCATTTTTGTATATATCCATTATATTTTTAACAAAAGGTTCATTACTAATAAAACAATGAATTTTGTTCGAATTTTTTTATTTTATTTTATTTCATAACAAAATAAATACATTTAAATTTTTCTAATGACCGTAAAAAAATATGGTGTAATTATCTTTTTCTATGCCAATATATCTTGCTTGTACTCGTGCACAGATTATTCACATAACAACATTAATAATGTATTGAGGTTGAAATGATGCCGTGTAGAGGGGTGATATCCTGAAGAATGAATTACTAGTCTAATCAATCTCTATACCTATATAATGTCGTTATGTGAGTGATATATGACTATTATTTATTTTTCTAACACTTATTTCGATGCTAAATTTTTTTGAGTTGGTACCAATCAAAAAGTGTTATATAATTGTAATAATTTATAAAATGTGTTCAAAATCACAACGGAAAAAAAGTTAATTCGTGAATTTTTCTGCAATTGATCTTGAAACTTAATAAACTTTTAAGTTATTTACACAAAAAGCGATAGTTCGTAGATGGAAGATGTGCACAATATAGCGATAGATAGTGCATTTGAGTTTGCCCAAGCTTTAATGCCCCATCTTCTTATGCGTACGAATGAAGAGAGGAATATCGAAATCACGATTCTGACGTGTATTATGAGTAATGTTTTTCTGTGAAATAAATTTCAAATTACACGAACAATAGGGACGGTCCGATGGTTAAGGTGGGTTCGCGTGGTCGAGAGGTCGCGAGTTCGAACCCCACCAAACGCCTCTATGGGTTTGAGTCACATCACTGGGTTTCAGTGTGGTTTCACATGTGTGGTTTGCGCTATGCGAGCACGTAACGTAGCGTGGGGTTTCTGGGTCTTGACCTAAGGTAGCGGTGCGGGTTTGATATCAAAAAAAAAAAAATATAATCTCATAATTCTCGAATTACACTAAACGATATATGTATATATAGATTCGACTTTGAGTTCATAGATATGAGTATCCAAACACACACAGTATAGTCACTATCGAGAGACAAAATCTCAAGAACATGAGAGAGAAGCAAAATTGGGTACGTTGCCCGACCACTTGGTTTCATGATTGATCAGAATCTAATGTTGAAGATATACATCCATATATGATATACCTCATCCAAAAAAATATAAATCCGTTTTTTTTTTGAAGATATTGGTAAAAGAACCCTTTTCTAGTATCTTATCTGCTCATCTAAATCCTCAGGTTCTTACACTTTCGGCGACGCGAATGTTGTCCAAAGACGCAGATGTACTCGTAACTCGAAGCCTCACACTTTTTCAAACTTTTCCACATGTGCTTCGTCCTAATTTATGCAATTATTCACTAATATGCAATCAACTCCAGCCACCACTTCATCAGGTTCAGATCATTACAAAGTTACATAATCTTTTGTTATAATTAGATGAAATTATTTAATAATTTGGGTCCGGAGACATCGACCTAATAGCTCGTTATTGTTGGTTTTGGACTTAAATTAGGTTTTTATGAGATTTAATTAAGAAAGCCAAGGCAAACGTTTTATACGATGAGTTATTTGACGCTATTCCTTGTGTAAATAAGTATTATGCGGCACGACCAGAAGCTCGTTATTGTGGCTCGTGGGTATTGTTATGTCTGATTTATGATGATTAATGCAATGAATTTTTCATCCACAAAATACTATTCCAAACTTGAGTTGATATGAAATTCTGTGTAATTGATTTGGACTAAAACGTGTATACTTTTATTGGGCCGAAACCCAATAAGGGAAGCCTTATTGCAGGGTCCAAAGAAGATTCTAGAAGAATTTGAGAAAATAAGAATGTCTAAAGGATCCTCGATAAGGATCCGAAAAGAGCTTAAAGAAGACTCCTAAAAGATCCCGCCCAGAGACCTAATGGATGCTTGTTATGGGTTGTGAGGATTTGAAGATGCAGAAGGAAGAAAGATTTGAGTTTTTCAATTGAGGAAGAAAGAGATTAACTTGTAATTGGAGATTGTGGAGATCTCACTCAACGTGGCTAGCAGAGGCAAGAAGGAAAAAATTGAAATCGCGCACTTCCACAAATGCGTTTATCTTGTTTCTGCAGTTTTATTCTTTTAATTACTTTATTTCTTAATTTTAGAGTTGTGGGGACCCCAAGTTTTCGGTAATGAAATTACCTCAATTCCTTCTTTATTTTCTTCCCCTTTTTCTCATATTCAGATCTCAATTGTATCTATACACAAATTCATATTAAAAATACAAATCAATTGTTATTTGGGTTCACTACATTTGGTATCAGAGTGATTCTGCACTCATCAGCAATTTTTGGGACGATCATGGCTGAAGGTACTAGGTTTAAGGACCTTGCAAGAAGCAACGAAAAAAAGATGGATCAAATCTCACAAACAAGACAATGAAACGAACAGCAACTGAAGAGAGGTTAAACGAGAAAATCCTGGGTGTTGATAAAAAAGGTGGATCAAAAAATATAGGAAATTGAATTCAGATCCAACTCTTGAATCTCAGTCTAATATAAATTTTGGTATTTAATTCTATAAACACGAAATTAAATACAAAATCAATGTAATTTAGAGTGAGTTCCGGATCTCTATTTCATCCTCTGATTCTTTCTCTTCGAATTTGGATTCTTGAAAGATCTTGGATTTTCTTCAAGTTGTTGGAGGGAATGTGGCTTCTTGATCTTCTTGAATTTGAAATTTGAATTTGACGATATTGATTTGAAAGACCTTGATTTTATTTTCAGATCGAATGTTGGATTTGATTTGAAATGTTGAAGAACGCTTTGAAGATTTTGACCTTGTGTTTGGATTGAAAGTCATCTTTGATTTGATTTGGATGATGATCTTGGTGAACAATGCGGCGCTGGTGAAACGCCTGAATGTTGAAGAAACACTTGAATCTTGAGAAGACTTTACAGAGAATCCTTAGAGTGTCTTGAACTCTTCAAGCTTCCACTTCTCTTTAATTGTGATTTATGAAGACCTTCACACCCCTTATTTATAGATGTAAGCTAGTGGGTTTATGGGTCTTTTGGACCACCATACCATGGACTTGGGCTTAGGTGGTATGAAGTGGAGATTATGGCTTATGTGACGTAATTTAAATGGGTCTTCTTTTCCAACGTGTCATTAACACATGTGTTTCTTCCATTGGTCGATAAAACTAAATATTAATCACATATCTATTTAATCTTAGAATAAATTTCATTAATAAAATAAAAATATAGTTAATTATTTAATTCGTGATTTACACATATGCGATTTTGTATGCTAACAATTTTAATTGTCTATACTCAGCAAATGAAAGACACCACATGATGATGAGTCAATTCTGGTGATTCATTTTCTGCGGAGATGGAAGGTAATCCCTACAAAAATCAGGTTACTCTTCTAAGTTTAAGATTGAATACCCTCAATCGAGCATGAGTATTTCTTTCCATGAAGTGGATTTTCCCAAATTTAATGGTCTAACTCTCAAGCATTGATCGTTAATTGTAATGATTATTTTAAGCTCACTTTCTCTATGACATATGAACATAAGGTGCAAGTGGCTATCCATAATTTTGAAGGTAAGACGCTGCAATGGTCATAGAATTTTGGATATGAGTTGGGATCAACCGGGTTTGATAGTTATGTGGAGAAGTTTTATGTGGATACTGAGGATATGAGTTGGGATCAACCGGGTTTGATGATATAAATAAGGGCAAAATCATTATAGAGTTCAAAAATCTGAAGACTATGATAGTTATGTGAAGTTTTAAGGAACTAAGGGCATGATTACTTATAAGCAGCAATATAGAATACTTCGATCTGCAGAGAGGGTTAAACCAACATTATCTAGATCCTATCCAAACCAAGGGTCAAGTTACAGTAGGCCTGAGGGAAATGCTGTGCAGAAACCCTTCTCCTCAAATGGTACAAAAGTTCCAATCAAGCTGTTAACTATGGTTGAAATGGCAGCAAGAAGGAGAAATGATTGTGCTATAATAGTGATGAGTCTTATGTCTTTGGACACAAGTGCAAACATATAGTACTTTACCTTACTATGTGAGAGGAGCAGGAATTGGCACACATGCAACATGTAGAGGAATATGTGGAAATACAAGTTATTGAGCCTGAACCTGAGCCTATGTAAGAGATTCAAATGTCTATTTGTAACAGCCCTCTAATCTTAAGTATGGCTTAGCAGGGACTATTACTCTAAACAGGGATGGATAAATAGAGAGACCATTTAACATTAAACTGTAATACATATATCAAGCATACTTTTGGACTTTAATACATAACTTAAGTTCTTGCAGCGGAAAACATGTGATATGTACATATGACGATGTACAATCAAGGTATAAACTTTCAGCGACAACATTCCTATTGCTCAACACTGCTCCATCGCATCACCAACTCAATCTGCACATTTAAAAACAAATATGCAGGGCTGAGTACAAGAATGCACTCAGTGGACTTATGTCAAAAATATTTTATCATCTTTAAATTACACTGCCCCATCATGGTAAGACACAAGGGTTTTATTTGAAAGACCTTGTGCTTACTAAAACATTTCATCATTTTCATAAATCATCGCTTGGTCAAGCATTTTCCTTGTATGTATGATCCATTTCCATTTCCTTTCATCATAACATCATCATTAACTCATTTCATAAACTCATCTCGCGCCGTAGAAGGAGGCCTCCTTACACGGACGTCATGACCGGCCGAGAACTCTTTCAGCACACAGTCACCTCTTGTGCACCAAAATCCTTGCCACTCCGGCACATGATACGAATTCTCAATCATCCTTGCAAGTTCTAACAAGGATACGAATTCACTCATTTCATAAGTTGGGAGCTACCCAACAACATTCATAATTCGTTCATGGATATGATACATACATAAAACATAAACATTTGGGCGGTAATTAAATAAATTATTTCATCATCATTTCTTGCAAATAAGCATCGTATAAATCATTTGGTAATCATTTTATCTTTTTGAGTATAGTAAAGCCCACATGAACTGTAGACTTTCTCTACACAATTTCTTTCTATGCCAACGATCACGTCCGCGTCCCACCTTTACGTAAGAAGCTATTTAGTATGCCGGTCACGTTTTTCGAGAACGTTAAAGTCTAACAAACTTTGATAACTTTATATAATAATACTTCGCATCTTTTAACTAAATTAGTACGCCGTTTCATCGCATATCTTAACTAATAATTTCTCGTCCTTCGATAGAGACGTAATACGATCTACGACCTCATATTAATCATTTAGATTAAACGTCGAACTTATACTAACGTCTTTCAATAAAATGATTTCAATTACGAAATCGTTTCTCACAAAAGAGATATTCTTTAAAATTTAATACGTTTCACACATATTAGTGTATTTATTCAACGTATACTACAACATTGATCACATACTAACGTATTTCATACGTTTAGTCTTAAGTCAATGGTTTTGACTTTTCTTAACATATTTTTGAATTATTCACATACATGTTAACAAACTTTCATTTAAATCGATTTTCAATCGATTTCTTGTCATATATCCATAAATCTCAATTTTTCATGTTAATCAATAAACATGTTCAATACTTTACTCAAGTATGATCTAACTTGTACCTTACATATTATTTTTCACATCTAACGTTATTTAACAAAACGTTTCGGCGTAAACATAGTATACTATGTTTCTAAAATCCCATAAATTCTCAATAAGTCTAACATATATTCTAAGCACATACTATGTGATTTTTCTTTATAAAAAGAATTTAATACTCTTAATCCTCATACTTAGCTCTCGGCCCTTATACATTAATTCTCAAAACTCTTCCAAAAATTCTTATAAAATCACATAACATTCTATATTATCATAGAATCATTAATATGTATTAGCATTAGCTATAGGAAAATTGGACATCATTTTTCCTACCCTATAACTTTCGGCCATTTCACTTTAATATAGCAAACATTTTTAAAAATTCTTATAATTCCTCATAACACCTAATCATTATCATGTATCATTAATATAACATAATATCCAATATTTACAATTCATACATCAACATACTCACACTTAAGCCTCCCGAAAATTTTCAAACATATGAACAAACCATTTTCTAAAAATCTAATAAATTCATATAGCACTTAATTTAGGCTCTACATCAATAATATGCTATAATATCACTTGAACATGATTTGTACATCAACATATAATTTTCAACCATTTTCGGCAATTATATATATATTACATATAATTTCCAAAAATTCTAAATAAATCACTATGAGTTCCATTACTATCATATATCATTAATCCATTAACATATGTACATTAATAATTTTTGGTCACCACTAATAATTTCATAACATGCTTAGCTTGTAATTAAATCATAACATATGATTATACTTAACATACTAAACATAATTAGTAAACAACTAATCATGATAATATAATTTCTCATATTTGTAGCATTAAGAACATAAGCATATATATTAAAAATCCAACGGTTGGAAATCAAAAATTTTAACGTATAAATAAAGCTCGTTCGATTCCTAACCTTTTAACCGGCTTTGATTTTTGGTGCAAGGATTTTTGTATCAAGGTTTGGGATATAAATGAAGAACCCTCTTTCTTTTTCTCTCTATATGCTCACGGTAATGAGAGTATTTGAAAAGGGAGATGGTTTGTTTTGATATACTTATCACTATTGTTAAAATTAAAGGAATAAAATTGATTACAACTCTTAATTCATGCCATACTTGTTTCGGTCCACACACACATTGCAAGAAAATATTTTGGTGACTCATTCTACTTTAATACATTACTCCTATGCCATTAGTAATTGTACATTACAATCAAAATTAATTGATACAAAATATCCTCACTTTATCTCACTTCAATACATCGGCCATCTCAAAGCAATAAGGATGAGTTTTTATTTTCTTGTCTTATACTAGATATATATAAAGATCCTACACAATTACACATGCAAGCAATCACCTCCAAGAGTCCAAACTTTTCTTCTTTCTTCATTTGGTCCACATTCACGGCTCTTACACAAGCCATTTCATCCCAACTTGATTCATTTAATTATTTATCTTGATTTGTGTGTAATAATATCACACCTGATCCCTTCATTACACAACATGGCAAAAATAGTAAAAATTCTTATTCATTTAATCATTCTATAACAATTATTCACGGCACTTATGGGATAAAATCCTCCCACTTGCAAAACATATTAAAACACCTCATCTTATCCTTAAAATATCTTATTAATATAATTATAGCATAACATTATCAATTGGATAGCCAATTAATTCAATCACACTATGAAACCCTAATTTTCGGTACTTATATAGCACTAATGCTATACATTTTATTCCCTCATAACATATAGCTAATACATAGCTATGTGACATATTATAAGTCCTAGATGATAATTAAATCATAGGAAAAATCATTAAAATGATTTCATGTGCCAAAACCCTAATTTTCGAAATTAGGGTTTTCGAAAATAGCTAACTTCATTCAATAATTATTCCTTAATTCTCTAGCATTATTTTAATGATAAATAATGCTCTTATTACATAAAATAATCATATGAATTTAAATATTATAATTCCTTGATCATTAGACTTATTTTTCGATTCGTCTCTAAACGTTGACGTTTGAAACGTCTTAAAACGTTAACAATCGAATCATCTCAAAATGTTCATAATAAAGTCGTAATCACTTTATTAGTTCATTTCATTCATAATGAAATTTAATTCTAAGCTTCGTCACTTAGAAAAATAATAACGTAATATTAACAATCGATATTCAATCGACGTTAGAATAATACTTTCGAAGGAATAGTATAACCTACATTCCTTAATTCACTAATCATTAGTGAATATGACAGAAGAATCTTCGTATCATAAATAATTGAAATCCATCTTCGATAAGTTACTATTTCAATTATCGAGACGAAACCCTAATTTACGATTTTTATTATCGTAATTAAGCTTTAAAACTTCGGGGTATTACATTCCACCCCCCTTAAAAGAAATTTCATCCCGAAATTTGCATACCTCAAAAAGTATGGGATATCTTTGCATCATAACATCTTCAAATTTCCACGTGATTTCCTTTTGTCCATGGTTTTTCCATTGGACTTTCATTAAAGACCCAAACTTGATTCTTAATCTTTGAATCTTACGATCAAAATAGTCATAGATTTTTCATCGCAACTCATATTTGAGTTAAGGATCATGTCATTATGGAGGATTACGTGATTTGGATCATATTCATATTCTCTTAACTGTGACACGTGAAAAGCATTACGTATTTTTCCCAAATTTGGCAGAAGTACCAATCTATAGGCTACTGGGCCTATCATTCGTTTAGGATCTCGTAAGGTCCTATAAAACGTGATCTCAACATTCCTTGTACCTTGAACTTTATAATTTCCCTCGATGGAGAAATCTTAAGGAACTTATTTCCGCATTCAAAATGCAGTTCAGATCTACACGTATCAGCGTAAGACTTTTGTCTGTCCTGAGCTTCTCTTTTTCCATGCCTCATTTGACAGATATCTTAATCATTTCATTTACGTTGTCAGGACATTATACTTTCTCTCACCTACTTTATTACAATAAAGTGGTGGTCGATACTTCTTTCCACATAATGCCTCATATGGCTATATTGATCGTTGCTTGATAGCTATGGTCGTACGTGAACTTAACAAGTGGTACAACATGTTCCCACCAGCATTTTGATTTAACATTAATGTCCTCATCATATCTTTAAGCGTTTGGGTTGTCCTTTCTGACTGTCCATCTATCTGTGAGTGAAAATTATGCTAAGGTTCAATCTCGTGTCTAACTCCTTTTTGGTGAGTTAGTTCAACATCTATGGATAAACTTGGAGTCTCTATCTGAAGTGATAGGTTTTGGTACCCCCTGTAAATATATGATTTCCTTTATGTACGACTGAGCTAACTTTTCAGATCCATGAGTCATCTGAATAGGCAGAGATGAACATAATTGGTGAGTCAATCCACTACTACCCATATAGTAGTGTTATTTCATTTGATTTTGGCAAAACCCGTCATAAAATCCATTGCTATGTCATTCTATTTTCATTTGTGTATCTCTTGAGATTATAACCTCTTATAAGGCCATTGATACAATGCCTTCACTTGTTGGTAACCGAGACAATGCTCAACAATGTGGTTATATCTCATTTCATTCCTTACTATCTAATTTTTCTCGTATATATCTTAATGCTGCCTGAGTGGGCGGTATGAGGAATATCATGAGCTTCATTCATGATTTCATTTCTAAGCTTATTATTGCTTGAAATATATATAACATTTCCTTAGACAATATGATATTGTCCAGTCGCCTCTTTAAAATCCTTCAGCCCTTCATTTCTCTTCTTAGCTCGTATTTTTTCAAATCTTTCATCTTTCCTTTATTATTTTATTATCCATTTTTCTCAAATCTGACGGAATCGTGAGTGTAGCAATACGACTCATGATCGTCTCTGGTTGCTCAACTATTTCTATATTCATTTTCTTAAACTCTCCGATGAGTTTTCCTTTTCTATAAGGATATACAATAACTCAGACTGAATTTTACAACTTAGGGCATTAGATATTGCATTAGCCTTTCGTAAGTGATAATCTATATCACAATTGTAATCTTTTACGGATTCGAGCCATCTTTTCTATCTCATATTTAAGTCTCTTACTCGAAGAAATATTTCAAATTTTTGTGAATTGTGAAAAACTTAAAACTTATTTCATATGAGTGATGTCTTCAAGACTTTGGTACTTATACTATTGCTGCTATTTCAAGTCGTGAGTGGGGAAATTCTATTCATGTGGCCTAAGTCATTGTGATAAGTAAGCTATTATCTTTCTCACTTTAATTCACGGCCTCACATTTATTTGTCCTGTAAATTCGATTCATTTTTGGGGGTAGTTGTATTATCGGCCTTGCTATCTTAGAGAATTCTCAATGAATCTCCGATAATAGTCAATTAACCTAAGAAATTCCTGATCTCATTTTGAGTCGTTGACAACTTCGATTCTTACATTGCTTCATCTTTTACTGGATCTACTTTGATTCCTTCTGAAGACACAATGTGCCTGAGGAATATTATTTCTTCGAAATTCACAATACTAAACTTGGCAAAATTTGTTCGGCTCTAAATGTCCGCAAGACAGTCCTCCGATGTTCTTTATGTTCTTTCTCGTTCTCCAAATAGATAAGAACATCATCCATAAAGATTAAGACAAAATTGTCTTAGTGCGTGTGGAACACTCAATTTTTGAGGTTCATGAACATGGCTGGTACATTAGTTAGTCCGAATGGCATAACTATAATCTCATAGTAACCATATCTTATTCGGAACAATTCGTTTTCGTATACCAGATACCATTCTATAAAATTCATGTAACATATACCATCAAAATGCCTCAATGAGGACTTTCCATTCATTAATTACGAGGATCGATCTATCAAGCCGACTAATTACATGGCGTCTAGTCCTTTTTACACCCAAAATTTTGACACCACTTCAACATATTCACAAAATATTCTAAACTACGTTTATTTTATACATTCTAACCATACGATTTTCAACATGACCTATTACCTACATATAAGTCTCATATTATCATAGGATTCTATGTCTCCGAGTGCCCTTCGTCGGAATCGTATTCCTCATTTAGAAATTTGCCTGTCTCTATGTACGTTTTGCCTCATATCTCCGACGATCTATCTCTTTCACAGAGCACTGCTCCTTGTTTCTTCTTCAGTACCAGAAGTTTGTGTCGCTTTTATCACAAAGTAAGGTTTAGTTGGTAGCGGTAATTCCCCTAATCCTCGAGGGCGATAAGATCTTGTCCTTTTGCCATTCTCGTCTCTTTCAGGTATAATCAACGGCACAGGACGTAGGGCGGCATCTGGAATATCAGGGTACAACCATTCCTTTATATCATACTGTGTAACTTGTCGGGGACCAGGACAAGTGCTCATAAGTGCCGTTCCATACGCATTATATGTATACTTGAGCCGGTTGACAAAACCTGGTAAATCTGCCCAAACCTTGGAATTTTCTACCTGAAGAATATACTCTCTTGATACTTCTTTTGCAAAATCCTGCCAGTCTGTTGGCAAACGATGAATAAGTCGTTGTATACCTTCCTCATCTGTCACTCCATGGTTACGAGCATCCCTCCGAAGGTGCAAAAATTCCACCAAAAACTGTCCTAAATCCATGCCTAATTTATAATAAAAGAGCCGATACGCCCGTGTAAGTTCTAGACTTGTAGGCCTTGTAATTAACTTTTTACCCGTAATACTCCATTTTCCTGCCATCTTAAGCCATAAACTTGTAAACAACTTACAACACAACTCATAAGCACTTATCTTATTCCTCATTTAATATTTCACATCTCCATTCATATATTGCTCTATATTAACTCGCGTAAGCAATATTGGATACTAATATCCTATTGCGTAGAATTTCCATTGAAGAGACTATGCCCATGTCTCTAATCACGTAAGTGACATCCATTTCGAAACTTCTGTTTCTATAATTATATCTACGTTCCACATAGACGTTATGATCCAAATCATTTGTTAGAACCTTAGGCGATCCTAGGTCCAATTCTAAGCTTGAGCAACACCTGTGACAACCATAATTCTCATATAGGTGAAGAGATTTTTATTTCTTGATTCGTTTATCTTAAATTAGGTTCTATCGTTTCTACACATACTTGTGCAATGTTAGAATGTGGAGCACCTATATCGAACAAAATACTATAGGTATGCTGAGAAGTTTTTCTCATACCTATCAGGCCTTCCTGGTTTTTGTTCGTTCTGTTTTCGGTACGAAGTATAGGTTCTGGTCTACGGTGTTCCCGTCTATTCAAATAAACATCTATTTCATCTATCATTGTTCTTTCCCTTGGGACATTATGTTCCCTTGCTATGGCCTTCTGTTACCTCATTCACCATATCCTTCTGGGTATCAGTACAGTTATGCTTTTATCAATAGCATTTTGTGGCTAGATCTACATCAACCTATCTTTTGATATTGATATCTCAATAATTAAATCTTATAGTAGAGATCGTGATGTCTCTATCACTATCATTCATTCTTGATCCAGTATGAATGATTTAATTCCCTTTTTCACTTTATCGATCTTAGGAATATATCTCTCATATATCCTTACTTTAAACTCTTTTCTAGAGAAATCCTTATACCGGCATTTAGCGCTATCGTTTGTAATATCCTTTTAGGATATACTTCATTTCTTCTTAATCTTTATTGATTCATCATGCAATTTCGTATAGGATAAGATCCTTTGTCCACTGGGGACATATCATACTTTTGCCTTGACGTCCTATATCTTTACCATTTTCCCGACATTCTATGCTTACTTCATTTCAATGTCAGAGATACTTAATATCTCATTTTATTGATCGTCACAAAAGTATGAGGGATAATCTTTCCAATTAGATGTTGGATTTGTATACTGAAAGTAGTTTTGGTTGAGCTTGTATAGAATGTTTCCTGTTACCACTATTACAATCTCCTATCTGAATTGAATACTTGATTGCATATATCTGTGTCCCCTTATCTCATATATAAGTTAGATCATACAGTGTGTAGAAGATCACAGAAGTCTGTATGATTGGTCAAGCTTAATGAGATATAAAAAGTTTCACAGCTGAGACAACTTGAGGACGAGTTGTCGGTGTGAGCTGCGAGATAGATAAGAAGTGACTTGACTTAGTTGCTTGTCTATCTTTGATGCGTCTTTGACGTATTGAAGGATCACAGTGAGATGAGTTCTTCTATCTGACCGTAGTGAAGAACCTAGATCTCGGTGACTTACGATGATCTAAATCTCGATAAGGTATTAGATGAGTATGAGTTGCTGACCATCACTTTGACTTGTTATGGGTGAGGGTTATATGTTCTAACCCAATATTCTCCGCATCTTGGGTGGTGGCAGTGCTTGTATGTCATGCTAGTTATCTGTATCGAGTCACCGTATCCGTTAAGGATGATGACGTCCCCTTAAGGAGCTCAAAAGGTTTATTGTACTAAACCCTGCAGGTTGAGTTAGCTCAAGTACAATAATAAGGTTGAGTGGTACTACTTAAGGAATTAAAGATATTAATTATTTTAAGCAATCCAGAATGCTATAAATAATTAATGGACGTTCGATATCTTAAATACGGGATTCGTAATGTCTAAGTGCAAGCCCGACTCAACTTGGTAATAAAGGGTAAGTCAAGATTTATTCTCTAGTGGCATGAATAAATGTTTATAAATTAATTTATGTTCTGGGCTGAACATAAGATAATTAATTTATTTGAGGCCCATCTTTATTCCTTGCATTTGATCCCTGGGCTGGCCCATCCAGGCCCGTAGCTAAGTATGGAAATCGGCGCCCCTCTCTCTACAAGGTAATGATTTGATTCTCTTTATCCTAAAAGGATATTATTATATTTATGGGATATTCATAGATCCTTTCCATATAGGATTATGGTAATAATCCTTTCCATATAGGATTATGGTAATTTTCATATGGGATTATGGTAATTTCCATATAGGATTATGGTAGTGCATTATAAATATGAGGTAAGAGATTAAATCTACGTCAATGATTAATAATCATCATCATAATTTTCGAGACTCTCATTGTTCTTGGGAGAGAATTTTTGAAAAAAGTGTAGAGAGGATATTGGGTGTTTTTCCAAGCATTCTCCATAGATCGTCCTCACTCGACGTTGGAGATTGGGTAACCAGGGATACTGATCCCGAAGGTCAAAGCACGAGTCTCGATCCATTCCGCCACGATGATTCAAAGGTAAACACGAAAACCCCTACGTGTTGCAATTAATTATATAGTCGCATGCTAGGTATATAATCAATGTATGGTGAATTAAACATCCAAGATAGATCCTCGGGCGAGGCTAAACCTAGTTTTTCCTACATTGGTATCGAGCACCGGATCGATATCTTGGCTCTGTTGGATTAATTCACGTTTGATTATTACGTGCGCAATAAATTATTTGTTGAATCGTGTTCATCATCGTGGCTCGTTTTATTTTATCGGATTTTGTTTTTCACCACGAGAAAATCCGTGGTTAGATTAGATTTACTTTACCGTAAATCTTATACGTAAAAGTAAACGAAGCGAAGAAGTCGATCGAGGCGATGGGAAAAGCGGGTCGCACGGCGTGCGGGCGGCGGCACGCATGGCGTGCACGGCGCCGCGGACGCGCGCGCGACGGGATGCTCTCGCGAGCATCCGCTTTTCCACCGAACCAGATTTTCCGTTCCGTGCCCGTGCACGCGAGGCCCGTTTTGAATCCGGTCCGTGCCCATACACGAGGCCGTTTGAAGATTATAAAGATCGTGCTTTGCAACTCTATGTAATAGATTAGGCGAGAAAGTGCGGGTTCCACGAGTGGGCCACGATGAGCGTTTTATTTTATTTTATCGTTCATTGCATGTCGTGGATGTTTAAATTATGCGATAGCATGCTATGTATGTTTAAATTACGTTGACAAACCTTTACGTGTTTTGTGATTGGATGCGCATAGTAAGTATGCTAGGTTTATCGCGTTTTCAAGCATATTTTAGAATTCATGAGCATGTTTTACATGTTGAGTTCTATAGAAAAGCATGCTAGGATTACGTGATCTCGCATGGACAAACCTTTTGAACAAAAGACTAAGCAAGCAAACCGACAAATTAATTTTTAAAAAATTAAAATGTCAAGACCTCCACTTTTGATCTACGAACAAAGTGAGACGCCTTGTGAGTAAACGCCCACACGCGTGGCTTGCTTGCCTTTGTTTATCATAAGTTTGTTAGATGAGATTTCTAAATAAAACATTTTAATCTATTGAAGTGGGAGTTTCATGTAATGGCGCCCACACGCGTGGCTTGCATGTGCGATTTTCATAAGTTCTCTAGAGATAGATATAAAATGAGATAACAAAAGAATTTGAATTGGGCGGTATGGTCCGAGTGAGTATGCCAATTCTAAGAATTCATTTCTATTTGTTAAAATTGTGGTCATTGCTTAGAAATCACCTCAAGTACAACTTCCCATGAAGTCCCTTCTTGCGATAGTGATGTGGTCTAGAAAGGTCCAATCGTTAATTTCATTTGTCATAAGGATAAGTTGACATGGATTGAAATTAAGCGACTAAAAGGTATTTTTAGTGCGGTCGGGGGTTCGTGTGTAAACGCCCACACGCGTGGCTTGCATGTGGGATTCCTTGGGCGATTGGAGGTTTCAATTAATATTGTTTTATTAAAAGGTTACAATATTATTATTACGAATTATGTGCGATCGTATGCTTATGTGTTTACATTATCGTTTCGATATGTCTCTTACACCGATTATCAATATGCTCGCACAAAATCCGTTATCCGATTCAAATTTTATCGAGTGGAAGCGAAACATGGAATATGTTCTTATCATTTGAAGAACACATGTTTGTTCTCACTACTCCTAAACCCGATGCCCCATCGACGATCGACTAATGAGCGGCGAGAGTCAAGCGGACTTTGGCATAAGTCGAACAATATGGCCAAATGCTATATGATGACTAAATGTCCAAAGGCTTGCACTACAAGATCGATCGATGGTGACGCGACGAAATATGGTCAAGTCTCGAGAGTAAGTTTGGGCGATCGGATCGGACGATCCGCTTCCACACAATGAGAGAAATCTTGGCGTGTAAGATGGAAGAAGAAAGTTCGGTCCATGAACATGTCTCCACATGACTCATCTCATGGATAGTCTTCATCGGTTGGGAGGAGGTATTGGCGGCCAAGGTCGATATCATCCTCAATACACCGCCCAAGTCTTTTGAGAACTTTCGGCGTGAATGCGATCATGAGCAAGGCGAGTATACACTTAGTCGGTTGCTCAATAATCTCGTGGCTGCGGAAGGAGTTATGGGCAATGAGCACATGCTCTTGCTAGCACATCTAAGGGCCCAAATTTTCCGTTGCAAAATGGAAAAGAAAAGGGCACCAAAGGTGGTAGAGGCGAGGAAATAGTGGAAGTAATGGGAGCAAGAACATGGCTACCACCGGAGGCTGAAGAAGCGAAGGAGAAGGGCAAGTGCTTCAAGTGCGGTAAGGCGGGCATTGGAAGGCTAAGTGCCCTATGCTCAAGGCTCAAGGTCTGTTGTTGCTTAGTAATGTGAAACTTGTTTAGCAACTTGTTCTACCCATTCTTGGGTAGTAGACACAGTGCGACCGATCATGTTTGTTACACCTTGCGGGGTTCCTGCGGACAAGGGAGCTGAGTAATGGCGAGATAATGATCTCCATGGGCAACGCGCGAAAGTCGAGGCCGTTGCGGTCGGAGATGTTACTTTATATTTTGAGAGAACTGTTTTAGTTTTAAAAGACGTTTATATGTGCGGATTTTCGGTGGAACCTTGTTTCGCTTTGAAACTATTTACTCATGGATATTCGTTATTTTTGATAGTGGTGTTTCTATCATAAGAAATGACGGTTATCCGTGTTGGCACTTTATATAATTCGCTTTATACTATTTCTCGCAAAACATAATACCTATAACTATGTTGCATCTTCTTCAAACCCTAGAAAGAGAAAGTTTTTCAAGAAGATGAAACCACATTTCTCTGGCATCTTAGATTAGGTCACATCAATCTAAATAGGATCCAAAGCGGCTAAGAATGGGCGTTGGGTAATCTCACGTTACTCCATTCCGATCCGCGAATCTGTATAGAAGGTAAGATGTCGACCGGACCTTCAAAGCGAAGGGTTATAGAGCCAAAGAAATGTTAGAGTTAGTCCATTCGACTGTGTGGACCGATGTCCACACAAGCTCGTGGAGAATACAGTATTTTGTCACTTTCATTGACGATTACTCAAGGTACGGATACGTATACCGCTTCACCGCAAGTCCGAATGCTTTGAGAAATTCAAAGAGTTTAAGGCGGAAGTGGAGAAGCTTGGTAAGAATATCAAGTCATCGCATTACGATCGCGGTGGCGAATACCTCAAGAACGAGTTTATGGACTATCTAGTGAAGTGTGGGATTACCTCCACAAGACTACACCGAGCACACCACAACAAAATTGTGTGTCGGGCGAAGAAATATGACTCTTTTGGAAATGATTAGATCAATGATGAGCTATGCAAGCATCGCCTATTTAGTTACGGGGTATGCCTTAGAAACAGTGACATACTTGCTAAATCTAGTACCTTCCAAGTCGATCGAAAAGACCCTTCGAAAGTTATGGTGCAGGCAAGCCTAGTTTGAGCCACATAAGGATATGGGCGGTCCGGCACATATCTTTGAACAAGAAGGCGACAAGTTGGAGGCTAGATCGGATGCAAGGCGTGTTTATTCGCTATCCTAGAGGAACGAAGGTGGTTTATTCTATAGTCCTAAGGATCGGAAGGTCATTATTAGCACTAATGCCCGATTCTTAGAAGAGGATTATATGAAGAATCATAAACCAAAGTTGAAATCATTCTTCAAGAATTAGAAGATGATCGTATTCCACCGCCGATTAGGCGAAGGTGCGAGATGTCGAGTCTAGTGGGAGGATCGACACCGATACTTCAAGAAATTGAAGTGGGTCGAGTTCCACTTTGGAGATACCGACCGCATAAGTGGTACCTACCCAGCAAGTTGTGCAAAATAGAGAACCACAAATTACTGCACCCACCGTTGCCATTGTGCCTATAGAACCTCGTAGTAGTGGGAGGGTTGTTCATCAACCCGAGCGATTTATGTTCGTGGGAGAATCTTCGGATTTAGTCCCGTGAAACGAGCAGCAATAATCGACCCATGGACATACAAGGAGGCGATACAAGACATTGATGCAAGATCATGGCACACCGCTATGGACTTAGAAATGGAGTCCATAACGGCTATGGATGTATATGAAAGACACCTCTACCGGATGGCAAGGAAGCCATAGGTAGTAAGTGGATATACAAGAGGAATAGAGATTCGATGGAGAGGTTTCGGCTTTTAAAGCCATGCTTGTGGCGAAAGGGTACACTCAGATTGAGGGCATTGATTTCGATGAGACCTTTTCACCGTAGCAATGCTCAAGTCCATCGTAATTCTTCCGCCATAGCAGCCCACTTGAACCTAGAGGTTTGGCAAATAGATGTGAAAACCGCTTAAACGGTTACCTTGAGGAAGGTAGAGACATCTATATGCAAAGAACCCGAAGGTTATGTGGTGAAGGGTGAAGAGCATCTAGTGTAGAAACTTAAGAAGTCCATTTATGGACTCAAGCAAGCTTCGATCATGGAACTTACGCTTTGACGAGGTGGTAAAGTCCTATGGATTTACCCGTTGCCTTCGAAAGTTGTGTGTATCGCTTAGATGTAAACGATGATGTGGTATTTCTTGCACTTTATGTAGATGACATTCTTCTATTCGCAACAATGTGAAGTTGTTATCGGCGAAAGAGTTGGTTATCCGATCGGTTTCAAATGAAAGACTTAGGAGATGCGCGTACATTCTTGGGATCAAGGTTTACGAGATCGCAAGAAGAAAATGTTGAGCTTATCTCAGCGCCTTACATTGATCTTGTGATTACTCCTTTTAGTACGCGCACCGCCAAGAAATGATTGCTACCTTTCGGACATGGCGTTCCTTTATCTAAGGCGATCACCTATGATTGCAAAGGAGATAGAGGAAATGAGACAAGTTCCTTACGTTTCCGCCGTAGGAAGTCTCATGTACGCAATGCTATGCACGAGGCCCGATATCTTCTATGCGGTAGGCATAGTAGCTAGATATCAGTCTAACCCTGGACAAGCTCATTGGACTGCAGTAAAGCATATACTCAAGTACCTGAAAAAGACTTGAGATTATAGGCTAATTTACTATGCAGATAGTCTAATGCCTTTGGGTTATTCAGACTCGGATTTCCAAGCTGACCGTGATAAGAATAAGTCTACCTCGGACTATGTGTTTATCTTGGGAGGTGGAGCCAGATCTGGCAATGAGTGCAAAGCAGCGATGCATTGCGGACTCTACCATGGAAGCCTAATATGTAGCCGCCGGAGGTCGCTAAGGAGGTCAGATGGTTCATAAACTACCTCATGGATCTAGGTGTGGTACTGGTTTGCCCAAGAGTATCATAGTTTCATCGTGATAACTCGGTGTAGTGGCAAACTCAAGGAACCACGGATCCACAAGGCAACCAAACACATAGAGAGAAAGTACCATGTCATACGAGAAATCGTTAGACGAGGGGACGTGCTGAATGCAAAGATTGATACGACGGATAACCTAGCGGATCCATTCACTAAAGCCTGCCGCAAAAAGTCTACGTTGGGCACGTTAGATGATAAACGCACATTTTACACATTTATTGTTGATATTTAAAGATGAGTTTAGATCATTTAATGTGCGTTTATGTATCGATTCTCAATGTTTCATCTATTTCTAGAAGATATTGCTCTTGGGTGTTCTTTTGGTGTTGTGTAGGTTTATATGTTGAAAATCGAAGCAAGGAGCGAAGCACGAGCCAAAATGAGCAATCTGTCCGGTTCTAGCGACCACCTAGCGGTCGCTAGGCAAACCAATCAAGCGCCCGGAGGAGTAGCGACCGCGACTCGTGCACGCGAGCAAGCCCAGCACCGAGAACTCTTTGGACGATTTCGCGACGGTGCGGAATTGCTAGCGACCGCTAGCCGGGTCGCGAGGTACCATGCGAAGCGAAGGAGGAGGCGAGCGAAGAGCGCAGCGAGACATGCCTAGCTATCGCCCTAGTGATCGCAAAGGGTGGTCGCGAGTCGTGGCGGCAGAGGCGCAAATTAGGGTTTCCACCCTTTTCTATAAATAGGGCAAAGCCCCTTGCGCCCCATCGGACCCCGCACGCCCGCAGCTCTTTTACTTCAGTTTTTCTCAATTTTATCTTTGTTTTAGCTTCCGTTTAGTTCTAGCTTTAATTCTTGCATTGTTCTAGTTTAGTTTTCAATTTGTTATCGATCGAACGTTTCGTCCGATCGCTCGTTGTTTTCCGTTCTTTCGCTTGGGATTGGATTCAAGACCAACCATTGTTCTTCGACGTCTCCTACGGGTTTTATATATTTAATTTCCGTTTTATGGTTAAATCGTATTTTATTCCGTTTATTATGTCTCGCTAGTTTTCCGCTCTAATCCTAGGGTTTGCATGATTCGATCCTATATGTTGTGATTCCTCGCTATTGTTATTTACCTTCCGGGCATTGATTCATGATTCATGGTGCTTATTTATATGTGTTGATTTACGATCAATCTTGATGCATATCTAGTTGCCGATTAATGACGAATCGTATTAATTGTCAATCAATCTTGAATGCATGATACTGAATAAGCACGAGTCGAATCGAGATAGGACATTCGAGGAAGCATAGTCTTAGTGATCCATTCGAGTTGCTTATTTTCCTCTAGACGAATCGTGATAGGAAAATTAGTAATCAATCGCCGCAATTGTCGTGAATCGAAGTTGTTGGTTATATATGTGATCTTCCGTCTTGTCCGGATTAAAGCGGTTAATAATAAGCGGGATAAACATCGTTGTGGATTGGATTGGTGCATCCCTAGGTTAGTCTTTCTTCATAGTTATCTTTTGAGGTTTTATTGCTTTATTTTATATTTATGCATGGTTACCTTTGCTTTGGATTAAATTCTGAAGCCTTAAACCTTTCACCCTTTTTCTGTGCTTGAATAATGATGAATTGTCGTTGAGCTAGCTTACGTGTTTCGCATTACAATCCACATGGATACGATATCATTACCCTATACTTACACTTTTCGTGTGAAAAAGGAGCGATCAAATTTTGGCGCCGTTGCCGGGGATTGTTAAGATCACATAGGAATAATTTGACGATTTGGATTTATTAATTCAAGTTATATATATTATATTATATTTATTTATTTTTGTCAGTGCTAAATTCTCTCTTTTCTCAGGTAGTTTATGCGTACAAGATCTCGGGGACCTCCTGAAGTATTATTAGATCCCGAGATCGAAAGCTCTCAAAGGAGAAGAGGACGAGAGAAGAGACGGGCTGCAATGGCAGCCAATCCGCAGAACGGGGGCATTCCTCCCGAGCAAGTTGCACGCATGCTAGCTGACTTTGCAGAGATGCAGCGTCAGATGGCGAATATGGGAATCATTGTCCCTGCTCCAGAGGAAAGACCTCTAAATCACATGTACCGACATCCCACCGAACAGTTCCAAGGAGGCGGTTGGGGCCCGCACGTAGATGCAAACAATTTTGAGCTAAAACCGGCCCTGATCAGTATGGTCCAAGGAGAGCAGTTTGGGGGAGGAGTCACGGAAGACCCGAATGCGCATCTCGAGACTTTTCTCGATATTTGTGACACCATCAAACAGAATGGGGTGCCACAAGACACGATCCGGATGCGCATGTTCGGTTTCTCGCTGCGCAGCCAGGCGAAAGATTGGTTCAAGAGTTTGGACCGAACTGGCATCGACACTTGGGGGAAACTTTGCGAGAAGTTTCTTTCGAAATACTTTCCACGGCGAAAGGTAGAAGATCATCGTCGAAATCTCTCATTTTTGCCAAAACCACGACGAATCGCTATTCGAGGCATGGGAGAGATTCAGAGGTCTATTGAGACGATGTCCACAACATGGGTTCTCCAAGGAGCAACAAATCACACAGTTCTACAGTGGACTGACATGGCAGACGAGGAGCATGGTGGATGCGTCGGCGGGGGGCTGTTTATTGAACCGACAAGTAGACGAGGCAAGCCGTATTGTAGAGGAGATGGCTGCCAACAGCTATCAATGGCCAACGGAGAGAACGCCATTGTTCAAAGCAACTTTGTTGAGAGTGATTCAAAATATGACGATCTCCGAAAAAGTTCACTCTTTTGAAGAGTCGATTGAGACAGAGACGTCGACCACATCAATCGGAGGAATCATCCAATTTCCAACAACCTCCAAAGAGCTTCAATGTTCGAATGGTGTAATTCAAGAGCCAAGAAGCCAAGTCTCGAAGACATGATGCAGCAGATTGGTTGTAAGCAACCAACAATTGGCAACGAACCGCAGTCTGTTTATAAGCAACACCGGCGAAGATAAATCATTTGGAGTCCACCGTGACGGCTATAGGAAGCATATGAAGATGTTGGAAAATCAAATTGGTCAAATAGCCGTACAAGTGAATGCACTACAAAAGACGGGCCAATTTCCGAGTAATACGGAGGTGAACCCGAAGAATCAGTGCTTCGCCATCCAGACGAGGAGTGGACGAGCCTACCCGAGCCCTACCGAGGAAGAAGAGCATGAAAGCACACTGGAGCAGAAACTCGCGACCGAGCTCGCGACCGCGAGCCCGATCGCGAGGAGTCCAGAAATTTTTCCACAGAAGCCCGCGACCGAGCACGCGTCCGCGCACCCGACCGCGAGCCATCAGAGTGTGCGCGCGCGGAGCTGTTCATGGCGACCCGGCGCCGCATGCCACCCATGAGCAATCGTGCGAGCAGTGCCGAGAAATCAACAGATGAGCTCGCACCGCAAGTTCGAACGAAGAAGTCCAAGAAGCAGCAGAGACGCTCGCTACCTTCCCCAGCGGTCGCGAGGTCGACCGCGAGGCGCCCTAGAAGCTAATCGTCGCACATACACTCTCCGGTCCCGTTTTGAGTCGACTTGTCAAGTCGAAATATGACGGCGAGTTTGCTCTTTAAAGAGATTTTCAAAAGTTGAGATAATCGCCTCTCTTTGAAGCGCTGCGAAACATGCCGGGATACATGAAATTCTTAAAAGACGCGCTTGCAAGCAAGAAGAAACTGGGGAAATTTGAGAAAATTACCCTATCCGAAGAATGCAGTGCCGTCTTGCAAAGGAAGCTCCCTCTGAAGCAGAAGGATCCCGACAGTTTTACGTTAGAGTGCGAGATCGCCGAGCAGACTTTTCCAAATGTTTTGTGCGACTTGGGGGCGAGCATCAATCTGATGCCGTTGAACGTATTCAACCGGCTACACCTAGGAAAGATGAAGCCGACGAAGATTTCATCGATGATGGTGACCGTCGGTCACATGTCCAAAAGGTATCGTCGAAGACGTGTTGGTAGAATTCGGATTTTGTTTTTCCCCGACTTTGTTATTTTAGATATTCCAATTCAAACAACAACCGCTAATCCTAGGTAGACCTTTTCTAGCAACCGGTCGTGCGTTGATTGATGTGCGGAGAAAGCAATCTCACGTTTCGTGTTAACGATGAGGAGCTCAAGATTTCCATATCGACGCCATCAATCAACACGACGGTGGAAAGCGGAAGATCTTGCCGATCATGACTGCTGCCGCACACGCCTCATGTTTAGAGGGTACTCGACCGCCGAGGAAGCCTGCGAGAATGAAGAAGTGGACTCGGCATGGAACTCCGAGTGTATCATTCAAGTTTGGGGGGGGGCACTTCCATAGTCAGTGGTGGTCATCCGTAAATGCTAAGTTTAGGAGGATCCACGAGTTGAGAAAGATGTCTATTGCCACAAAAACGCTGGATTGAAAAAGGTTAGTAATGGTCTAGCTAAAGACGTTAAATTAAGCACTTGTTGGGTGGTAACCCAACGTTTTCTTTGTTTTTGTTTTCGTGTTTTGTCGTGTCTTTCGTTTGTGTTGCTTTTTATCGTCTTGTGTCTTTCTTTCGTGTTGTGTCTGTCGATCAACGAGTTAAGCGAAATGTGTTAATCCAAGTGGCCAATGACGATGGAATTTTTTTGTGAAATTTAATGATAGTGCACATGATATGTTAGAAAATGACGCATGAATGACATGAGAGTGCTTAGCTTGTTGTTTTCACCATTTGCTTAACCGTGAGACTTGAGCTTCACCGTATAAACATCTTGATACGCTTTTAATTGTGTGATATCATGCATGTGATTATCTTCTAGAACTTGCCGTTCTTACGTGTCGAGACCGCAATATGTGTTTCAATTTGGAAAGGATAAAGGCCATCTTTGTTAACCACATATTCACCCAAACACTAACCCGATGATATATACCATTTGTTGCATTCTTTGAGCCTTTATTAGACTTTTCTTTCGATTAACCGGATGATAGGAGGTGAGGATGGATATGGGAATCAAAGGGGTTGAAATTTTGATGTAGTTATGACGAGAAAAGTTTCTTTTAGAAAAATACATCGTGGTGAAGAATAGTACCTTTTTGTGAAAGTTAAACCCTATAAGCTCTAGAAAAGAAAAGAAAAGAAAATGTTAAGTTCACTATGAGTGTTGAGCATAAAAGGTCTTTAATCAAAGTATAGGTACCTTATGTGGCATTAAACGTTGATTTAGCATATTGGGAGAGAAGAGGAAAATGGACAAAGTCCATATGTGTCGAAATGTATAAATGGTGGTGCTTGGAGTATACTTGAGTCACTTAGCCATATATTATCCTACCTTAACCAATGTGCCTACATTATAACCTATCAAAAGACCTCTTTGATCCTTATTTGAACACATTTGACGCGGTGGAGGTGTTAGAGAAATGGCAAGCCTATGGTAAGATGTTGCATTGCATTGATCTATGAGTGTATACACGTCCTTAATTTCTTTATGAGTTTGAGTGTATCCTCTATATTCTACACACATACCTTTGTGGGGGTTGAAATAAATGAGTTTTTGCTTTCAATCGTTGTTTGTGTTGAAGTGACTAATGTCGTCATGTGTGCTAGTATTTTCGAGAGTTGAAGTATATTTTTCCGAGGCTTGATTGTGTTTATCACCTTTGCTATGCTCGTTGATCTTTGTTGTGTCCTTCGTGGTGTCTTTACATTACATTTTTGTTTGAGGACAAACAATGCTTTAAGTTTGGGGGGTTTGATAAACGCGCATTTTACACATTTATTGTTGATATTTAAAGATGAGTTTAGATCATTTAATGTGCGTTTATGTATCGATTCTCAATGTTTCATCTATTTCTAGAAGATATTGCTCTTGGGTGTTCTTTTGGTGTTGTGTAGGTTTATATGTTGAAAATCGAAGCAAGGAACGAAGCACGAGCCAAAATGAGTAATCTGTCCAGTTTCTAGCGACCAGCCTAGCGGTCGTTAGGCTGGTCGCTAGGCAAACCAGCGAGCGCCCAGAGGAGTAGCGACCGCGACCTCGTGCACGCGAGCAAGCCCTAGCGCCGAGAACTCACTGGACGATTTCTCGCGACCGGTGCGAAATTGCTAGCGACTGCTAGCTGGGTCGCGAGGTACCATGCGAGCGCAAGGAGGTGAGCGCGAGCGAGACATGCCTAGCGATCGCGAAGGGTGGTCGCGAGTCGTGGCGGCAGAGGCGCAAATTAGGGTTTCCACCCTTTTCTATAAATAGGGCAAAGCCCCTTGCGCCCCCATCAGACCCCAGACGCCCCAGAGCTCTTTTACTTCAGTTTTTCCTCAATTTTATCTTTGTTTTAGCTTCCGTTTAGTTCTAGCTTTAATTCTTGCATTGTTCTAGTTTAGTTTTTCAATTTGTTATCGATCGGAACGTTTCGTCCGATCGCTTTCCGTTGTTTTCCGTTCTTTCGCTTGGGATTGGATTCAAGACCAACCATTGTTCTTCAGACGTCTCCCTACGGGTTTTATATATTTAATTTCCGTTTTTATGGTTAAATCGTATTTTATTCCGTTTATTATGTCTGGCTAGTTTTCCGTTCTAATCCTAGGGTTTGCATGATTCGATCCTATATGTTGTGATTCCTGCTATTGTTATTTACCTTCCAGGCATTGATTCATGATTCATGGTGCTTATTTATATGTGTTGATTTCGATCAATCTTGATGCATATCTAGTTGCCGATTAATGGCGTGAATCTGTATTAATTGTCAATCGATCTTGAATGCATGATACGAATAAGCACGGAGTCGAATGGCGAGATAGGACATTCGTAGGAAGCATATTCTTAGTGATCCATTTGGGTTGCTTATTTTCCTCTAGAGGCGTATCGTGATAGGGAAAATTAGTAATCAACGCGCATAATTGTCGTGGAATCAAGTTGTTGGTTCTATATGTGATCTTCCGTTTTATGCGGATTAAAGCGGTTAATAATAAGGAGGATAAACATCGTTGTGGATTGGATTGGTGCATCCCTAGGGTTAGTCTTTCTTCATAGTTATCTTTTGAGGTTTTATTGCTTTATTTTATATTTATGCATGGTTACCTTTGCTTTGGATTAAATTCTGAAGCCTTAAACCTTTCACCCTTTTTCTGTGCTTGAATAATGATGAATTGTCGTTGAGCTAGCTTCTGTGTTTTCGCATTACAATCCCTGTGGATACGATACTTCGCTTACCCTATACTTACACTTTTTCGTGTGAAAAAAGGAGCGATCATTAGAGGACTTGAATTGCGCTAGATGGCACACTCTAAAGTCTGCCGCAATAAGTCTACGTCGGGGACGTTTGAGGACTTGAATTGCGCTTGATGGCACCCACTTAGAAAGGAAACTTTTGTATAAGTGGGAGAAGCAAAGTGATGGTTTTGTTTGTAATAGCTAGTAGAGAGACACATTGTATACTAAAAGTTTGCTTTAGTATAAGTGGGAGATTGTTGGATTTGTATACTGAAAGAAGTTTTGGTTGAGCTTGTGTAGAATGTTTCCTGTTACCACTATTACAATCTCCTATCTGAATTGAATACTTGATTGCATATATCTGTGTCCCCTTATCTCATATATAAGTTAGATCATACGATGTGTAGAAGATCACGAAGTGCGTATGATTGGTCAAGCTTAATGAGATATAAAAGTTTCACTGGTGAGACAACTTGAGGACGAGTTGTCGGTGTGAGGCTGCAGATATAGATAAGAAGTGACTTGACTTAGTTGCTTGTCTATCTTTGGCACGTCTTTGGCGTATTGAAGGATCACGAGTGAGATGAGTTCTTCTATCGACCGTAGTGAAGAACCCAGATCTCGGTGACTTACGATGATCTAAATCTCGATAAGGTATTAGATGAGTATGAGTTCTTGACCATCACTTTGACTTGTTATGGGTGAGGGTTATATGTTCTAACCCAATATTCTCCGCATCTTGGGTGGTGGCGGTGCTTGTATGTCATGCTAGTTATCGTGTCGAGTCACCGTATCCGTTAAGGATGATGGCGCCCCTTAAGGAGCTCAAAAGTTTATTGTACTAAACCCTGCAGTTGAGTTAGCTCAAGTACAATAATAAGGTTGAGTGGTACTACTTAAGGAATTAAAGATATTAATTATTTTAAGCAATCGTAATGCTATAAATAATTAATGGACGTTCGATATCTTAAATACGGGATTCGTAATGTCTAAGTGCAAGCCCGACTCAACCCGGTAATAAAGGGTAAGTCAAGATTTATTCTCTAGTGGCATGAATAAATGTTTATAAATTAATTTATGTTCAGGTGAACATAAGATAATTAATTTATTTGAGGCCCATCTTTATTCCTTGCATTTGATCCTGGTGGCCCATCAGAGCCCGTAGCTAAGTATGGAAATCGGCCCTCTCTCTACAAGGTAATGATTTGATTCTCTTTATCCTAAAAGGATATTATTATATTTATGGGATATTCATAGATCCTTTCCATATAGGATTATGGTAATAATCCTTTCCATATAGGATTATGGTAATTTCCATATGGGATTATGGTAATTTCCATATAGGATTATGGTAGTGCATTATAAATATGAGGTAAGAGATTAAATCTACGTCAATGATTAATAATCATCATCATAATTTTCGAGACTCTCATTGTTCTTGGGAGAGAATTTTCGAAAAAGTGTAGAGAGGATATTGGGTGTTTTTTCCGAAGCATTCTCCATAGATCGTCCTCACTCGACGTTGGAGATTGGGCAACCGGGATACAGTCCAGAAGGTCAAAGCACGAGTCTCGATCCATTCCGCCTCGACAGATTCAAAGGTAAACACGAGAAAACCCCTACGTGTTGCAATTAATTATATAGCTGCATGCTAGGTATATAATCAATGTATGGTGAATTAAACATCCAAGATAGATCCTCGGGGCGAGGGCTAAATCTAGTTTTTCCCTACATTAGATTCAACTCAAGATCCTTCCATGTGAATCATTCCTTTGTTCTCTTGGATGTATTTCCTTCGCAATGTCTCAAGAAACTATCTTGCTTGTTAATTTCTAAGACACTCAAGACGAGCATTTTGTGTCTATATAACCTAGAGTACTAAGATTCATTTCAAATAATGAATCTATTTCTTAATCCGTTTCTTTACTTCTAGGGAATTACCCTACTTATCGAAGTCATAATGTTTCTGAAGCTTATATCATATTGTGGGCTATCTCATAATTGCATAGTTCGTAATTTCTTCTGTTATTCTTGACTTTTGTCTCTTTTTCTTGAACATGGTATCTGAAAGTAATATTACTTTCATTATACTTCGGTTCTAACATTCAGGATTAGAACCGTCATTATTGTCGTATTGCTTGGTAAGGTGGTACATTTGTACACCATAACTTAAATTCCAAGCATCCTATTACCATGTCTCGACTTTGGAGATATTTTCTCCATACTTGATTTACATGTTAGGGCTATCTTAGCTGTTCACACATCTCAATGATTATGATTCCTCAATCTTATTATCATTGGTTTAACCAAGTCTCAATTACTTGGAATCGATTATGCTCAAGCATAATCACATTGATTGAGGTATAAAGCGAGAGATTTGTTATCTGAGATGATATCATTCCTTATATATATATCCTTTGAAAAGAATATTTTGCATGCATCTTCATTCTTTTTAAACATATCCAACCTACTAAGGAGGTTTTAAGGGCAATCAACTATCTTAAAGATAAGTTGTAATTTCTCTCTCGTTATGACATAATAAGAGGAAATTATATCCCAAGGATATCATATACTTTCCTTTACTTTTACTCTTGCATTCAATGCCAAAGAGTATCTCATTTATAACTTTATTATCATAATGGTCACTTGGAGATATAACTTTACTATTATCAGTATCTGGTAAGCCCCTCAAGGGTCACCACATCAATGTGCATCATAGGGGACAATATATCTCATCTCATCGAGATCTTGTTCACATCATAACTTCTTGATGTCTATCACTTTACTGATCTGAACTTTTAGATGACCCAAAATAAGTCAACCTATATCATACCGGATGTTTGTCACTTTACTAATTCGCACTTAGGTGACAAGGTAAGTCAACCTTCATCATACTTATTGGTTTCAAGAATCGAAGAGAATTCATCATGACAATCTTACCAGAGGTATGGATTCACAATTCAAGATGACAAATTTTACAGTTTGAATCCATATGTTCTTTGAACTGAATAATTGGGATCTAGGGTCCGAAGACCAGAATGACGACTACTGAGATTTCTTTGGTCATATGGGCTGGCCAGACCCGTCATAAATATTTTCTTAGTCACACAAGGACTTGGTTTCAAAAGGACCCTTTATAAATCTTTGGGTTATAATTTCTTTCAGAAACAGTGAGAAACTCAAGTAATTTCTCAATTTGAACTAGGTCATAGAGTTAAACTCAATGACAAAAATTGGGTAATGAATAGAATTTGAAACCTCATATAATTCGTATTAGGTCATCGTAAGTTGTAAGGTTTATATACATACTACCCTACATCCCGAACTTTTCTCATATCATTTAACTAACTTTTCGATTTCCTCTTCAAAAATTTTCTACCACATCGTGGTCTCTTCTTTGTAAGAATTTTACGATACTTGCATCAATTCATTCTTTGATCACATTTCTATTTCGTTTTTAACGAAAAAGTCATAGTCGACTTAGAGTTCCGTCGCGCGTGAACATCCAAATAAAAAGACTATACTCATGTCACTTATCGCATAGTGACATTTATCATCTTGACATCTTTTCCATTTCTGCTCGTAAATTTTCTTCTCATCTTTCAATTCGAGATTCTCATAATTAATCTTTCTATGTTCTTTCGTAAATGGGATCATGCGTCTCAAACAGTCTACGTTCCTTTGGGATAACATACACATCATCATAAACAACTTTAAGATTTGAAATAAAATTTCAAATATTTATAACATAGCTCATTTGTACTCATGTACTTCTTTGAATTTCAAGAATTCAACATATCATTTTTGACATCTCAATGTCAACTCTTTCTCATATAACATTCCACCTCATAAGTATTTCACCTCATAAACATTCTCCTCATCATCATAACATTCATTTTCAATTATCCTTCATAACTTTCATCTCTTTGGAAACATCATTTTCCATTTTCAAATTTTTTTCATTTCAAAACTTTGAGAAAGAATCATTTACTTTCAAACTTTTCATTTTCAAAACTGAGAAATTCATTTACCTAGTGCATATCAAATCTTGTAAGTTTTCCTTGAATATGCAGTCCCATACCTGCATATTCTTGGAATCCTTTAAACTTTCCTTGAATATGACGTCCCATATCTGCATATTCTTGGAATCTTTCCTATTTCAAAACTTTTGCGAAGAAATCATTTACCTCATTCGGTTGAGCTTGATGTGATGGAGTGTTGAGCATAGTCAGCTGATCTCGAGAAGTCTAGTGACTCAATCTAGACTTAACCTTAAAGGAGATTTTGGATTCAAAGAGCGAACCGCTCAGATACCACTTTGTAACAGCCCTCTAATCTTAAGTATGGCTTAGCGGGGACTATTACTCTAAGCAGGGATGGATAAGCAGAGACCATTTAACATTGTCGTAATACATATATCAAGCATACTTTTGGACTTTAATACATAACTTAAGTTCTTGCAGCGGAAAACATGTGATATGTACATATGACGATGTACAATCAAGGTATAAACTTTCAGCGACAACATTCATATTGCTCAACACTGCTCCATCGCATCACCAGCTCAATCTACATATTTAAAAACAAATATGCAGGGCTTGAGTACAAGAATGCACTCAGTGGACTTATGCCAAAAACATTTTATCATCTTTAAATTACACTGCCCCATCATGGTAAGACACAAGGGTTTTATTTGAAAGGCCTTATGCTTACTAAAACATTTCATCATTTTCATAAATCATCGCTTGGAATTTTCCTTGTATGTATGATCCATATCCCATTCCTTTCATCATAACATCATCATTAACTCATTTCATAAACTCATCTCGCGCCGTAGAAGGAGGCCTCCTTCCACGGATGCCGTGACCGACGATAACTCTTTCAAAGACACAATACCTCTTGTGCACCAAAATCCTTGCCACTCCGGCACAAGATGAATTCTCAATCATCCTTGTGAGTTCTAACAAGGATACGAATTCACTCACTTCATAAGTTGGGAGCTACCCAACAACATTCATAATTCGTTCATGGATAGGATACATACATAAAACATAAACATTTGGGCAGGTAATTAAATAAATCATTTCATCATCATTTCTTGCAAATAAGCATCGTAAATAAATCATTTGGTAAACATTTTATCTTTTTGAGTATAGTAAAGCCCACCTGAACTGTAGACTTTCTCTAAACAATTTCTTTCTACGCCAACGATCACGTCCGCGTCCCACCTTTACGTAAGAAGCTATTTAGTACGTCGGTCATATTTTTCGAGAACGTCAAAGTCTAACAAACTTTGATAACTTTATATAATAATACTTCGCATCTTTTAACTAAATTAGTACGCCGTTTCATCGCATATCTTAACTAATAATTTCTCGTCCTTCGATAGAGACGTAATACGATCTACGACCTCATAATAATCATTTAGATTGAACGTCGAACTTATACTAACATCTTTCAATAAAATGATTTCAATTATGAAATCGTTTCTCACAAAAGAGATATTCTTTAAAATTTAATACGTTTCACACGTATTAGTGTATTTATTCAACGTATACTATAACATTGATCACATACTAACGTATTTCATACGTTTAGTCTTAAGTCAACGGTTTTGACTTTTCTTAACATATTTTTCGAATTATTCACATACATGTTAACAAACTTTCATTTAAATCGATTTTCAATCGATTTCTTATCATATATCCATAAATCTCGATTTTTCATGTTAATCAATAAACATGTTCAATACTTTACTCAAGTATGATCTAACTTGTACCTTACATATTATTTTTCACATCTAACGTTATTTAACAAAACGTTTCGGCGTAAACATAGTATACTATGTTTCTAAAATCCCATAAATTCTCAATAAGTCTAACATATATTCTAAGCACATACTATGTGATTTTTCTTTATAAAAAGAATTAAATACTCTCAATCCTCATACTTAGCTCTCGGCCCTTATACATTAATTCTCAAAACTCTTCCAAAAATTCTTATAAAATCACATAACATTCTATATTATCATAGAATCATTAATATGTATTAGCATTAACTATAGGAAAATTGGACATCATTTTTCTACCGTATAGCTTTCGGCCATTTCACTTTAATATAGCAAACATTTTTACAAAATTCTTATAATTCCTCATAACACCTAATCATTATCATGTATCACTAATATAACATAATATCCAACATTTACAATTCATACATCAACATACTCATACTTAAGCCTCCCGAAAATATTCAAACATATGAACAAACCATTTTCTAAAAATCTAATAAATTCATATAGCACTTAATTTAGGCTCTATATCAATAATATGCTATAATATCACTTGAACATGATTTGTACATCAACATATAATTTTCAACCATTTTCGACAATTATATATATATTACATATAATTTCCAAAAATTCTAAATAAATCACTATGAGTTCCATTACTATCATATATCATTAATCCATTAACATATGAACATTAATAATTTTCGGTCACCACTAATAATTTCATAACATGCATAGCTTGTAATTAAATCATAACATATGATTATACTTAACATACTAAACATAATTAGTAAACAACTAATCATGATAATATAATGTCTCATATTTGTAGCATTAAGAACATAAGCATATATATTAAAAATCCAACGGTTGGAAATCGAAAATTTTAACGTATAAATAAAGCTCGTTCGATTCCTAACCTTTTAACCGACTTTGATTTTTGGTGCAAGGATTTTTGTATCAAGGTTTGGGATATAAATGAAGAACCCTCTTTCTTTTTTCTCTCTATATGCTCACGGTAATGAGAGTATTTGAAAAGGGAGATGGTTTGTTTTGATATACTTATCACTATTGTTAAAATTAAAGGAATAAAATTGATTACAACTCTTAATTCATGCCATACTTGTTTCAGTCCACACACACATTGCAAGACAATATTTTGGTGACTCATTCTACTTTAATACATCACTCCTATGCCATTAGTAATTGTACATTACAATCAAAATTAATTGATACAAAATATCCTCACTTTATCTCACTTCAATACGTCGGCCATCTCAAAGCAATAAGGATGAGTTTTTATTTTCTTGTCTTATACTAGAAATATATAAAGATCCTACACAATTACACATGCAAGCAATCACATCCAAGAGTCCAAACTTTTCTTCTTTCTTCATTTGGTCCACATTCACGGCTCTTACACAAGCCATTTCGTCCCAACTTGATTCCTTTAATTAATTATCTTGATTTTTGTATAATAATATCACACTTTATCCCTTCATTACACAACATTGCAAAAATAATAAAAATTCTTATTCATTTAATCCTTCTATAACAATTATTCACGGCACTTATGGGATAAAATCCTCCCACTTGCACAACATGGTAAAACACCTCATCTTATCCTTAAAGATATCTTATTAATATAATTATAGCATAACATTATCAATTGGATAGCCAATTAATTCAATCACACTATGAAACCCTAATTTTCGGTACTTATATAGCACTAATGCTATACATTTTATTCCCTCATAACATATAGCTATGTGACATATTATAAGTCCTAGATGATAATTAAATCATAGGAAAAATCATTAAAATGATTTCATGTGCCAAAACCCTAATTTTCGAAATTAGGGTTCTCGAAAATAGCTAACTTCATTCAATAATTATTCCTTAATTCTCTAGCATTATTTTAATGATAAATAATGCTCTTATTACATAAAATAATCATAGGAATTTAAATATTATAATTCCTTGATCATTAGACTTATTTTTCGATTCGTCTCTAAACGTTGACGTTTGAAACGCGTCTTAAAGCGTTAACAATCGAATCATCTCAAAATGTTCATAATAAAGTTGTAATCACTTTATTAGTTCATTTCATTCATAATGAAATTTAATTCTAAGCTTCGTCACTTAGAAAAATAATAACATAATATTAACAATCGATATTCAATCGACGTTAGAATAATACTTTCGAAGGAATAGTATAACCTGCATTCCTTAATTCACTAATCATTAGTGAATATGATAGAAGAATCTTCGTATCATAAATAATCGAAATCCATCTTGGATAAGTTACTATTTCAATTATCGATACGAAACCCTAATTTACGATTTTTATTATCGTTATTAAGCTTTAAAACTTCGGGGTATTACACTATTAATGCCTTATTGGGTGAAATTGGGCCATCACAACTTTGAAGCCTATTGGGGGTGGCTAATCACAAATTGCAAATACTATTTGGCACGAGCATCGCTCTTAGCTTGTTACTAGAAGCAACAACTAAAAGGGTTGGGCAACAAGTTGGATAGGGATAAGCCTATACTTGTGAACATGGCCAATGGTCCAAAGCTAGTTAGCACTCATAAAGCTACTGATTTCACATGGAGTGTTTAGGGCCACAAATTCATCTATTCACCTAGAATATTGTCTAATGAGGGGTATGGTTTAATTCTAGGGGTGATTGGCTCAAATATTGTACATCTATTGAATTGGACTACACAAAGATGACATTCACAGTGGATTTTGGTAGACAAAGGGAAAAGTTAGATACCATTACAAGCAACAGAGAGTGTCAAATGATTACAACAACAAGTCTTTACAGTCTCATCCGTTGTGCTAGGAAATTGGCCCGACTTTTGTTGCGCATTCAGTGAAGGGAAAACATATGTTAACCCTCGCCCCGAGGATCCATCTTGGGTGTTTAATTCACCATACATTGATTATAAACCTAGCATGCGTCTATATAATTAAATCGCAACACGTAGGGGTTTTCACGTGTTTACCTTTGGATACGAAGAGGTCGATGGAGCGAGATGAGCGGATCGAGCGAATCGGACTCGTGCTTTGACCTTACGGACTGTATCCGGTTGCCCAATCTCCAACGTCGAGTGAGGGCGATCTATGGAGAATACACGGAAAATCACCGAGCTCTCACAATTTTGAAAACTCTCTCAAGACTATGAGGGGTGGCGAAAATTCTTAGGATAATTATGTGAGCATTAACCAGACTTTATCTCATACCTTATATTTATAATGCACTACCTTAATCCCATATGGAAATTACCATAATCCTATATGGAAATTACCATAATCCTATATGGAATATTACCATAATCTTAGGATTATTTCCATACTTTCAGGATTATTTCCATACTCTCAGGATTATTACCATAATCTTATATGGAAAGGATCTATGCATATACCATAAATATAATAATATCCTTGTGGGATAAAGAGAATAAAATCTTGCCTTTGAGAGCTATAGGGCGCCCGATTTCCATCGTGCTACGGGCTGGATGGGCCGCCGAGGATCAAATGCAAGGAATAAAGATGGGCCTCAAATAAATTAATTATCTTATGTTCGGCCCGAACATAAATTAATTTATAAACATTCGATCATGCCACTAGAGAAAGAATGTTGACTTACCCTTTATTACCGAAGTTGAGTCGGGCTTGCACTTAGACATTCTGAATCCCGTATTTAAGATATCGAGCGTCCATTAATCATTTATAGCAATCATTGCTTAAAGCGATTAATAACTTCATTTCTTAAGTAGTACCACTCAACCTTATTATTGTACTTGAGCTAACTCAACTGCGGGGTTTAGTACAATAAACCTTTTGAGCTCCTTAAGGGGCGTCATCATCCTAAGCGGATACGGTGACTCGACTGAGATAACTAGCGTGACATACAAGATCGCCACCACCCAAGATGCGGAGAATCTTGGGTTAGAACATATAACCCTCACTCATAACAAGTCAAAGTGATGGTCGAACTCATACTCACCTAATACCTTATCGAGGTTTAGATCATCGTAAGTCACCGAGATCTTGGTTCTTCACGACGGTCGAAAGAAGAACACATCTCACCGTGATCCTTCAATACGTCGAGAGGCGTCAAAGGCATGACAAGCAACTAAGTCAAGTCACTTCTTATCTATACTGCAGCCTAAACCGACAACTCGTCCTTAAGTCATCTCGGTGTGAAACTTTTATATCTCATTAAGCTTGACCAATCATACGGACTTACGTGATCTTCTACACCTTGTATGATCTAACTTATATATGAGATAAGGGGACAGATATATGCAATCAAGTATTCAAATCGGATAGGAGATTGTAATAGTGGTAGCAGAAACATTGTATACAAGCTCAACCAAAGCGCTTTCAAGTATACAATCAACAATCTCCCACTTATACTAAAGCAAACTTTTAGTATACAATGTGTCTTTCTACTAGCTATTACAAACAACCATCACTTTGCTTCTCCCACTTATACAAAGTTTCCTTTCTAAGTGGGTGCCATCAAGCGCAATCAAGTCCTCTAACGTGATCATCGTAGACTTTTGCGGTAGGCTATTCGTGAATGGATCCGCTAGATTTTCCGTCGTATCAATCTTTTCAATCAAGCCGTCACCTCGTCTAACGATTTCTCGTATGACATGGTACTTTCTCTCTATGTGTTTTGTCGCTTGTGGGTCCGTGGTTCCTTCGAGTTTGCCATCGCACCGAGTTATCACAAGAACTATGATACTCTTGGGCAAACCGGTACCACACCTAGATCCATGAGGTAGTTCTTGAACCATCTGACCTCCTTAGAAGCCTCAGGCGGCTACATATTCGGCTTCCATGGTAGAGTCCGCAATGCATTTGCTTTGCACTCGCCAGATACGGCTCCACCTCCCAAGGTAAACACATAGCCGAGGTTGACTTTTTCTCATCACGGTCGGCTTGGAAACCAGTGCAGATAACCCAAAGGCCTTAGACTATCTCGCATGGTAAACTAGCCTATAATCTCGAGTCCTTTTCGGTGCTTGAGTATATGCTTTCTTGCGATCCAATGAGCTTGTCCGAGGTTAGGCGATATCTAGCTACTATGCTACCGCAGCGGATATCGGGCCTCGTGCATAGCATTGCGTACATGAGACTTCCCACGGCGAGCGTAAGGAACTTGTCTCATTTCCTCTATCTCCTTTGCAATCATAGGTGATTGCGTTTTAGATAAAGGAACGCCATGTCTCGAAGGTAGCAATCCTTTCTTGGCGGTCGCATACTAAAGCGAGTAATCACGAGATCAATGTAAGACGCCCGAGATAAGCTCGACATTTTCTTCTTGCGATCTCGGTAAACCTTGATCCCAAGAATGTACGCTGCATCTCCTAAGTCTTTCATTTGAAACCGATCGGATAGCCAACTCTTTCGTCGATACTTGACTTCACGTTGTTGCCAACTAGAAGGATGTCATCTACATAAAGTGCAAAAATACCACATCACTGTTGACATCTAACCGATACACACAACTCGCTAGGCAACTGGGTAAATCCATAGGACTTTACTACCTCGTCAAAGCGTAAGTTCCATGATCGGGAGGCTCGCTTAAGCCCATAAATGGACTTCTTAAGCTTCCATACTAGATGCTCTTCACCCTTTACCACATAACCTTGAGTTCTTCAGATATAGATGTCTCTACCTTCCTCAAGGTAACCGTTTAAGCGGTTTAACATCCATTTGCCAAACCTCTAGGTTCAAGTGGGTGCTATGGCTAGAAGAATTACGATGGACTTGAGCATTGCTACGGCGAAAAGGTCTCATCGAAATCGATGCCCTCAACTGAGTGTACCCTTTCGCCACAAGCCCGGCTTTGAAAACCGAAACCTCCATCGGAATCTCTTCCTCTTGTATATCCACTTACTACCTATGGCTTCCTTGCCATCCGGTAGAGGTGTCTTTCATATACATCCATAGCCGTTATGGACTCCATTTCTAAGTCCATAGCGGTGTGCCATGATCTTGCATCAATATCTTGTATCGCCTCCTTGTATGTCCATGGGTCGATTATTGCATGTTCGTCACTGGGACTAAATCCAAGATTCACCCACGAACATAAATCGCTCAGTTGACGAACAACCCTCCCACTACGACGAGGTTCTACAGCACTATTGCAACGGTGGGTGCAGATACTTGTGGTTCTCTAACTTGCACAACTTGCTGTGTAGGTACCACACATACGGTCGGTATCTCCGGTGGAACTCGACCCACTTCAATTTCTTGAAGTATCGGTGTCGATCCTCCCACTAGACTCGACATCTCGTACCTTTCGCCTAATCGGTGGTGGAATACGATCATCTTCTAATTCTTGAAGAATGATTTCAACTTTGGACTTATGATTTTCATGTAGTCCTCTTCTAAGAATCGAGCATTAGTCTAATAATGACCTTCCGATCCTCAGGACTATAGAATAAACCACCTTCGTTCCTCTAGGATAGCCAATAAACGACCTTGCGTCGGATCTAGCCTCCAACTTGTCGGCCTTCTTGTTCAAAGACATGTGCCGGATCGCCCATATCCTTATGTGGCTTAAAGCGGGCTTGCGCCCAAACCACAACTCGAAAGGGTTTTTTCGTCGACTTGGGCGGTACTAGATTTAGCAAGTATGCCGCCGTCTCTAAGGCATATCCCCGAGCGAAATAGGCAATGTAGCATAACTCATCATAGTCTAACCATTTCTAAAGAGTCCTATTTCTTCGTTCGACACACCATTTCTTTGTGGTGTGCCCGGTGAAGTCTTGTTGGGAGGTAATCCCACACGTCACTAGATAGTCCATAAACTTCGTTATCGAGGTATTCGCCACCGCGATCGGACCGCAGATGACTTGATACTCTTACCTAGCCGTCTCCTTACGCCTTAAACTCTTTGAATTTCTCAAAGCATTCAGACTTGCGGTGAAGCAGGTATATGTATCCGTACCTTGAGTAATCGTCAATGAAAGTGACAAAATACTCGTACCCTCCACGAGCTTGTGTGGACATCGGTCCACACAGGTCAGAATGGACTAACTCCAACATTTCTTTGGCTCTATAACCCTTCGCTTTGAAGGGTCTGGTCGACATCTTACCTTCTATACAGGATTCGCAGACTGGGAACGGAGTAACCGTGAGATCACCCAACGCTCCATTCTTAGCCAGTCTTTGGATCCTATTTAGATTGATGTGACCTAATCTAAGATGCCAGAGAAAAGTAGAGTCATCTTGCGAAGAAAACTTTCTCTTTTTAGGGTTTGATGAAGATGCAACATAGTTATAGGTATTATGTTTTGCAGAAATAGTATAAAGCGAATTATATAAGGTGCCAACACGAGATAACCGTCATTTCTTATGATAGAAACACCACTATTAAAATAATGAGAATATCCATGAGTAAATAATTTCAAAGCAGAAACAAGGTTCCGCCAAAATCCGGCACATATAAAACGTCTTTCAAAACTAAAGCTGTCCCAAAACATAAAAAACATCTCCAAGCGCGCAGCTTCGACTTTCGCGCGTTGCCCATGGAGATCATTATCTCGCCATCAAACGACTCCCTTGTCGCGGGAACCCCGCAATGTGTAACAAACATGATCGATTCGCCAGTATCTACTACCCAAGAATGGGTAGAACAAGTCGCTAAACATGTTTCCGTTACTAAAGCAAACGGCGTACCTTGAGCCTTGAGCATAGGGCACTGGCCTCCAATGCCAGTCTTCTGCACTTGAAGCACTTGCCCTTCTCCTTTGGCTTCTTCAAGCCTCCGGTGGCAACCATGTTCTTGCTCCCATTACTCCCACTATTTCCCTTGCCTCTACCACCTTTGGTACCCCTTTTTCTATTTCCATTTTGCGATGAAAATTTTGGGCCCTTAGATGTGCTAGCAAGAGCATGTGCTCCTTTTCCCATAACTCCTTCCGCAAAGAACGAGATCATTAAGCAACCGACTAAGTGTAAACTCGGTCTTGCTCATGATCGCATTCGAAAGTTCTCAAAAGACTTGGCGATGTATTGAGGATGATATCGACCTTGGCTTCGCCGTCAATACCTCCTCCCAACTGATCAAGACTATCCATGAGATGAGTCATGTGGGAGACATGTTCATGGACCGAACTTCCTTCTTCCATCTTACACGCCAAGATTTCTCTCATTGTGTGGAAGCGGACTGTCCGATCCGACTGCCCAAACTTACTCTCGAGACTTGACCAAATATCAGTCGCGTCTACCATCGATCGATCTTTGCAGACTGCAAGCCTTTGGACATAGTAGTCATCATATACCATTTAGCCATATTGTTTGACTTATTCCAAAGTGCGCTTGACTCTCGGCGCTCATTAGTCGATCGTCGATAAGGGCATCGGGTTTAGAGTAGTGAGAACAAACATGTGTTCTTCAGCGATAAGAACATATTCCATGTTTCGCTTCCACTCGATAAAATTTGGACGGATAACAGTTTTGTGCGAGCATATTGATAATCGGCGTAAGAGACATATCTCGAAGCGATAATGTAAAACACATAAGCATACGATCGCAAATAATTCGTAATAATAATATTGTAACCTTTTGATAAAACAATATTAATTGAAACCTCCAATTGCCCAAGGAATCTCACATGCAAGCCACGCGTGTGGGCGTTTACATGAACCCCCGACTGGACTAAAATATACCTTTTAGTCGTTTAATTTCAATTCATGTCAACTTATCCTTATGACAAATGAAATTAATGATTGGACCTTACTAGACCACATCACTATCGCAAGAAGGGACTTCGCGGGAAGTTGTACTTGAGGTGATGTCTAAGCAATGACCACAATTTTAACAAAGAAGATGAATTCTTAGAATTGGTATACTCACTCGGACCATACCGCCTCAATTCAAATCCTTTTGTTATCTCATTTTATATCTATCTCTAGAGAACTTATGAAAATCGCACATGCAAGCCACAGCGTGTGGGCGTTTACACATGAAACTCCCACTTCTCAATAGATTTAAAATGTTTTATTTAGAAATCTCATCTAACAAACTTATGATAAGCGGTGCAAGCAAGCCCGCGTGTGGGCGTTTACTCACGGTCGTCTCACTTTGTTTAGAGATCAAAAGTGGAGGTCTTGACATTTTAATTTGAAAAATTAATTTGTCGGGTTGCTTGCTTAGTCTTTTTATTCAAAAGGTTTGTCCATGCGAGATCACGTAATCCTAGCATGCTTTTCTATAGAACTCGACATGTAAAACATGCTCAGTAATTCTAAAATATGCTTGATAAGCGCGATAAACCTAGCATGCTTACTATGCGCATCAATTACGTAAAACACTTAAAGGTTTGTCAACGTAATATAAACATACATAGCATGCTCTTGCATAATTTAAACATCCACGACATGCATATGAGCGATAAAAATAAAATAAAGCGTTCATCGCGCCCAATCGTGAAACACGCACATTTAAATCTAATCTATTACATAGATTTACAAAGTGCAATTAAACTTGACGGGCCTCGCGTGCGCGCACGGACGGATTCAACAAATGGGCCTCGCGTGCACGGGCACGGACCGAAAAATCTGGAAAAATGGGTGCGGGCGGGTCGGCCCAATCTGTCTTTGGGCCGCTAGGCAAAGCGCGACAGCGCCCGACCTGCGCGCGCGCGCTGCCGCGTGTTCGCCGCGGGCTACCTCGCATGATCGCTAACGCGGCCGTGACCCGTCGAGCACGCTGCGCTGCCACGCCTAAGCGCCGAGCGTCTGCCGAGAGGCGTCATCGCCAGCCGCCATACCTCGTGATCATGAGTCCGCTGCATAAGCGCGGGTTTCTCGCGCGAACGCGTGCCCGTCGCCCGCTAGCTCGCCGCGGCCGCATAGCCTCACGGGTAATCCTCGCGACCGCGAGCTCGCTCGCTAAGCGCCAGGATCTCGCGAGAGCAGCGCCCGTCGCCGCAGCCCTCGCGATCGCCCTCGCGACCGCGAGGCTCGCCGCAGAAACCACCGGATGATTGCCGAGAGACTGTTTTTCCGTCGTTTCGTTCTTCGTTCTTTCGTCTTCGTTCTTCTTTACGGATAAGATTTACGAATAAAATCTAATCTAACCACGGATTTTCTCATGGTGTAAAACAAAAACCAACAAAAACAATAAGCGAGCCACGATGAGCAGCGGATCCACAATTATTAAACGCACGTAATAATCAAGCGTGAATTAATCCAGCAGAGCCAAGATTTCGATCCGGGCTCGATACCAATGAAGGAAAACATATGTTAACCTCGCCCGAGGATCCATCTTGGGTGTTTAATTCACCATACATTGATTATAAACCTAGCATGCGTCTATATAATTAAATCGCAACACGTAAGGGTTTTCACGTGTTTACCTTTGGATACGAAGAGGTCGATGGAGCGAGATGAGCGGATCGAGCGGATCGGACTCGTGCTTTGACCTTACGGATCTGTATCCGGTTGCCCAATCTCCAACGTCGGTGAGGACGATCTATGGAGAATACACCGGAAAATCACCCGAGCTCTCACAATTTTCGAAAACTCTCTCAAGACTATGAGGGGTGGCCGAAAATTCTTAGGATAATTATGTGAGCATTAACCTAGACTTTATCTCATACCTTATATTTATAATGCACTACCTTAATCCCATATGGAAATTACCATAATCCTATATGGAATATTACCATAATCTTAGGATTATTTCCATACTTTCAGGATTATTTCCATACTCTCAGGATTATTACCATAATCTTATATGGAAAGGATCTATGCATATACCATAAATATAATAATATCCTTGTGGGATAAAGAGAATAAAATCTTGCCTTTGAGAGCTATAGGGGCGCCGATTTCCACAGTGCTACGGGCCTGGATGGGCCAGCCCAGGGATCAAATGCAAGGAATAAAGATGGGCCTCAAATAAATTAATTATCTTATGTTCAGCCCAGAACATAAATTAATTTATAAACATTCGATCATGCCACTAGAGAAAGAATGTTGACTTACCCTTTATTACGAAGTTGAGTCGGGCTTGCACTTAGACATTCGAATCCCGTATTTAAGATATCGAACGTCCATTAATCATTTATAGCAATCGATTGCTAAAGCGATTAATAACTTCATTTCTTAAGTAGTACCACTCAACCTTATTATTGTACTTGAGCTAACTCAACTGCGGGGTTTAGTACAATAAACCTTTGAGCTCCTTAAGGGGCGTCATCATCCTAAGCGGATACGGTGACTCGTCTGAGATAACTAGCGTGACATACAAGATCGCCACCACCCAAGATGCGGAGAATCTTGGGTTAGAAATATAACCCTCACTCATAACAAGTCAAAGTGATGGTCGGCAACTCATACTCACCTAATACCTTATCGAGGTTTAGATCATCGTAAGTCACCGAGATCTTGGTTCTTCACGACGGTCGAGAAGAAGAACACATCTCATCTTGTGATCCTTCAATACGTCGAGGCGCACCGGCATAGACAAGCAACTAAGTCAAGTCACTTCTTATCTATCTGCGGCTAAACCGACAACTCGTCCTTAAGTCGTCCTCACCGTGAAACTTTTATATCTCATTAAGCTTGACCAATCATACGGACTTACGTGATCTTCACACCGTCTCGATCTAACTTATATATGAGATAATGGGACACGGATATATGCAATCAAGTATTCAAATCGGATAGGAGATTGTAATAGTGGTAACAGAAACATTGTATACAAGCTCAACCAAAGCGCTTTCAATATACAAACCAACATTAAATTTGTGCAACTATTCGACCGATTTGGTTTTTCATCATCTTCATGTGTTTCCCGATAGCCGTCACAGTGGACTCACAGATGAGTTATCCTCTGACCAATGCTCTCGATGAAGGCGTCATTGAAGTCGCCAATTGTTGGTTGCTCACAACCAACTGTTGCATCATCTTCTCTAAGCTCTGCTTTTTCGGCTCCTGAATCATCCCATTTTGCACTGTGATGCCTGCTGGAGGTTGTTGGAAGTTTGGGGTTGGCATACGACAAGTTAGGATAATTCCTATTGTTAGGATGGTACACCGTATTTTCCCCAGGACGATTCCTCTGATTTATAAAATTAACGTCCTCCGTCTCGAACTGGCTTTTCAAAAGAGTAAACTTCTCCATGAGATCGTCGTATCTCGAGTCACTCTCTACAGCAGCTGCTTTAACCACAGGCGTTCTCTCCATCGGCCATTGATAGCTGTTGGCAGCCATCTCTTCTATAATTCGGCTGGCCTCCTCCACTCGACGATTCAACAGATATCCCCATGCCGACGCATCTACTATGGTCCTCGTATGAAGTGTCAGCCCACTGTAGAATTGCGTGATCTACTGCTCTTTGGAGAATCCATGTTGCGGGCATTTTCTCAATAGGCCCCTGAATCTTTCCCATGCCTCGAATAATGATTCATCTCCTTGTTGGCAGAAATGGGAGATCTCGGCTATTATCTTTTGCGCTTTAGCCGACAGAAAATATTTCGAAAGAAACTTCTCGCAAAGTTTTCCCCAACTATTAGTTCCAGTTCGATCCAAACTCTTAAACCAATCCTTCGCCTGGCTGCGCAAAGAAAAATTCAACATGCGTATCCAGATCGTATCTTGTGGCACCCCATTCTGCTTGATGGTGTCACATATATCCAAGAATGTCTCCAATTGAGCATTTGGATCCTCAGTCACTCCTCCCCCGAATTGCTCTCCTTGTACCATACTTATGAGGGCCGGCTTCAACTCAAAATTGTTTGCATTCACTGGGCCCTATCCACCTCCTTGGAACTGCTCCGTAGGTGGTCGGTACATATAGTTCAACGGTCTTGTCTCTACAGCAGGGAGGAGTCCCATGTTCGTCATCCGCGCCGCATCTCGCAAACTCGCGTAAGACGGCAAGATTCTCGGGAGAAACACCCCGATGTTCGGATTCGCTGCCATCTCTTGCCTTCTTCTTTCTCGTCTTCTTCTCCTTTGGGTATTTTCGATTTCGAGATCTATAGGTAATTCAGGAGGTCCTTGGGACCTTGTGATCATAAACTACCTGGAGAAAAAAGGGGAGAAATCAGTTCTGGCAAGAAAAACAAATAAAATAAATTTACAACTTGAATTAATAATTCCAAATCGTCAAGTTATTCCTATATAATCTAAACAATCCCCGGCAACGGCGCCAAAATTTGATCGACACTATTTTCTAACACGAAAACGTGCAAGTAGATAGGGTAGTCGAGTATCATATCCACATGGATTGTAACACGAAAACACAGAAGCTAACTCAACAATAATTCATCATTATCCAAGAACAGATTTGGTTTTAAAAGGTTTTGGGACTTCGAATATTAAATTCAAAGTCAAAGGTAACAACGCAAATAAAAACGAAAACAATAATCACTTGAAGAGATAATAAGAATGAAAGACTAACCCTAGGGATGCATTAATCCTACCCACATCGTATATTTATCCTGCTTCTTATTAACCAATTTTAATCCAGACAAAATGAAAGATCACAAATATAACAAAAATTTCAGTTACGACAATCGCGGTAGTTGATTACTAATTTTTCATATTACAGTTACGTCTCTAGGTGAAAATAAGCAACTCAAAAAAGATCACAAAGAATAAACTTCCTACGAATGTTCTTATCTCAGCTACGACTCAAGGCTTATTCGTATTGTGCATTCAAGATTGATTGACAATTAAAACTGTTAAGTAATTAACTGGAAACTAGATATGCATCAAGATTGATCACAAATTAACACATATAATTAAGCACCAAGAATCACAAATCAATGCCTGGAAGGTAAATAACAACAGCAGGAATCACAACACTTAGGATAGAATCATACAAACCCTAGGATTAGAATAAGAAATCAGCTAGACATAATAAACAGAATAAAATACGAATAAATCATAGAAATAGAAATTATATAGATAAAACCTGTAATGTGGTGTCTGAAGAACAATCGTTAGGTTCGTATCCCAACCTCAGCGGAAAACGGGAAAAAGACAAAAATCGTTCGGACGAAATCGTTCCAAAACGATAACAATGCGTAGAATCAATGTAAAACAATGGAAAACTAAAGCCTAGATGAATATAAATCAAAGCTAAAGTCAAAATATATGAAAAACTATCAAAAACTGGGAGGAAAATCGTGCTTGGGGAGTTGGAGGTGCTAGGGCAATGTATTGGCATATATATAGGTACAGGCGAAACCCTAAATTTGCATCCAGCCGCCTCGCCTCGCGACCAAGCTCGCGGCCGTGAGCTCGGTCACGAGCTTCTGGGCGTTCTAGACACTTTCTCGCGGCTTCCTCGCGGCCGCGAGGTAGGTCGCTAGCTCTTGCGCGACTTCGCTGTTTCGCTCCGTTCTCTCGTGTCCGAACTCCGAATTACGATCCGTTTGCGCCTATGGACTCCTATTGAGATACTATTTAACATTATAAACTTTTCACATCCATAATTTTCATATCCATTTCATCATCTTTGGTTACTTCTATGCTTTGTGCATCGATTATCACCTGAAAAGTCTACAAAACACCAAAAAGAAACCCCAAGACCAGTATCTTCCAAAAATAGCTAAAAGCATAAAGATCGACTCTATAAACGCACTTAATAGATCTAGAATCATCTAAATATATCATCAATAAATGGGTAAAAAGCGCGTTTATCACACCCCCAAACTTGAAGCATTGTTTGTCCTCAAACAAAACAGAACAAACGAAAGGCAATAAAACGATAGGAATGAGTCGAACGACAACAAAGAATAAGCCTCGAGCAATGAGCAACAAAAGATTCACCTCAAATGAAACAAATCACAACATCTTCCGCTCAACTCCACATATCATAAAACCATAAGCACAAGCCTTCTCAAACTTAAGTCCTCACGGCATGGATATATATATATATATATATATATATATATATATATATATATATATATATATATATATATATATATAAGAATCTCAAATACTCAAGTGTATCAATGAGGATGTGTATACTCTCAAAGTTTTAAAACACACGGAATCTACCATAAGCTTGCAAATCGTCTAATTCTCCATTGCTCAAATATGTGCTCAAGAACCAAGATCAAAGAGGTCTTTATAACAGGTTATAATGTAGGCTCTTTTGTAAGGTAGGATAGGCTAAGTGACTCATAATCCCATAATGAAAACACCATAAATATCATAAGACATAATTCCCAACTTTTCACAATTCATTTTAATTTTCCATACCAAGAAGTTATTTTTCTTTTAAGAACATCACACTTATCATATAAGTGATATATTCATCTCAAGCACTAGCTACTTACCCATTTATGTTCTTTTCACACATACTTGTGCCATTTTTTCTTTTTCGTTTCTTTTCTTTTCTTTTCGAACTTATATGGGTAAGCAACTATTTTTTATTATCACTTTTCATCATCTATTTTCTTTTTTTCTTTTCTTTCTTTTTCTCAACCCTCAATTCAAGCGGCCAAATCTCATACTATCTACATAACCCAACCCACGGCTATATGAAAGAATAAGGTAGGCTCAAACGGGCTCATCAAAGGATAATATGAATAACAAGTTAGTGTTTGGATAATATATAGGCTAAGAAAAGAATGTCTAATATCATCTCCCAATTCTTAAGCACATCAATGCAACCTCGAAAAAGATCCAGAGCAAGTTCTAGAGAAACACATGCTATTTCAAACTATTCACACAGAAAGAAACAAGATTGCAAATATATGACAGTCAAAAGCTCAAGTCTCACATGTTTCAAAAATGTGATCAAGTTTTCAAAGGCTCAATACTCATAATAATCATAACATGCTTCGTCTCACAAAATCAGTTGCAATCGATTTTCTAATAAAAACAATTCTCATCATCGGCTGCTCGTCATTCAACTAAACCCCAAACAAACACAAAACAAAACAAGAAAAACAAAACAAGAACGACCAAAACAAAAACAAAACAAAAGCGAAAGCAAAACAAAAACAAAAAGATTGGGTTACCTCCCAACAAGTGCTTAGTTTAACGTCTTTAGCTAGACCATCACATACCTTGATCAATCCGGTGTTTTGGCAACTACCTTCTTGCCAAACTTGTGGTTACTCTTATACTTTGCATTCACAGCAGACCACCACTGAGTGTGGAAGTCCCCCCCTCCAAACTTGAACGAATCACTCGGAGTTCCATGCCGAGTCCAACTCTTCTTTTTAGCATCCTCATCGACTGGTCGGTTGCCCTTCAAGCGCGAGACTTGTCTAGCAGTGGCAGTGGTGATCGAATAACAGTCCTCATGCTCTGAACTATCATGTTGCTCGATGGCATCATATATTGAAATTTTGAGCTCCTCATCGTTGACACGAAATGTGAGATCATCTTCCTGCACATCAATTAAAGCACGACCCGTTGCTAGAAAAGGTCTACCCAAGATTAGTGGTTGATTCTTGAATTCAGGTATGTCTAAAATAACAAATTCAACAGGAAAGATAAAGTCCCGAATTCTTACCAAAACATCTTCAACTATTCCCTTAGGATATGCGACTGACATGTCAACCATCACCAATGAGATTTTTGTTGACTTCATCTTCCCTAACTTCAAGCGGTTGAACACAAATAAGGGCATCAAATTTATGCTCGCTCCCAAATCACACAACACGTTAGGGAATGTATGCTCAACAATCTCGCACTCCAACGTGAAGCTCCCAGGATCTTTCTGCTTCAGAGGCAACTTCCTCTGTAAGATAACACTGCATTCTTTAGAAAGGTTAATTTTTCAAATTTTCCTAACTTCTTCTTGCTCGCTAATGCATCTTTTAGGAATTTAACATATCCGGGCATGTTTCGTAGCGCTTCAAAGAGAGGTATGTTGATGTTAATTTTCTGGAATATCTCTTTGAATCGGACGAACTCCTCGTCATATTTCGACTGAGCTAGCCGACTTGGGAAAGAAACGGGAGGAGTATAAGTTGGATAAGTCTTCCTCGGATCTGCCTCGCAGCCACTCTCGCAGTCGCTAGGGTGGTCGCTAGGCACACGAACTAAATCTGCTTTCTTCTTCGCGGTCGCGAGCTTGGTCGCTAACTCCTCATCAGAGCTCTCTGGACAGTTTCTCGTGGCCGGCCCAACGGTCGCTAGGTCGATCGTGAGCTTCTCGGGAAAACGCTCTGCCTCTTTTCTCACGGCCGGGCTCGCGGTCGCGAGCTTCTCGTTCAGCTCACATTCTTCTTTTTTTCTCGCTCGCGATGATTCTGGTACTCTTTCCCACTCCTCAACTGGATGGAAAAACATTGATTCTTCGGGTTTACCTCCGTAATGCTAGAAAATTGGCCCGACTTTTGTTGCGCATTCAGCTGTGTAGCTATTTGACAGATTTGGTTTTCCATCATCTTCATGTGTTTTCCCATAGCCGTCACAGTGGACTCCAGATGAGTTATCCTCTAACCAGAGCTACTGATGTAGGCGTTCTGCTGAGTCGCCAATTGTTGGTTGCTCACAACCAACTGTTGCATCATCTCCTCTAAGATCTTGCTCGTTTACTCTTTAATCATCCCATTTTGCACTGCGAAGCCTGCTGGAGGTTGTTGGAAGTTGTTGGGGTTGGCATACGACAAGTTAGGATGATTTCTATTGTTAGGATGGTACACCGAATTTTCCCCTGGACGGTTCCTCTGATTTATAAAATTAACGTCCTCCGTCTCGAACTAGCTTTTCAAAAGAGTAAACTTCTCCATGAGATCGTCGTATCTCGAATCACTCTCTACAGCAGCTGCTTTAACCACTTCTCTCCATCGGCCATTGATAGCTGTTGGCAGCCATCTCTTCTATAATTCGGCTAGCCTCCTCCACTCGACGATTCAACAGACATCCCCCTACCGACGTATCTACTATGCTCCTCGTATGAAGTGTCAGCCCACTGTAGAATTGCATGATCTGCTGCTCTTTGGAGAATCCATGTTGCGGGCATTTTCTCAATAGGCCCCTGAATCTCTCCCATGCCTCGAATAATTATTCATCTCCTTGTTGGCAGAAATGGGAGAACTCGGCTATTGTCTTCTGCGCTTTAGCCGGCGGAAAATATTTCGAAAGAAACTTCTCGCAAAGTTTCCCCTAACTATTAATTCCAGTTCGAGCCAGACTCTTAAACCAATCCTTCGCCTGGCTGCGCAGAGAAAAACCGAACATGCGCATCCGGATCGTATCTTGTGGTACCCCATTCTGCTTGATGGTGTCACATATATCCAAGAATGTCTCCAATTGAGCATTTGGATCCTCAGTCACTCCTCCCCCGAATTGCTCTCCTTGTACCATACTTATGAGGGCCGACTTCAACTCAAAATTATTTGCATTCACTCCCGTGCCCTATCCACCTTCTTGGAACTGCTCTGTTGGTGGTCGGTACATATAGTTCAACAGTCTCATCTCTACAGCAAGGAGAAGTCCCATGTTCGTCATCCGCGCCTGCATCTCGCAAACTCGCGGAAGATGTGCAACATTCTCGGGATGCGCCCTCGATTTTGGATTATTTGCCATCTCGCCTTCTTCTTTCTCGCCTTCTTCTCCTTTGGATATTTTCGATTTCGAGATCTATAGGTAATTCTGGAGGTCCTTGGGACCTTGTGATCATAAACTACCCGAGAAAAAAGGGGAGAAATCAGTTCTGGCAAGAAAAACAAATAAAATAAATTTACAACTTGAATAAATAATTCCAAATCCTCAAGTTATTCCTATATAATCTAAACAATCCCCGGCAACGGCATCAAAATTTGATCGACACTATTTTCTAACACGAAAACGTGCAAGTAGATAGGGTAGTCGAGTATCGTATCCACATGGATTGTAACATGAAAACACAGAAGTTAACTCAACAATAATTCATCATTATCCAAGGCGATTTGGTTTTAAAAGGTTTTGGGACTTGAATATTAAATTCAAAGTCAAAGGTAACAACGCAAATAAAAACGAAAATAATAATCACTTGAAGAGATAATAAGAATGAAAGACTAACCCTAGGGATGCATTAATCCTACCCACATCGTATATTTATCCTGCTTCCTATTAACCAATTTTAATCCAGACAAAATGAAAGATCACAAATATGATAAAAAATTTCAATTACGACAATCGCGGTAGTTGATTACTAATTTTTCCTATTACAATTACGTCTCTAGGTGAAAATGAGCAACTCAAAAAAGATCACAAAGAATAAACTTCCTACGAATGTTCCTATCTCAGCTACGACTCAAGGTTTATTCGTATTGTGCATTTAAGATCGATTGACAATTAAAAATGTTAAGTAATTGACTGGCAACTAGATATGCATCAAGATTGATCATAAATTAACACATATAATTAAGCACCAAGAATCACAAATCAATGCCTGGAAGGTAAATAACAACAGCATGAATCACAACACTTATGATAGAATCATACAAACCCTAGGATTAGAATAAGAAATTAGCTAGATATAATAAATGGAATAAAATACGAATAAATCATAGAAATAGAAATTATATAGATAAAACCCGTAATGTGGCGTCTGAAGAACAATCGTTGGGTTGTATCCCAACCTCAGCGGAAACGGGAAAAAGACGAAAATCATTCGGACGAAATCGTTCCAAAGCGATAACAATGCGTAGAATCATTGTAAAACAATGGTAAACTAAAGCCTAGATGAATATAAATAAAAGCTAAAGTCAAAATATATGAAAAACTATCAAAAACTTGAGGAAAATCGTGCTTGGGGAGTTGGAGGCGCGATGGCAATGTATTGGCATATATATAAGTGCAGGCGAAACCCTAATGTAATATCCCGCTTTCTCTGTCGTCAGAGATTAGCTCCTGATTAAGATCTTTATGAGAAGGGCATTGCATCCTTAAGAAAGATTTGGTTAAGTTAGTAGCTTTTACGTTAAGTTTTGAGTTGAGAAGATTGAATTGAGGCAGATTTGAGATAGAAACCGATATAAGATTCTTAGATCTTATTTAGAATAAGAAGACCTAGATTCCAAGGGTCTTGAGATGATAAATATATGCTCAATGAAGTCTTGATTTTAGAAAATTGAGAATTTCAAACTCTATGCTTTTGTGACATCGGCGTTTGCCGATTAAGCTCGAATTAAGAGCAGAATATTTTAAATGATTTTCGGAGTCAAGGATATATTTTTATAATTATATTTTGATGATTATGATTTATTATTGAGTTCAAAAGAAGAGATTCTAGTAGAGATTGTTTTATTGGATAATTAGTTCCGATTTCTTATTATAAAAACGTTATGCATTATTTTACAATATTTATAATTATTTTCTACAATGAAAGTGATTAATATATATTAAATAAAATGAGAAAAGAAAAGAAAAGAAAAACGTTTCTAGTAAAGGGGTGATTAATCACCTTAATAAAGAAAATAAAAAAGAAATTAAATTATTACATAATATAACTTTATACTTTAGACTTTTCAACACATTTCTTCTTCATTTTTCATCCTCAAACTCACGATTCACACACTCATACACACACTAGATTTTGAAAGTTTCATGAGAAAAATAGGAAGATCTAACCGTTGAATTTTCGATCCGTCTTCGGATTAAGGTATAATCTCGTATCTAGAACACATCTACGGTTTGAAAATTTTAAAATATGATCTTATGTTAAATTCAGATTTTCGGTCATTATGAAAAAATTATGAAGGATTATGTTTTGTTGATTATTTATTTGATATTATGATAGATTCGACGTCTACGTATTGTTTAACGTTGAATTTTTGAAGCATATGTTCATTATTTGAAATGTTGATGATTTTCAAAAATAAGGGCATGCTTTGATCTTGAATTTATGATGTTAATATGATTCAATTATCTTCATATATGTGTTGTTGGATAGATATAAACATGTTTGGAGCAAGAAAAATGTTTGAAATCGAAACTATATTAAAAATCCCAAAATGGCTGAAACCCTAAGCCATTATATTGTTGAATTTTTTATTTTATTTGATCATTTTGACTTCATATTTGGATTCTATGATACGAATAATGCTTAAAATGATTTATTCGGATTTTTCGGCCGACGTATTCAAAAAGTGTAAAATTTTAGTTTATCGGCAAAAATGAGTTTTCAATGCTAAAGCCTTGATTTTTGCATTTTGTTGATAAATTGATGATCTTTGTTGATAGTTGAGCATGTATAGAGGTTTGTTGGTGTTTGATGACGTCTTAGGTGACGTTCGACGTTGGACCTAAGCTATGTCTTAAGGGGATTGTTGGTTTTTGGCTAAGATTGAGTAGTTGAAGCTTGTTGTTGAGTTTTCTATGCTCATTTAGACATATGGTGATGATTTGGTGGAGTTTGGGAAAAGTCTGGTTGATTTAGTATTGGTCGTAGAAGGACTTGTCAAAAGGGGTTCAAGGTTCAACATAACCCAATCAGGGCAGAATTTAAAGTACGAGGTACGACCTCCAATTCAATACGGAAATAAGCAATTATAATCAAAACATTAATAATATCAGAGTTAGGCAGCAATTAAACGTGTGGACATGCATATGACGATGCATGCCCAAGGTTCTAGAAACCTTTCTAATTAAGCATCAAAAATAGCCGCTACTCGCACCACCGCACCCATCATCGATCCTTACTCAACTCCGCACATCAAAACGAAATGCGTGGCTAAGTACAAAAGTACTCAGTGGACTCGTTGCCAAAACATTTTCTTTGTCAAAAGTTATTAACTGCCCACAATAGCGCATGAGGATTTTAGTTAAAAGACTCATGCCTATCAAACATTTTATCGTTTTCCAAAAGCGTTCGGCCGAACTATGTCATTCACGTTGTTTCCATATCTGATCATTCATTCATTCATTGATTCGCGCACTATGGAGGTGGCCACCTACACATAGTCGTCGTGACCGGTCGAGGTAGCTAACCTTAACACACAGTCACACGTGTACACAATCCGAGTTAGTCCTTAACTAAGTCGGATCCGATCGTTACCCTTTTTTAACGTTGGTGGACCAACACATTCACATACCATATGGGATATACCAATCTCAGATAGGATAACAACAAAACATAAACATTTGGCAGTCAATAACATTTCATGCGATAATATTTCATAAAGCTTTGTAAAACATGCTTTGAGATATGCATAACATTTTCGTTTCAAGAAAGCCCACCTGCTAATCCAAAGCTTAGTGGTTCTAAATGAGCAGGGGTGAGTATCCTTCCTCAGCAACTACGTCCGATCGAACCCTTCATAAGAAAATAGCTGTTCTTAGGTTCTTTGTATCGATCGATGGTCGCTTATAAATTACGACTTTAAAGTTCCCAATTAGGGTTCTTTATGATTTTATGTGATTGTTTTAAGATAATTTCTATTATCTTACATTCTCAATTCTCAAGCTATATTACCTCATCGTTCATAGGTGAACTTCAATTATGAATCACATATTCCGAGTCTATCCTTGACTCTTAACCTTAGTTTTATTATAACGTTGTTACGTTATAGGTTATCGGTAATCAAATTATGATTGGTAAATTAGGATATTCTCAAGCCACTAACTAGACTTAACAATTATAGTTACGTCCTAGTAGGTTATGCTTGACGACTTGTCGTATTAGCACGATAATTAAAAGAGGAATATTGACTTACAAATCAAGTGGACATATGCTATCATGTAAGTAATTAGTACTTAAGAATAAATGGAGTACTTCGGGAATATTAACTCGGCTTTTGAGACATAAGGATCGACATCTTATGTTCGAATCGTTGCTTACACATTACGACATTGTCTATTTAACTTAACTCGCCGGAGGTTACATATGTCGTATAATCGTTATTCATTATCGAGTTATGTTTACGCCCGACTAATATCGTATTGAGTTGTCGTTATTGAATATTAACGTTGTAGCTCGACTTTTGGTTTTTTTTCTAACGTAGGAACTCACGTTGAGTATCCTTTCATTAATAAAAACCCTAATTTGTGTCTAACTTCGATTCTCGTTTATTCCATCTTAAGTTATCGAAATTGGTCGATTTCTTTTGGATTCTCGTTCATATAGTATTATGTTGTTTACGTTCGGGTTTTTCTTTGTCGGTTCAACATAAACATAAACATTCAACATCAACAAAACCATACACAACATAAACTATACTAAGCATTAGAAAACCCTAATTTCTAATGCAATACACAATCATTGTGTAAGTGTGCATAAGTGTTCCATTCATCCACCCTAATCACAACCACTCATTCTAAGTTTATAATTAACTATCATAGAATCATTTAACATTAGAATCGAACTCGATTTAGCCATTTTGTTACGTTTTCGATAATTAGTAACAATTAGCATATGTATCCAATAAATTCCAATAAAATCATGTTATACTCTATCATACTATAGAATTTAATTATCAACTCAATATCATCATATAAAATTTTAAACCATAGGTTAAAATTCTCTAGAACTTTCGGCCATTTCAAAACAACAAGCCTTGGTGTTCAATAAATTCCACAAAATTTATTTCATGCTTATACTATATACTAAACATGAAATATCACTTCATATCATGCATTAAAAATTTAAAACCATGTTTTTCATCCTTAAACATTTTCGGTAGTCACATGAACATGTATATACCTTTAAATAAATTCCAATCTTGCACAATATGGTTATATATGTAATAGCATGTAATATTAACACCAAAAATTTACCAATATTCATAATATTACACATCCTATTATTTTCAACAAGAAAACCAAATAAATAACTACATATATATATATAAGCCACTGCCTTTTAAAAAAAATAGGAGAGGTGTTTGAATAAATTCAAGGTTAATGTATGATGTTCATATCATACCCTAAACACCATATCTCAACTATTTTCCTCAACCAAAATCAAACAACAAAATATATATATATATATATATATATATATATATATATATATATATAGTATTCGGTCATTTCAAGAATAAATAGGAGATGTGTTTCAAAAATCCCAAGATTTATATATGATGTTCAAATCATATATTAAACACCATATCTCAACTATTTTCCACAAAAAAAATTAAAATCAAAGCTTAAAATAAGCCAATAACTCACGGCTTTTTTTTTAAAAAATTCCAAAAATTACTGAAAAATTATGATATTTATTATACATGCTTATAACACATTATCAAGTAACAATATCAAATAACATTCACAAAATCATGCTTTAACATATTTAAAAATAAATAAAGCATAAATCAAAAAAATATAAACATGCTCCAAAAATTATGAAATTTTACAGTAGCCTTAGAACATCATTATAAGAATTTTTCATTCTAGGATCAAGAGCATTTTAAGGCACTAAAATCACGAAAATAAATGGGAGCAAACTAGGGTTTTAAACCCAAAATTCAAAATAAAATTTCCACTCCATTAGGATGGAAGAGGATGATGAATAATACCTTCCTATGGTCTTAGAAGGATTATTTGAGTGTGGGAGAGGTTGGGGAGGAGGATTTAGTGTTGGGAGTTTGAAAAGTGTAGAGAAATTTGAAAAATGAGAGAAAATGTGAAAGAGTGAATGGGGTCTGGTCTTGAATGTCTCTCTACTGTTATTACAGACCTAATGGCTGTCATTGCCCATTTTGGGGTGGTCTTGGTGGTAGTTGGGAGGTGGATTGGTCAAATTACCGCTTTGGTATGTTATACCGACTTTAAGTTTTAACACACTTTCGATCGATTTCTCGGAACCTTAAGGTTCTATCTTATTAAATAGAGTTTAAAAGACTTATTTTAATGTTCATAAAAATTTCACGAAGTTCGGACGTCGTCCGATAAGTCAATTCCGAGTTATCGCGGAAAAACGGCGTTCGGCGATTAAAAATATGCCCATTCAAAATTCTATTGAATTTTTGAGCTTTCATAAATAATTTGAGTCTTATAAAGCATATTTTATTGATTTAGACCCTCGGTTCGAGTTTCGGGTCGATTCGATCAATTTAGGGTTTTCCCAGATATTTTACCGGCGTTCGGTTAAGTTCTTCAGAATTCCTTGTAAATTGATTCTTTTAACTTCTAAATTCATAATAAATTATTCCTTCATGATTTTGGTTATTATCATCATTTATTACGATTAGCACGGATGGAAGTTGTTCCGCTCAGTAAATAGTGTTTTAAGACCGACCGAGCAAGTATGCGAAAATTCTCATTCTTCGCATTCTCACATGTTTTCGTGTGAGGATTCTAAAATGAAATCCTTTCATGGAAATTCATTCTCGATCTTTCATTCTATGTTCAGGCTACTCAGAAAACCTTAATCCGGTAGGACTAGTTATCAGTTTTTGATTTCTTTAGTATTCGATCTCCGAATCGATTCTAATTCGTTTCATTGGTTTCCATAAACATAATTAAGGTCTAAGAACCACAACTAAGTGATTCAAACATCACTAATAAAAGTTTTAAATTTTTCGGGTTATTACAAGTATTGAAATGGCGATACGTTTTACAAACGTTACTCTGCCGAAATTTCATTAGAAATTGTTTGTTAATAGATGTTAGAGGATGCAATGACCCAAGTGTTGATAGACCTGATTGTTTTGATATCAAGAAGATATAGTCGTGTCGACGACTAAGAAATTATGTCTTGTTTTGATTCTTGATAGGCTTTTGTGCCGATTTATGTTGATTAAAGGATCAAGAAGAAGAAGAAGAAGAAGAAGAAGAAGAAGAAGAAGAAGAAGAAGAAGAAGAAGAAGAAGAAGAAAGAAGTGAAAGACGAAAGGTACAGTCCCGAGTGACTGTCGCCAAGTGGGTATAAATATATTTTCTATAATAATATGCTTATGCTTTTATATACTTTCAAATGATATGATATGCTTTTGCATAGAAAATGATATGATATGATATGATATGATATGCATTTATTTGAAAAGTGATTGACTTGCCAAAGTTTTGAGCATTTGCATAAGCATGATGCACTACCTATCCACGGGAAAGAAAGAAAAAGAAAGAAAGAATTTACCGACGTTGGGTATGACCGTAGTTGAGAACCTTCGGGTCCAACTCGGATATGTGATGTTAAGGTGTTTGAGAAGGAGGTCAACTTCTCAACACGTAGAAAGAATATGTGGATATGGGAAGGAAAAAGAGAAAGTTGCATGCAAACATGAAACATGCATATGCATATGATATTATGAGAATGAAAGCAAGTAAGTATTTATTTATGAAAGCATATGTTATGGCAAGTCAAGTATATAGCCCTAAGGGAAATATTTTTAAATGTTTTTGGCGATTACTCACTGAGTGCATTTTTGTACTCACGCCCTGCATATATTTCTAAATATGCAAGTTGAGCTTGAGAGGATGCTTGAATCGAATGTTGTGCAAAGGAGCTTCTCGAATTGAGTTGATTTATGATAACATGTTTAATTATCAATATTGTTCATTTGATATGTTAACATGTTTTGTTGCTCAGAGAGTTATGTCTTCACACATAATTCTCAGCCACGTTTTTCGTTGCCGAACTTTGGCCTTTGCTTGCTTATATGTCCTGTTATGACGAAGTGATCATGTTCAATGCTCTGTGAATAAGGATTTACTCGAATGCTCGGAATTGTTTTCGTTGGATTCAATATTATCCTATTGGATCATTGTTAAACCATGTTTTAAGAAATTGAAATTATTCGCTGAAACTTGTCGAAGTATGCTCGAAAATGTACATTATTAATATTTGTTATTCCGTTGTGATTACTTGTCCTCAGCCGTTGTCCTTCTTGTTCGATTCTTCATTGTGGTTTGAGGACCAAGAATCAATCTTTGTCCAACTCCATTCTACCTCTGTGGACCATAAAAGTTTGATTCCTTCATGATTAAAGTTGATTCATATCTTATCTCTTGATATTTAATTGATCACATTTGTAGTTATCGATTATAAGAAATTTCTTCTTAACCCAAGTCACGGCCTAATTACTAGATTAAGTAGTCGGGTCGTGACAGAATGGTATCAGAGCGGTTCTGAATTCTGAACCTGTGAATCTTTGTAAATTTTGTGCAGTTTGTGCACAGTTTTGAATTCTGAGCTGTGAATCCTTGTGAACTTTTACACAGCTAAGCATAACTTTGAACTCTGAACATGTAAATTCTTGTGAATCGTTGTGCAGCTTGTGAGTTGTCTTTAATTCTGAAATCATAAATCTTTGGGAGTCTTGTGCAGTTGTGCACATTGAGCATGAGAATTCTTTTAAGCTGACTCTGATTGAGAATTTGAGTTTATAGAGTCATTTGTTTGACTCTATCTTGAGAAAATGAGTTTATAGAATCAGTTGTTTGATTCTGGTCTGAGAATATAAGTAAAGAGTCAGTTGTTCTTAAGAGAAGCTCAGCATTCGATTCCATCATCTCTAGCTCACCAGGTAAAAGTTTATGCTTATGATTATGATTGTGCTTATGAATATGATGATTATGGTTATTTCAGATGATGTTTGAGTATGTGCCTTAATGAATGAATTGTTATATGAGAATGTGTGCTTGAAATGAGCCATTGCTCTATGAGCTAAAGTTGAAGAGAAGTTCTGAGAAGAGATGGCGAACAATATGAATATGTTTTCCACAAGAGTTCGAGTATTGTTTTTATCTGCGATGACGAGGATCGTCTGGACAGTTCGGAAGAGTATGACTTGTTTGTCATCGTCCTATTGTTGTTATCTCGTTGTCGTCATTAACGTTTGTCGTTGTTTGTTTATATTCATCAGCAAGGATCAAAGAGAATTTCTATCTATATGCATCAGACAAGTAGCTTACCTTGGACGAATTTCTCGCTCGATTCCATCGTCTGTGGAAATAGACGTTTGAGCAAGGCGTACCGAGATTAAATGGAAATTCCATTTGATTCCTTTATTGCCAAAAATGTGACAAGATTGGGTTGTTGCTGTTGCCATTGATTATATTGAATCTGATTTTGTTGCTTTTGAGCGAGCTGGTTTCTCCAGGTTCTTAATTACCATCAAATTTCAATATTATGTACACTCGAGCTCCTTCCTTTTGATTCATCTTTCCTTATTGCTAAATTTATCTCAATTGTTCATCAGCTTCAGTTGGTTGATAATTTTCCTTCTCCACTTGTTAATGATGATAGTGAAAACCTTGAACCCATAGATGTTGATTCTTTTATTTCTAAGCATGATGCTAGTATCTCTACTCTAGAAATAGAGTCTTCTTTATCAAATGCTAAGCTATTTATGCCTGAATCTGTTCTTGAGATTTTTACATTGATTCAGTTTGTTTTATTCTCTTATGTTTCCAAGACTTCTCCTTTGGAGATTTGAGAAAAGATTCAAGTCAGTTTATCAAGACCCCAAGTGTCTCAAAATTTTTGTGTATGAACTTAAGTTGTACCAGTTACCGACACAACACAGCTACAACCCTAGATATCGGTCAGTTGCCTTTTGAAGATAACTTTTTGGGGACAGAGTGGAAGCTGAAAGTTGTAGATTGTATCAGATGTGTTAGCCGATATGTTAAAGCATCTATATACCTAAAAAAAACCAGATGACAAAGTTTTCCCTGCTTCTGTAAAAGTCCTCAAACAAATAATTTTTCTCTTGATATATATGATCATTCACTACCCAACTGTTTTATTTCAAATCATAACTCTCTGATAAGCAATTTTGAAATATCTTTGCAATTTAAGCCTGTTTGTTGATTGAAAACATTTTTCCTGCTTTTGATAAGCAAGATGTGCTGCATTTTAGTATTCGTTTGTAATGCAGTATGCTACCCAGAAGAAGAAATCCTCATTCTGAAGAGAAAGAATAAGAAAGTGTAATTCTGTTCCAAAATTCATTTGTACTTTCTCTTCTTAAACCGATTGTAGAATTGCAGAGTTTTTCTACATCAAAATATTTCATCTTTTAATGAAGTTGATAACCCAGCTGATGTTAAAGAATGAGTTCGCTTCATTGAGTGAGTTTTCAAGTTTTTGGAGAACCTTGATTAAGAATATCCCCTATGTATATCGTTATGTTGAAAGGTCAACAATTTTCTAGTGTAGATTATGTCAGAAAGTTCTTTCTTCCGGGCAATTAGGGAATTTTTACGTGGGAGCAATTCAAGGAAGAATTGTACGAAAAGTATATACCACGGAATTCTACAAACAGACCGAGATTTAGGTTACGAGCATGAAGCAAAGAAAGAAGATTGTCGCAATATATGATCGTCAATTCTGCAGATCAATTCGTGATGCTCTTTATAAAGTTGAAAAGATGAGAAGACATACGGTTGGTTATCAAAATCGAAACGTAAGTAATAATCGATCGACTCACGAAGTACGTTCATATTATTTAGATCTCTATCACATATGGAGCTGACAAGTTAGCTCACTTATACATCTGAAAGATAGTACGTCTGTATGAAATGTCGTCTCAATCATTCCAAGCAAAGACTTCAAGTTTACATATCGTTTTGGACAAGTTTTCGACAAAATATGAAGGCAAGATTGAATTAGCATACAACAACAATTACTAAGTAATGATTGATATGACGCCTGATGAAGCATCTACAACATAAAGTGTAGATCACCACTCCTCAAGAATGTGGTTGGAGAAAGAAAAGTGCTTGGACCAGAAACGAATAATGAGATGGTCGTAATCATACGACAAGTAAAGACAAGAATCCAAGAGATTATCGAGACGTATCAAATTGTACAAGATTCTAAGGAAGATTTGGCCAGTTGCCTACAGATTAGTATTTGTCTCCAACTACGTCAATATTCGCAATGTGTTTCATGTGTCGCAATTACGAAGATATGTATTTGAACAAAACAATTATATATCAAGAGAACGTTGTTCCTGAATCAGATCTAAGCTATGAAGAAAAGCCAGAATGCATCTTAATCGACATGGAATCATGATGATTTAGAAGAAGTGACATGGAAGCTAAAGATCAGATGATAAAGAAGTACCTCATCAAAGGTACAAAATTTCGAGGACGAAATTTTTGTAAGGGGGTGAGAATGTAATACCCCACATTCTCTATCATAGAGATTAGCTCCGATTAAGATCTTTATGAGAAGGGCATTGAATCCTTAAGAAAGAGTTGGTTAAGTTAGAAGCTTTTACGTTAAGTTTTGAGTTGAGAAGATTGAATTGAGGCAGATTTGAGATAGAAACCGAGATAAGATTCTTAGATCTTATTTAGAATAAGAAGACCTAGATTCCAAGGGTCTTGAGATGATAAATACATGCTCAATGAAGTCTTGATTTCAAAAAATTGAGAATTTCAAAATCTATGCTTTTGTGACATCGGCGTTTGCCGATTAAGCTCGAATTAAGAGCAGAATATTTTAAATGATTTTCGAAGTCAAGAATATATTTTTATAATTATATTTTGATGATTATGATTTATTATTAAGTTCAAAAGAAGAGATTCTAGTAGAGATTGTTTTATTGGATAATTAGTTCCGATTTTTTATTATAAAAGCGTTATGCATTATTTTACAATATTTATAATTATTTTCTACAATGAAAGTGATTACTATACATTAAAGAAAATGAGAAAAGAAAAGAAAAATGTTTCTAGAAAAGGGGTGATTAATCACCTTAATAAAGAAAATAAAAAAGAAATTAAATTATTACATAATATAACTTTATACTTTAGACTTTTCAACACATTTCTTCTTCATTTTTCATCCTCAAACTCACGACTCACACACTCATACACACACTAGATTTCGAAATTTTCATGAGAAAAATAGGAAGATCTAACCGTTGAATTTTCGATCCGTCTTCGGATTAAGGTATAATCTCGTATCTAGAACACATCTATGGTTTGAAATTTTTAAAAATATGATCTTATGTTAAATTCAGATTTTCGGTCATTATGGAATAATTATGAAGGATTATGTTTTGTTGATTATTTTTTGATATTATGATAGATTCGACGTCTAAGCCAAAATGGCCGAAACCCTAAGCCATTATATTGTTGGATTTTTTATTTTATTTGATTATTTTGACTTCATATTTGGATTCTATGATATGAATAATGCTTAAAATTATTTATTCGGATTTTTCGGCCGACGTATTCAAAAAGTGTAAAATTTTAGTTTATCGGCAAAAATGAGTTTTCAATGCTAAAGCTTTGATTTTTGTGTTTTGTTGATAAATTGATGATCTTTGATGATAGTTGAGCATGTATAGAGGTTTGTTGGTGTTGGATGATTCATCATTATCCGCAACATATATGGTTTGGTAAGATTTAGGGCTTAGGTAACAAAGCGAGAGAATAAAATAAAGCAATAAACACTGACGACTAACCCAGGGATGCATTAATCCTATCCACGTATGTTTATCCTGTTCCTATTAACCAATTTTAATCCGCACAAGATGGAAGATCACATATATAGCCGACAACTTCATATGACAAGCTATCGCCACGACTCGAGGCTTATTCGTATCATGCATTCAAGATCTTAACGGGATTGATTTGAAATTAACACATATAAATAAGCACCAAGAATTTCGATGCACGGAAGGGCAACATATAAGATCATGAGTAGAAATCTGGACATAATAAGCTTGATTTAACCATTGTGAAACCCGTATTGAGATGAACAATTTCTATGCTCGAAATTTTAGAAGAGACATATGGTGATGATTTAGAATGAAACTAAATGGAAACCCAAAGCTAAAAATATGAGTTTAGCGTGTGTGCGAAAAGTCGCGACCACGCCTCGTGATCGGTTGATTTAGTATTGAAATAGGTCGATTGAGTATTTTGGCTCGTGCTTCGTTCCTTGCTCGATTTTCAACATAAATGGCGACCTAAACTCATCTTTAAATATCAACTATAAACGTAAAATGCGCGTTTTACAACCTAAGCTATGTCTTAAGGGGATTGTTGGTTTTGGCGTTAGCTTGTTGTTGAGTTTTCTATGCTCATTTAGACATATGGTGATGATTTGGTGGAGTTTGGGAAAAGTCGGTTGATTTAGTATTGAAATGGCGATACGTTTCGTTACTCTCTAGAAATTTCATTAGAAATTGTTTGTTAATAGATGTTAGTGGATGCAATGACCCAAGTGTTGATAGACCTGAGTGTTTTGATATCAAGAAGATATAGTCGTGTCGACGACTAAGAAATTATGTCTTGTTTTGATTCTTGATAGGCTTTTGTGCCGATTTATGTCGATTAAAGGATCAAGAAGAAGAAAGAAGTGAAAGATGAAAGGAATAGTCCCGAGTGACTGTCGCCAGGTGGGTATAAATATATTTTCTATAATAATATGCTTATGCTTTTATATACTTTCAAATGATATGATATGCTTTTGCATAGAAAATGATATGATATGATATGCATTTATTTGAAAAGTGATTGACTTGCCAAAGTTTTGAGCATGAGTATAAGCATGATGCACTACCTATCCACAGGAAAGAAAGAAAAAGAAAGAAAGAATTTACCGACGTCGGGTATGATCGAAGTTGAGAACCTTCGGGTCCAACTCGGATATGTGATGTTAAGGTGTTTGAAAAGGAGGACTACTTCTCAACACGTAGAAAGAATCCGTGGATATGGGAAGGAAAAAGAGAAAGTTGCATGCAAACATGAAATATGCATATGCATATGATATTATGAGAATGAAAGCAAGTAAGTATTTATTTATGAAAGCATATGTTATGGCAAGTCAAGTATATAGCCCTAAGGGAAATATTTTTAAATGTTTTTGGCGATTACCCACTGAGTGCATTTTTGGACTCATGCCCTGCATATATTTCTAAATATGCAGGTTGAGCTTGAGAGGATGCTTGAATCGAATGCTGCGCAAAGGAGCTTCTCGAATTGAGTTGATTCATGATAACATGTTTAATTATCAATATTGTTCATTTGATATGTTAACATGTTTTGTTGCTCAGAGAGTTATGTCTTCACACATAATTCTCAGCCACGTTTTTCGTTGTCGAAATTTGGCCTTTGCTTGCTGATATGTCTTGTTATGACGAAGTGATCATGTTCAATGCTATGTGAATAAGGATTTACTCGAATGCTCAGAATTGTTTTCGTTGGATTCAATATTATCTTATTGGATCATTGTTAAACCATGTTTTAAGAAATTGAAATTATTCGTTGAAAGTTGTCGAAGTATGCTCAAAAATGTACATTATTAATATTGGTTATTCCGTTGTGATTATTTGTCCTCAGCCGCTGTCCTTCTTGTTCGATTCTTCATTGTGGTTTGAGGACCAAGAATCAATCTTTGTCCAACTCCATTCTACCTCTGTGGACCATAAAAGTTTGATTCCTTCATGATTAAAGTTGATTCATATCTTATCTCTTGATATTTAATTGATCACATTTGTAGTTATCGATTATAAGAAAATCCTTCTTAACCCACTAGATTAAGTAGTAGGGTCGTGACACCTAAATTTATGTCCAGCCGCCTCGCCTCGCGGCCAAGCTCGCGGCTGCGAGCTCGGTCTCGAGCTTCTGGGCGTTCTTGACACTTTCTCGTGGCCTTCCTCGCGGCCGCGAGGTAGGTCGCTAGCTCCTGCGCGACTTCGTTGTTTCGCTCCGTTCTCTCGCGTCCGAACTCTGAATTTTTATCCGTTTGTGTCTATGGACTCCTATCGAGATACTCTTTAACATTATAAACTTTTCACATCCAAAATTATCATATCCATTTCATCATCTTTGGTTACTTCTATGCATTGTGTATCGATTATGACCTGAAAAGCCTACAAAACACCAAAGAGGAACCCCAAGAGCAGTATCTTCCAAAAATAGCTAAAAGCATAAAGATCAACTCTATAAACGTACTTAATAGATCTAGAATCATCTAAATATATCATCAATAAACGGGTAAAAAACGCGTTTATCACTTATATATAATTGTCAAATTATATTATTTATTCTCAAATTGGGCTTTGTAGATTTAATTATGAAGAGTTCAAATATGATTAGGATTTGATTATGGTTTTAATTATATATATATATATATATATATACACACACACAACACCTCCACACACACAGAACACAAAACTCAACACACACACTCACATGCACACAGCACACACGGCGAGAGGCTATTGCTATCGGCAAAGTACAAATAGTCAGTGAGGTAAGCTTATCTAAAGAAGGTTGGTGTGTTGCTTTTGTAAATTAAAGTGTTTAAATTGGGTCAAATTTGTACGGTTTGGGTGCAATTAATATATATATATATATATATATGATTTGGTTCAAATAAAAACACATTCAAAAATAAGAAATGAGAACAAATATGAATCATTGATTTTTGAAGATGAGTGGTTGTGATTAAATCAAATTAGGGTGTAATGGTAATTATATAATATTACTAAAATAATTGTCCCTTAATTATAGGGGTTGTCATAACTTAATCTTGAATCATTGATTAATGGCAAATTGATGATGAAGATGAATTCTTATTTCTTATTTTATGGGGGTTTGTATTTTAACTCATCCATATATATATATATATATATATATATATATATATTCAAATTATTGTCAAATTATTGTTTGGCTTCTATAAAAAATAAAATAATAAATAAGAGGGATGTGTGTTTCATATATTTTAGCAGCTTATTTTATTACGTGCATTAATTAAAGGAAAGTGGTGGTGTTTATTTGTTATTTAAAGCTTTGGTTTGGAGTTCAGATGTTTTATGTTTAACTAAATTATTATAATTATTATTATTATTTTTAGTTGTTTGATTATTTTAATCAAGTTGCTAGTCTGTAGTTCTTTTTATGTTATGTTAATTAAAACTTCACTAATAACTAATTTTGGAATGGTCAAATGTTTTTTTTCTTCTCTTTTAATGAGTTATTTTCTAGAGTAATCCCAGACTTCGGGAATTCAATCATCTTTGCTAATTTATTTAAAGCAGTTACTTTAGATGTTTTTATTTAATGCATTAAATGACTAGTTAACCTTATCAAATATAGTTTTGCTAAAGAATATTATTTAAAGATTTCTTTGATTAGGCTCCGGTGAGATTAATTATATCTTATTGAACTAGGTGCGGTGCAACTAGGACACTCATCCCAAAATTGATTGATTTGGATTTGTTTTACTCGACAAAATAAGGTGGATGAAATCTTCTTTAATTTGCAAATATGTGATTTGGAATAAACATATTTATTGTGGGTGAAATCTTCTTTAATTTGAAAATATGTGATTTGGAATAAACATATTTATTGTGGGTGAAATATTCTTTAACTTGCAAATATGTGATTTGGAATAAACATGTTTATTTTCGTGAAAGTGAAATTGGTTTGAGAAATATTCTTTTATGTCCAACGTGTATATCGTGGTTTGGATTGTGATACGATATTTATTGCATGTGGTGAGTATGCAAGTGGAAAGCCATGACGGTGAGTCATTAGCTATGTATGTATCATATGCCTGTGTGGTAGGATTTTTAAGCCGGTGTGGCTGAGTCTTGATGGTGAGTCATTGACTACGTATATCCTATGCCTGTGTGGCAGGATTTTAAGCCGGTGAGGCCGAGTCTTGACGGTGAGTCATTGACTACGTATATATCATATGCCTGTGTGGCAAGATTTTAAGCCGGTGAGGTTGAGTCTTGACGGTGATTCATTGACTACGTATATATCCTATGCCTGTGTGGCAGGATTTTTAAGCCGGTGAGGTGAATATGATTGACTATTACTTTCCTGCGATGTATACACGTTTGGACAAAAATAATGATATTCCTTGTTCCCCACCACTGAGTACGTTTTTGTGCTCACCCCCTTTTTATCTAAAATATTTTCAGGGTCAGTGATCATGGAGCAGCGTGGCAGTGTGGGATGCCTAGTGGTGTTATGTCGCTTTTAATTCCTTCCAAGACTTGTGTTATGTGTGTTTAAATTCTTTTCCTTTATTATCGTTGTTGGATTTGAGTTACTAGAACTACAACTTATCTCATGCTTTTAAGTCTTGCTTAGTTTGCTTCGGGTTGTTGGTTGGCATCAGTTCTTGTGTAAAGTTTAGACTTGAGTTTGTTGAATTCATTATTGGGAAGTTTTATTTAAGAGATTTTATATATTTAAAAAAAATCACTTGACATGTTTCCGCTGTAGCTATTTAAGAAAATATAGCATTTTTAAATTATGAATTTAGGGTGTTACATTTAGTGGTATCAGAGCGGGTCTACGTTTCTGTAAACTTTAAAATTTAAAAAATTTGTTATATTATGTGGTTGTGACGAAGGGCAACACCCATTCCCTGCACGCACTCCTGATCGAGGTAATTTACGTTGCTTTGATATGATAAAGTATTTGGGTGAGCACTTATTAGTGAAGATTCTCTCTGAAATATTATGAAATATGGTGGAGATTTGTATGTGGTATTATATGAGAGTTGTGCATCATTTTGCGAAAATTATTGTTGAACTTGAGCATGAGTTGATTGAAATTTTTACTTATTTATGTCCTCGAAATTAGAAGGAACTTAGTTGCTTGATTATTGGGCCTCACTTGTGTAGGTTAGATGGAGAATAACAATAATATACCTCCAGTTTATAAGCATGCACTTGCCGTAGTTCGATTCTAGAGCATCACATTCTTTTATATATGTTGGGCTATGTGAGAAAACAAGAATGGCTGTAGGAATAGAGAACCTAGCCCTTGATGTTAGGATTCCCTCAGGAGAAACTCTAAGAACTAATACGATGGCGTGAAATGTGAATATTATTTTGGGAGAAAAATCATTAGTGGCATATCTTTATGCTTTAGAGATGCGTGACTTTGACTTGATCTTGGGGATGGATTGGTTAAGTAGCAATCACGCCATTATAAGGTGCCATGAGAGAGAAATGATTTTTCAAAGATCGGAAGAGAATGAGTTTACATTCTATGGAGCAAGGATTGAAAAACCACTGAAGATAATATCTGCAATGGAAACAGTGAAGATGTTAAGAAAATGAAAGTGCGAATGATTCTTGGTAAATGTATGGGGTCAACGCCGACGGAGACAACAATAGAGGATGTGGAAGTGGTTTGAGATTTTGTCGATGTGTTTCCTGAAGAAATACCAGGTTTACAACCGGTCGACAAGTGGAGTTTACCATTGACCTTATGCCCGGAGCAGCACCAGTTTCTAAGGCTCCATACCGAATGGCACCAAAGGAGTTAGAAGAGTTAAAGGCGCAGTTACAAGAATTGTTGGATAAAGGATATATTCGACCGAGTGTTTCACCATGGGGAGCACCAGTTTTGTTCGTAAAGAAGAAAGATGGTAGCATGAGGATGTGTATCGATTATCGAGACCTGAATCAACTTACAATAAAGAACAAGTATCCTCTACAGAGAATTGAAGACCTCTTCGATCAACTACAAAGTGCAGAAGTTTTTCAAAGATAGATCTACGATCTGGATACCATCAATTGAAGGTGAAGGAAGATGATATTCCAAAGACGACATTTAGGACAAGATATGGTCACTACGAGTTTGTGGTAATGCCTTTTGGATTGTCCAATGCCCCTGAGGTTTTTATGGATTTGATGAATAGGGTGTTCCATCCATATTTGGATAAGTTCATGATCGTTTTCATCGATGATATCTAGATATACTCTAAAATTAAGAAGAGCACGAGTCGCATATCGCATAGTCTTGGACACTTGGTGACATCGGAAGGAATTAAAGTAGATCCGGCAAAGGTTGAGGCTATAAGTAATTGGAATGTGCCGACAAGCGCCGCTAAGATACGAAGTTTCCTTGGACTGGCAAGATATTATAGAAAATTTATCGAAGATTTTTCAAGAATTGTAGGGCCACTCACTCAGTTGACACGGAAAGGAATACCGTTTGAGTGGACGAAAAGTGCAAAAGAAGTATTCAAATATTAAAAGAGAAGAGAAGTTGGTAACCGCTCCAGTCTTGAATATCCCTGATAGTTCTAAGGGATACATAATCTAGAGTGACACGTCGAAGCAGGGTTTAGGATATGTGCTAATGCAAGAAGCAAAAGTGGTGGCTTATGCATCTAGACAGTTGAAGAGGCATGAACTAAATTATCCTACACACGATTTGGAATTGGCAGCAGTAATTCATGCTTTGAAGATTTGGAGACATTACCTTTATGGAGGTAAGTGTGAGATTTATGCTGACCACAAGAGTTTGAAATACTTTTTCACGCAAAAAGAGCTAAACATGAGTCAACGAAGGTGGTTGGAGTTGGTCAAGGACTATGATTGTAAGATTTTGTACCACCCTGGAAAAGCAAATGTTGTGGCAGATGCACTTAGCAGAAGGATGGATGCAAATCCTGTAAGAATGTTAACTCAACAAGAGGAGTTGGTGAAAGATTTTGAAAGATTGAGTCTTGAAGTAGTGACCACACCTGAAGAAGCCGATGCTATTATCTCAGCTTTGGTAGTACGTCCGATGTTGCGAGATAGAATTCGAGAAGCTCAAAAGGACGATGAGTTCCTACAAAGGATGCTAGCTAAGGAGGTGTCTAATGATCCAAGAGGATTTTCCGTTCTGCATGATGGGACACTTGCCTATAATAAGAGAATTTGTGTGCCAGTGGATGAGGAGTTGAGAAAGAGATAATGGATGAGGCACATCGAATCGTACACAAGACACCCTAGTAGCACCAAGATGTACCAAGATTTAAAGAAGAGTTTTTGGTGGTATGGCATGAAAAGGTCAATTGCAAAGTATGTTGAGCGATTTCTGGCTTGTCAACAAGTGAAGGCTGAACATCAAAGACCATCAGGGTTGTTAAAGCTCTTAGAGATACCAGAGTGGAAGTGGGAACACATCACTATGGATTTCATAGTTCGACTCCCTAGAACTTTGAGAGGTAATGATGCAATTTGGGTGATTGTTGACCGTTTGACTAAGTCAGCGCATTTCGTGCCAATCGATGACGCGTTTTCGATGGACAAGTTTGCACAAGAGGATCGCCCTTTTCCACACGAAAAAGGTGTATATAGAAGGTAAGCGAAGTATCGTATCCACAGAGATTGTATCACGAAAACATAGGAGCTAGCTCAACGACAATTCATCATTATCCAAGCACAGAATCTAGGGTGAGAGGTTTACGGCTTCGGAAATTAAATCCAAAGCAAAGGTAACCAAGCAGAAATATAAATAAAGCAATAAAAACACGAAAGAGAAATATGGAGAAAGACTAACCCTAGGGATGCACCAATCCTACCCACAACGATGTTTATCCTGCTTATTATTAACCGCTTTAATCCGCATAAGACGGAAGATCACATATATAACCAACAACTTCGCCACGACAATTGCGGCGATTGATTACTAATTTTTCCTATCACGCTTACGCTCTAGAGGAAAATAAGCAACTCCAAAGGATCACTAAGAATATGCTTCCTACAAATGTCCTATCTCGCCACGACTCAAGGCTCATTCAGATCATGCATTCGATAACGATCGACAATTAATACAATTACGTAATTAACCGACAACTAGATATGCATCAAGATTGATCGAAATCAACACATATAAATAAGCACAATCGAATCATGAATCAATGCCCGAAGGTAAATAACAATAGCGTAAATCACAACATATAGGATCGAATCATGCAAACCCTGGATTAGAACGGAAAACTAGCCGTACATAATAAACAAAATAAAATACGATTTAACCATAAAACGGAAATTAAATATATAAAACCCGTAGGAAGCGCCGGATGAACAATGGTTGGTCTTGAATCCAATCCCAAGCGAACGAACGAAAACAACGGAAAATGATCGACAAAACGTCCGATCGATAACTAAACGGTAAACTAAACTAAAACAACGTAAAAGCAATACTAGAATTAAACTAAAGGAAGATTAAAGACTAAAAGCTATAAAACCGAGGAAAATCAATAAAACGAGTCCGGGGCGTGCGGGGTGTGTTGAGGCGCAAGGGTTTTGCCTATTTATAGAAAAGTGGAAACCCCATTTTCGCCTCGCCGTGCCGCCGCGATCGCTAGTTCGACCGCGAGCCATCTCCCCCGCTCTTCTTCGTCATGTCCTCCTTGCGCCAGATTGTACCGCGACCGGGCTAGCGGTCGCTAGAACTTCCGCACCGGCCGAGAAATCGTCCGATGAGTTCTCGACGCTAGGCCTTGCTCGCGTGCACGGTGTCGCGGTCGCTACTCCTCTGGGCGCTCGCTTGTTTGCCTCGCGACCAGCCTAGCGACCGCTAGGCTGGTCGCTAGAAACTGGACAGATTGTTCATTTGGTTCGTGCTTCGTTCCTTGCTTCGATTTTCAACATATAAACCTACAAAACGTCAAAGGAACACCCAAGAGCAATATCTTCTAGAAATAGATAAAACATTAAGAATCAATACATAAACGCACATTAAAGGAGCTAAACTCATATTCAAATATCAACTATAAACGTGTAAAATGCGCGTTTATCAAACCCCCCAAACTTAAAGCATTGTTTGTCCTCAAACAAAACCAAAACAGAAAGACAAACGAAGATCAACGAGCGTAGCAAAGAGGATAACCATTCTAGGCCTCGTAAACATATTAACGCCAAAACATTAGCGCACATGACGACGTTAGCCAACTCAACACAAACAACCATCGAGGGCAAAACTCATTTATTTCAACCTCACAAAGGCATGTGCGTAAAATATATAGGATACACTCAAACTCATAAAGAAAATAAGGACGTGTATACACTCAACGATCAATGCAATGCAACATCTTACCATAGGCTTGCCGTTTCTCTAACATCTCCACCGCGTCAAATGTGTTCAAATAAAGATCAAAGAGGTCTTTTGATAGGTTATAATGTAGGCACATTGGTTAAGGTAGGATAATATATGGCTAAGTGACTTAAGAATATTTCAAGCACCATCATTTATACATTTCGACACATATGGACTTTGTCCATTTTCCTCTTTTCTCCCAACGTGCTAAATTGACGTTTTATGCCTCATAAGGTACCTATACTTTGATTAAAGACCATTTATGCTCAACGCTCATAGTGAACTTTATCTTGTTGTTTTCTTTTCTTTTCTTTTTAGAGCTTATAGGTTTAACTTTCACAACAAAGGTACTATTCTTCACCACGTATGTATTTTTCTAAAAAGAAACTTTTCTCGCCATAACTTACATCAAAATTTCACCCTTTGATTCCCATATCCATCCTCACCTCCTATCATCCGGTTAATCGAAAGAAAAGTTTAAAAAGGCTCAAAGAAGGCGACAAATGGTATATAACATCGGGTTAGTGTTTGGGTGAATATGTGGTTAACAAAGATGGCCTTTATCCTTTCCAAATTCAAACACATATTGCGGTCTCGACACGTAAGAACGGCAAGTTCTAGAAGATAATCATATGCACGATATCACACAATTAAAAGAAATCAGATCAAGATATGTATACAAGTGAAGTTCAAGTCTCACGGTTAAGCAAATGGTGGAAAACAACAAGCCTAAGCCATCTAACGTCATTCATGCGTCATTTTCTAACATATCATGTGCACTATCATTAAATTTCACAAAAATTTTCTTTCGTCATCGCCACATGGATTAACACACTTCACTTAACTCATTGATCGATGCATACGAAATGAAAAGAAAAACAAACACGACAAAAGCAACACAAACGAAAGACACGACAAAACATGAAAAATGAAACAAAGAAAACGCTGGGTTACCTCCCAACAAGTGCTTACTTTAACGCCTTTAGCTAGACCATCACTAACCTTGTCAATCCGGTGTTTTGTGGCAACAAATCCTTCTCAACTCGTGGATCCTCCTAAACTTAGCATTTACGGATCTCCACCATCGACTATGGAAGTGCCCCCAAACTTGAATGAAACACTCGGAGTTCCATGCCGAGTCCACTTCTTTCTTCTCACAAAGATCCTCAATCGGTCGAGTACCCTCTAAACGCGAGGCGTGTGTGGCAGCAGCGGTCATGATCGAGCAAAGAATCTTCCGGCTTTCAACGCCGTGTTGCTTGATGGCGTCAGATATGGAAATCTTGAGCTCCTCATCGTTAACACGAAACGTGAGATTGCCTTTCCGCACATCAATCAACGCATCACCGCCATAGAAAAGGTCTACCTAAGATTAGTGGTTGTTGTTTCAATTGGAATATCTAAAATCACAAAGTCGGCAGAAAACAAAGTCCCAATCTTACCAACACGCTTCGACAATACCTTTTGATATGTGACCTGACCGTCAGCCATCATCGATGAAATCTTAAATCGGCTTCATCTTTCCTAGGTGTAGCCGGTTGAAAACGCTCAATGGCATCGATTGATGCTCGCCTCAAGTCGCACAAAATATTTGGAAAAGTCTCGCTCGCGATCTCGCACTCTAACGTGAAACCGCCGATCCTTCGCTTCAGAGGAGCCTTTGCAAGACGGCACCGCATTCTTCTGATAGGTAATTTTTTCAAATTTCCCCGCCTTCTTCTTGCTTGCAAGCGCCTTTAAGAATTTCATGTACTTAAGATGTTTCGCAGTTGTTTCAAAGAGAGGCACATTTATCTCAACTTTTGAAAACCTCTTTGAAGCGAGCAACTCCTCGTCATATTTCGACTTGACAAGTCGACTGGAACGGGACCGGAGGAGTGTACGCGCGAGGATTTGCTTCGGGGTTTCATGGCCGACCTCGCGATCACCGGAAGGTCGCTAGGTGTCTGCTGCGCTGACTCCGGCCAGCGGCGAAGTTTGCGGGCGCTGGTCGCCATGAAGCCTCTGGCGCGCAGCGACACTCGATGGCTCGCGGTCGGGCGCGCGGGCGCGCTCGGTCGCGGCTTCGTGGGCACCGATGGTTCGCGATCGGTCATGGTCGCGAGCTCGGTCGCGAAGTTTCTACTTCAGAATGCTTTCTTGCTCTTCTTCCTCGGTAGGGCTCGGCAGGCTCGCCCACCTCGTCCGAATGGCGAAGCATCGATTCTTCGGGTTCACCTCCAGACACTCTGAAATCGCCCATCTTTTGTAAAGGCATTCACTTGTACGGTTATTTGACCAATTTGATTTTCCAACATCTTCATATGCTTCCCATAGCCGCCACGGTGGACTCCAAATGATTTATCTTTTGCCGGTGTTGCTTATGAACGATTCCGATTTGTTGCCAATTGTTGGTTGCTTACAACCAACCGCCGCATCATGTCTTCGAGACTTGGTTTCTCGGCTCTTGAATCAATTATGAACATTGAATCCTCATCAAGGTTGTTGGAAATTTGAATGATTCCTCCGATTGATGTGGTTGACGTTCTCGTCTCAACTCGACTCTTCAAGAGAGTGAACTCTTCATGAGATCGTCATATTTTGAATCACTCTCAAAGAACCGCTTGAACGATGGCGTTCTTCCGCTGGCTATTGATAGCTCATGGCGACCATCTCTTCTACAATACGACTTGCCTTGTCTCTTGGTCGGCTCAATAAGCAGCCCCGCCGACGCATCCACCATGCTCCTTGTTCGCCATGTCACCCACCGTAGAACTGTGTGATTTGTTGCTCCTGGAGAACCCATGTGTTGGACATCGCCTCAATAGACCTCGAATCTCTCCCATGCCTCGAATAATGATTCGTCGTGGTTTGGCAAAATGAGAGATTTCGGCGATGATCTTCTGCGCTTTCGCCGGCGGAGTATTTCAAAGAAACTTCTGCAAAGTTTCCCCAAGTGTCGATGCCACCGTCCAAACTTCGAACCAATCTTTTCACCGTCACAATGAGAAACCGAACATGCGATCCGGATCGTGTCTTGTGGCACCCCATTCTGTTTGATGGTGTCACAAATATCGAGAAACGTTTCGAGATGCGCATTTGGGTCTTCCGTGACTCCTCCCCCAAACTGCTCTCCTTGGACCATACTGATCAGGGCCGGTTTGAGCTCAAAATTGTTTGCATCTACGTGCGGGCCCCAACCGCCTCCTTGGGAACTGCTCGGGATGTCGGTACATGTGATTCGTGAGGTCTTTCCTCCGAGCAGGACAATGATTCCATATTCGCCATCCGACGCCGCATCTCGCAAAGTAAGCTAGCATACGTGCAACTTGCTCGGAGGAATGCCCTGCTTATGGATCGGCCGCCATTGCAGCCCGCCTCTCTCTCGTCCTCTTCTCCTTGAGAGCTTTCGATCTCTGGATCTAGTAATACTGTGAGGTCCCCGAGATCTTGTACGATAAACCACCGAGAAAAGAGAGAATTTAGCACCGACTAAAATAAATAGATATAATATAATAAATATAACTTGAATTAATAAATCCAAATCACAAATTATTCCTATGTGATCTTAATAATCCCAACAACGCGCCTAAAATTTGATCGCTCCTTTTCCACACGAAAAAGGTGTATATAGAAGGTAAGCAAGCATCGTATCCACGAGATTGTATCACGAAAACATAGGAGCTAGCTCAACGACAATTCATCATTATCCAAGCACGTAATCTAGGGTAGAGGTTTACGGCTTAGGAAATTAAATCCAAAGCAAAGGTAACAAGCGTAAATATAAATAAAGCAATAAAACACGAAAGAGAAATATGGAGAAAGACTAACCCGGGATGCACCAATCCTACCCACAACGATGTTTATCCCGCTTATTATTAACCGCTTTAATCCGCATAAGACGGAAGATCACATATATAACCAACAACTTCGCCATTTGATTAATTGCGGTAGATTGATTACTAATTTTCCTATCACGATACGCCTCTAGAGGAAAATAAGCAACCCAAAAGGATCACTAAGAATATGCTTCCTACAAATGTCCTATCTCACCACGACTCAAGGCTCATTCAGATCATGCATTCGATAACGATCGACAATTAATACAATTACGTAATTAACCGACAACTAGATATGCATCAAGATTGATCGAAATCAACACATATAAATAAGCACAATCGAATCATGAATCAATGCCCGAAGGTAAATAACAATAGCGTAAATCACAACATATAGGATCGAATCATGCAAACCCTAGATTAGAATGGAAAACTAGCCGGACATAATAAACGAAATAAAATACGATTTAACCATAAAACGGAAATTAAATATATAAAACCCGTAGGAAGCGTCCGATGAACAATGGTTGGTCTTGAATCCAATCCCAAGCGAACGAACGGAAAACAACGGAAAATGATCGACAAAACGTTTCGATCGATAACGAAACGGTAAACTAAACTAAAACAACGTAAAAGCAATACTAGAATTAAACTAAAGGAAGATTAAAGACTAAAAGCTATAAAACCGAGGAAAACCGAATAAAACGAGTCTGGGCGCCGGGGTGTGTTGGCGCAAGGGGCTTTCGCCTATTTATAGAAAAGGGTGGAAACCCTAACCGCCGCCACTCGCGATCGCCGCCGCGATCGCTAGTTCGACCATGAGCCATCTCCCGCGCCTTCTTCGCCGTGGTCCCTCCTGCGCCAAGATTGTACCGCGACCGGCTAGCGGTCGCTAGAACTTCCGCACCGGTCGCGAGAAATCGCCCGATGAATTCTCGATGCCAGCCTTGCTCGCGTGCACGGTGTCGCGGTCGCTACTCCTCCGGGCGCCGCTTGTTTGCTCGCGACCAGCCTAGCGACCGCTAGGTCGGTCGCTAGAAACCGGATGATTGTTCATTTGGTTCGTGCTTCGTTCCTTGCTTCGATTTTCAACATATAAACCTACAAAACGCCAAAGGAACACCCAAGAGCAATATCTTCTAGAAATAGATAAAACATTAAGAATCAATACATAAACGCACATTAAACGAGCTAAACTCATATTCAAATATCAACTATAAACGTGTAAAATGCGCGTTTATCAAGTTATATGTTCGGGAGATAGTTCGACTTCATCGGGTACCGACATCCATGATATCTGATCGAGACCCCCGTTTTACATCAAGGTTTTGGGGCAGTCTACACCTTTCTTTGGGTACAAAGTTAAAGTTTTCGACAACAGATCATCCTCGCATGACGGCCAATCAGAAAGAACGATTCAAACTTTGGAAGATATGTTAAGAACTTGTGTCTTGGATATTGGAGGATGTTGGGAGACACACTTACCGTTGATAGAGTTTGCTTATAACAATAATTACCACTCTAGTATTGGTATGACTCCTTATTAGGCACTCTATGGGAGAAATGTAGATCAACTGTCTTTTGGGATGAAGTTGGTAAAAGAAAAATTTTAGGACCCGAGATGGTGGAAAGAACTGTTGATGTTGTCAAGAAAGTTCGAGATAGGATCAAAGTTGCTCAAGATAGACAAAATTCTTATGCTAATAAAAGAAGAAATGATTTGCATTTTGAAGTTGGTGATAAAGTGTTTTTGAAGGTAGCGCCAATGAAGGGAGTTTTGAGATTTTGGTAAGAAATGAAAGTTAAGACCTCGCTTCATTGGACCGTTTGAGATTTTGGAAAAGATTGGAGATGTTGCCTATCGTTTGGCGTTATCGCCTGAGCTGTCATCCGTGCATAATGTTTTTCATGTTTCGATGCTAAGGAAGTATATGCATGACCCGAGTCATGTGGTGTCTTATGGAGTTATATCGCTTAATAAGGATTTAACCTACGAGGAAGAACCCATCGCGATTTTAGATCGAAAAATCCACGAGTTAAAGAATCGACGCGTGTCTTTAATTAAAATATAGTGGAGTCGTCATGGACCCGAGGAATCGACTTGGGAGCGTGAGGATGAAATTCTAGCTAAGTACCCGTCCCTAGTAGCACCTGGTAAGACAAATTTCGAGGACAAAATTTTTATTAAGTCGGTAGGGTTGTAACACCCTACTTTTTCTTGATTTAATTTGCTTTAAATTTTAAATAATTTACGTTGGATTTGTGAATATTTGACATGCTCGATTTTTACGTTGGACTTGAGGGAGTCCGTAGTTGCGCCCCTAGCTAGAAAACGAACTTCGGAATTTATTTTAGACTTTTCAGAAATTACTTTACAAAGAAAAACAAAATATGGACTAAGTGATAAAATAAGTTTTGGGCTTATATATAATTGTCAAATTATATTATTTATTCTCAAATTGGACTATGTAGAATATTATTTTTGTTGAGCCCAAGTTCTATTTTTATATTTATCTAGGATTGAGATTTAATTAAGAAGAGTTCAAGTATGATTAGATTTGATTAGGATTTTAATTATATATATATATATATATATATATATACACGCACACAACACCTCCATTCACAGAGAACACAACACTCAACACACACAATGTTCCAACTTATTATCACCTAAGTTGCTCGCAATAGAACGAGGTCATTTTAGATTAATAAGCTAACCCAAGTCGTATTCACAAGGAAGGCTAAACAGGGCTCTATCGACATTGCACACAAAACAGAAAGAAAAACTAAACACTCTAATCACGGTTTGGGGCTGACGTCACTCTTTAACTACCGATTAACTAGACGGAAATAACGAAAGCAAGGTAATAATCGTGAACAAGAACTAGACTTAAAACAGCAAGCATGAATTAAATACGTTTAAACCCTAACGTAATAAGATAGATTAAAAATGGAAGAACATGGATCAAGGAGATTATCAGTTCGAAAGGATTCCAAAGCATAGAAATTACGAAAAGCAAGTAATAATGAATTGATAATTTAAGAACAACGAGAACTCACTGATCGATAAATAAAGACGAAAAACTGAAATTGATAGTCTTCCGGAGTAGAATCAATGTCGACAATCAAAAGCGTAGGAATCATCAAACATCTAAATAAACAAAGACTAAATTCTAAATCCAAAGAAATAAATGCTAAACTTGTTTTTGTTCCCAAGAAGAACTCTCTCTCGCATAAAAGAAGTAAACCCTAGAGAAAAATTTGAACGTCGTCCGTCTGAGCGAGAACCTAAAATACATATATAAGAAAATCCACCAAGGTAGCGATCGCTGTCCATGCGTGTTGGAATGCGCCGACGAAAACAGGCGAAGCGCTAGGGGTAGCGAAGCTGCCTCGCTACCGAAGTTTCTTTTGAAAACAGGGGCCGACCGCTAGGGTCCAAGTTGTTCACCAAATTGTTCTACTTAGTCGCTCACAATAGCACGAGGTCCCTATAGCGTGGTAAGGTCGACCCAAGTCGAATCTCTCGAGGAAGACTTAACAGGGCTTATGATGTGTTACAATGAAAACGATAAATCTAAATCCTAAAATTGATTGGGGGTGATGATAACTAAAATTGACAGGAAATTAAATCACGCAAACGATTCAAACCAATATTCAAAGCAGTTCAATAGCAACAGAGTAATTCAAGAGTGTGAGAAAGACTAGGGTATTAGGGTTCTTCGCATTGATTAATTGATTTATGCTTGGTCAAGAAATCTACCTATTCATGCAATCCCCAAACCTCAATCCAAACACTCGACTTTCGTTCCGTGGACTTAACCTAGGTTATCAAATTTCACAAATACCTAAATTATTAGAGTACCCGTTTCCGGTAGCCTCTAACCCAATTGATTCCTATGATGCAATGTATCTATCTATCGATAATACACGACACCCAAACAAATAAATGGTGATCAATCACTTAACAGAAAACCCTAGAATTCAATTGGTATACTCAATCAAAACAAATAATCAATCAATCAATTGAATCACCCAACCCTAGAGGAAAATTAGTTCATGCTCATTTCACGGATCAAACAATTATAATCGATAGAAATCATTATCCAATAATTCAATGTAAGAAAAGGAATAACAATTTTACAATCACAATAGTCATTGATGAATTTCTTCAATCAAAGCTCTTGAATCAATCCAATGCAAGGAAATACTTGGAAAATAAAATGAGAAATTATTCGTGAGGAGAGATCATTCAAAAGAAAACCGATTTAATAAAATATTTTAACTAGATTTTTCAAATGTATGCTACAAGATTTATATCGATAAAAATTCACCCGCCGAATCCGAGCGCAGGCACGGACGCGAGGAGTTTTCGATCGATCATCCTCAAGACCCCAAAGACAGACGGAGCACGGCGTCGGACGTGCAAGCTTCGAGACACGCCCGCCACGGACGCGAGTCAACTGAAGGGCACCAACACCGGCCGGCACCACGTCGGACGGGTTCTACGAGCACGCTGAGGCGCCGGAAAAGGCAACGGCGCTGGTCGGGCGCCGCCACCAGCCGCCGAATCGGAAGGCGGGCGTGAGCTACTGAAACGCGACGCGTAGTACGCGTGGCAAGACGAGGCTGGCGCTGGCGCGGGGCGCTGGCGCCGAGCGAAGCGCTGGGCTCCGCCGGATGGGCATACTGAACGCAGCTGGGCTCTAGCACCGGACGGAAGACGGGCGTGCAGAAAGCGCAGGAAACGCCGACGGCAGAAGCGGGCAAGGCAAGGCGGGCGTGGCGTGCGGACGCTGGGCGCAAGCGCTGGCTCCAGCGCCGGACGGGCGGCGGAGCGCGTGATGGTGCGCGGATGGGCGCTGGCGCGCGGGCTCGGCCGTGCCACGGGGTGCCGTCGCGACTTTGATGATTCGCTCCATTCTCCCTCGTCCGAACTCCGACTGCAACCGCCGCCTATGAACTCCTGTCGAGATGCTCTTCAATAAACTTGATCTTTGGCAGATCCAATTCATCCTATTTTATGCCGTTTTTTCTACAAAACATCGAGACAAACCAAGTAAGTCCGAATCAATAAATATTAATCAAACCAACGGCATAAATAGAAAAAACCACTAAAAACGACATGCAAAACAATACCAAAAATCAGCACAAATTCATACCAAACAACTCCCCCACACTTATCCATTTGCTTGTCCTCAAGCAAAGTCTATACTAGTAAGAATAGAGAAGATAACTCATGCAGCTTCACTCTTAGTCTAATCAATCAAACCTTATTGCTTTTCCTCCACACTTGGTGTTTACGTATTTAAAAATAATGTGAAATAAATCTAAGACGACAATTGATTTCCAATAAATAAAAGGGTAACATCTGCTCAGACCCAACTCTCCGCTAAGGGTGAACTAACTAATGTGGTCACCTTTAGCAACAAGTTTCTTTTTAAAGCACAAAGAATGTTTTAATGATTTTGGAACAATATTCGAAAGGTGAACTCGATGAACTCGAGTTTCCTATCGTGATTTCCCATGTCCATTTCCCAATTTACGAGAAAGATGGATAGAATCCCATCCTCCATTTCAACAATCTCAACAAATACTTGAGTTTTCATTCTCCTCATTTTCTACTCTTTTTCACATATTATATATATATATATATATATATATATATATATATATATTTTAATGAAATAAGTATATAGGAAACCACAATGTTAACACTACCCCTAACATTAGCGGACAAATCACATCAATTTCCTCTATTCATTTTCTATCAATCACAATCTCGTTAATTCACATTATACTCAAATCATATATCACCAAAAGTCTCGGAAATTTGAAATCAACACCAATACCACGTAGTTTAGTTGCACAAATCAAAATCCTAACTTACTCAGATATACAATACTTGATTCCAAGAAATCAAAATAAGCATGATGCACATCACCAAACATACAAATAGATAAGATACGATACAAAACCGAGTAAACATCACATTTTAATTCGAGCATCGCCCCAAAGGCTCCAAACATTAATAACACAAAATGACCATAGATGATGATACTTCCCCGATAATAGACGAGTGTGTGTTGAGAGTTGGAGCATCACGGCCACCACACGGATTACAAAGTCCCAAAACTCAAGAGTAATTAACACCAAACTCGCACTACGTAAAACCAAAACAAAGACGAAAACAAAAACACAAGCAAAACCAAAAGAAAACAAGAACAAAACAGAAATAAATATGGGTCTGCCTCCCACTAAGCGCTAATTTTAACGTCGTCACCCACCATTGGTTCCTCATTTTGTTGAATTTTGTCGAGCAAGAAGTCATCCGACTCTCATTATCCAACGCGCTCTCGCTAGGCGATAACCATATTTCGTGAGTAAGGTGGCGGCTCATTCCACTTATCCTCGACTTGTACTTCACCCCGATCTTTCTTACACTTAGCACGAAGTGTGGGGTTGATCTTCTCACCGCCGATTTCTTCCTAGACATCCGCACTGCAAGACCTTATTCTCGTCCAAAATATCGAGTGCGGTGATAGAAAACATGATGCAGTAGAAACCGTAGAATTATCACTGACTACTAGCACGAATGTCTCCGTGCACTCCAAAACAGTCAAGCTTATCAATCCTTTAGAAAATCAATTGGTATTTGTTGTAGCCATAAATGGCCTACCTAACAACAACGGATGTCCACTCTCATGTTTTCCAATCTCTTCTCCCATATCAATGACAACAAAATCAACTGAAACTAAAAGGTTACCCATTCTTATTAAAACATCTTCTATCACACCCTTCGGGTACCGAATAGTTCCCTCAGCTAATTATAATCGCATGCTTGTTTGTTTTAACTCCCCAAGTTTTAATGAGTTAAACAGAGAAAAGGACATTAAATTTATCCCGGCACCCAAATCAAGCATCCCCGACGCATATTTTCCATTACCAAAAGCTACATTAAGAGTAAAGCTACATGGATCACATTGCCTTGGTTTGGGTTGGTGCGGAATAGCTTCTTCTTCTTCTCAACTACCACTTTCTTCATACTCCCGCCTCTTTCTTTCGACTATCGACGGCTCGAAATGGAACAGTGGTTTCATAAACTCTGCGAGGTCGTTCTTCTTCCATTCGACTCTTCATCACCCTCGCACTTTCATTTTCACTTCCATGAGCAAGAATGACCTTGGCATGCTCCGATTAGCTAGAAACTTCCCTTTGGTCTCTTCTCACAAGTCGCTCAACGGTCCCAAGATCGTCCCACTGAGTTTCCACTCTTTCAAAGATGCCTCTAAAGACTCAAATCTTAGGTTACTTGCTTGGATAAACGTATTTAGAGAATCCTCAAGCGATGGTTTATTGGGAGAATCAATTTGTTGCTGAGTCTGTTGAGGTTGCTGTCTGAACTGGGTTCCCTGACTTGATCCTCCTTGATTTTGACTCCAAGAGAAGTTAGGATGATCTCTCCAGTCCGGATTGTAAGAATTTGAGACGGGTCATTTCTCGGTCTCGATCGATAGCCTTGTTGATTTCCTCTTTGGTACCCTTGTTAGAACCCTTGCATAGCATTAACTTGCACTTCTTCGTATGCCATCTCATTGGTTCTTTCGCACATGTTAGCTCCATGCCCCGCTTCTCCACAAATTCCACAAGTTTCCATCGACATCGCTTGTTGTTGTCATGGAATTTAGGTGATGTCTGAGGCTTGATTATTCTCAATAACTGAACTTGGCGAGTGAGATCCGCCAGTTGCTATGTCATTTCATAATTGGGTGTCATCTCTTTTGCTGCTGTAGCAGGTTTTCGCCCTGCACTTCTCCTTTGCGAGTTCGCAGCTAGCGTCTCCAAAATCTCGCTAACATCATCAGCAGTATAGTTTCCAATGTCTTCCCCAGCCGCATTATCTATCATGTATTGAAAATCCATCATCAATCCATCATAGAAAAACTGATTGAGAAGCTTAGCTGGGTAATGGTGATGCGGGCGCCGTCAGAACGACTTAAAACGATCTTATGCTTCATGCAGAGGTTCTCCACCCATCCGCTGAATGTGGCTATCGAGCCCTCACTCTTGTGTTCTCGGTTCGAGTAGTACTTTCCCATGAACTTATCATATACGGCTTGCCAACTCGCCGCTGAACCAGTCAGAGACATCAACCATGTCTTCGATCTATCCTTCAAGGTGTAAGGAAAACACCTCATTCTCGCCAGATCTTCGGTGAGCCCGCTCAAAGGAAAAGTATGAACCATCGATAGAACTCCCTGATGAAGTTCAAAGCATCATCACTGGCATCCCATAGAAAGATGGTAGAAGGTTGAAGTGGACGGGCTTCAACTCAGAAGTTCGGGCCGGATCCTCGAGGACTATGCACGACGTTGTCACCCCAATGACGGTCGAGCAAAGTCACGCATCCGCGGTTTCCTTCTTCGTGGACCTCCATTTGCCGCCATCTTCGCACAACTTCCTCACTGGAGATCTACTCTCCAAATCCTCGTGCTCAATCGTCACGAACTCGCCTCACTTTCGCACGAGCTTTCTTCCGAGTTCGAAGATTTAAATCTCTCGCCTCGTGAATATTATCGAACACCGTGCCAACTCCTTTAAGACTTGACGACCTAGCATACAAAAACACAAGACAAGAAAACGGATTACAAGACCGAGGGAAGAAAATAACCAAACAAAAATAAAATAAAGAAAAATAGAATATAAGAAGGAGAAAATAACACAATCAAAAATGCCTAAAGCCTTTCCCGGCAACGGCGCCAAAATTTGTTCCGACCAAATTGTTCAACTTAGTCGCTCGCAATAGCACGAGGTCCCTATAGCGTGGTAAGGTCGACCCAAGTCGAATCTCTCGAGGAAGACTTAACAGGGCTTATGATGTGTTACGATGAAAACGATAAATCTAAATCCTAAAATTGATTGGGGGTTATGATAACTAAAATTGACAGAAAATTAAATCACGCAAACGATTCAAACCAATATTCAAAGCAGTTCAATAGCAACAGGAGTAATTCAAGAGTGTGAGAAAGACTAGGGTATTAAGGTTCTTCGCCTTGATTAATTGATTTATGCTTGGTCAAGAAATCTACCTTTCATGCAATCCTCAAACCTCAATCCAAACACTGACTTTCGCTCCGTGGATTAAACCTAGGTTATCAAATTTCACAAATACCTAAATTATTAGAGTACCCGTTTCCGGTAGCCTCTAATCCAATTGATTCCTATGATGCAACGTATCTATCTCTCGATAATACACAACACACAAACAATTAAATGGTGATCAATCACTTAACAGAAAACCCTAGAATTCAATTGGTATACTCAATCAAAACAAATAATCAATCAATCAATTTGAATCACCCAACCCTAGAGGAAAATTAGTTCATACTCATTTCATGGATCAAACAATTATAATCGATAGAAATCATTATCTAATAATTCAACGGAAGAAAAAGAGAATAACAATTCTTACAATCACAATAGTCGTTGATGAATTTCTTCAATCAAAGCTCTTGAATCAATCCAATGCAAGGAAATACTTGGAAAATAAAATGAGAAATTATTCGCGTGAGGAGAGCTCTGTTCAAAAGAAAACCGATTAATAAAATATTTCGTAACCAGGTTTTCAACGTGCGTTTCAAGATTTATATCGAGACACCACGCCCACCGATTTGAGCGCAGCCACGGACGCGAGGAGTTTCGGATCGATCACCTCAAGACCCAAATACCGAGCAGCACAGCACGGACGCGCCAAGCTTCTGGAGACACGCCCACGGCCGGGAATCAGCGCCGGACGAAGTCAAACTGAAGGGCACCGAACGCCGGCCGAGCACATCATCGGACGGTGCTTATGAAGCGCGCGAGGGCGCTGGAGAAGGCAACGGGCGCCGCCACCCAAAGACCGGATGGAAGGTGGCGGCGGAGCCTTGCTGAAACGCGCGCGTAGAGCGCGTGGGGCAGCAAGTAAGGCGGGGCGTGGCGTGCGGGCGTTGGGGCGGCGAAGCGGAAGGCTGGCTCAGCGCCAGACGGCATGCGGAACGCGACGGGCTCCAAAGCCGGACGAAGGCGGGCGTGCGAGCGCGTTGGAAACGTGGCGGCAGAGCGGTTGGAAACGTACGGCAGAGCGCGCGTGGTAAGGCGAGGTGGGCGTGGCGGCGGGACGCTGGGCATTGAGCGAGCACCGGGCTCCAGCGCCGGACGGGCGTGCGGAGCGCGCGATGGTGCTTTCGGATGGGCGGCGGGCGCGGGCTCGGCCGTGCGACGGGTGCCGTGCACGACTTTGATGATTCGCTCCATTCTCCCTCGTCCGAACTCCGAATTGCAATCCGCTTTCGCCTATGAACTCCTGTCGAGATGCTCTTCAATAAACTTGATCTTTGGCAGATCCAATTCATCCTATTTTATGCCGTTTTTCTACAAAACATCGAGACAAACCAAGTAAGTCCGAATCAATAAATATTAATCAAACCAACGGCATAAATAGAAAAAACCACTAAAAACGACATGCAAAACAATACCAAAAATCAGCACAAATTCATACCAAACATCCAACGGTCGCTGCCCCTCGGCGCTGTAACTTCTTCATTGTCTTGTTCTTCATTTCTTCCTTTTCTTCCGTTGGGTGCTTTAATAATCCATTTTCGCACACTTTAATACTCTGTTTCCTCGGTTCCTAACCTGAGATCATAAACATACAATAACGAGAGAGAAAACAAGAAACATCGGGTGATAGCAAACAAAACAATAAGAGGGATGCACTAAACGATGCACGAAACGCGATCAAATACAACCAAAACACACACACTCCACACACTCACACACACACAACACACACGCCGAGAGGCTATTGCTATCGGCAAAGTACAAATAGTCAGTGAGGTAAGCTTATCTGAAGAAGGTTGGTGTGTTGCTTTTATAAATTAAAGTGTTTAAATTGGGTCAGATTTGTACGATTTGGGTGCAATTAATATATATATATATATTCAAATTATTGTTTACGGCTTCTATAAAAAAATAAAATAATAAATAAGAGGGATGTGTGTTTCATATATTTTAGCAGCTTATTTTATTACGTGCATTAATTAAAGGAAAATGGTGGTGTTTATTTGTTATTTAAAGCTTTGGTTTGGAGTTCAGATGTTTTATGGTTAGCTAAATTATTATAATAATTATTATAATCTTTTAGTTGTTTGATTATTTTAGTCAAGTTGTTAGTCTGTAGTTTTTTTTATGTTATGTTAATTAAAACGTCACTATTAACTAATTTTGGAATGGTTAAATGTTTTTTTTTTCTTTTCTTTTAATGATTTATTTTCTATAGTAATCCTAGACTTCGGGAATTCAATCATCTTTGCTAATTTATTTAAAGCAGTTACTTTAGATTTTTTTATTTAATGCATTTGCCTAGTAAACCTTATCAAATATAGTTTTGCTAAAGATTATTATTTAAAGAATTCTTTGATTAGGCTCCGGTGAGATTAATTATATCTTATTGAACTAGGTGCGGTATAACTAGGACGCTCGTCTCAAAATTGATTGATTTGGATTTATTGTACTCGACAAAATAAGATGGGTGAAATCTTCTTTAATTTGCAAATATGTGATTTGGAATAAATATATTTATTGTGGGTGAAATCTTCTTTAATTTGCAAATATGTGATTTAGAATAAACATATTTATTGTGAGTGAAATCGTCTTTAACTTGCAAATATGTGATTTGGAATAAACATGTTTATTTTCGTGAAAGTGAAATTGGTTTGAGAAATATTCTTTTATGTCCAACGTATATATCGTGGTTTGGATTGTGATACGATATTTATTGCATGCGGTGAGTATGCAAGTGGAAAGCCGTGATGATGAGTCATTGACTACGTATATATCATATGCCTGTGTGACAAGATTTTAAGCCGGTGAGGCTGAGTCTTGACGGTGAGTCATTGACTACGTATATATTCTATGCATGTGTGGCAGGATTTTTAAGCCGGTGAGGTTGAGTCTTGACGGTGAGTCATTGACTACGTATATATCCTATGCCTGTGTGGCAAGATTTTTAAGTCGGTGAGACTGAATATGATTGACTATTACTTTTCTGCGATGTATACACGTTTGGACAAAAATAATGATATTCATTGTTCCCCACCACTGGTACATTTTTGTGCTCACCCCCTTTTTATCTAAAATATTTTCAGGTCAGTGATCATGGAGCGGCGTGGCAGTGTGGGTGTGCCTAGTGGTGTTATGTCGCTTTTAATTCCTTCCAAGACTTGTGATATGTTTGTTTAAATTCTTTTTCTTTATTATCGTTGTTGGATTTGAGTTACTAGAACTCCAACTTATCTCATGCTATTAAGTCTTACGTAGTTTGCTTCGGGTTGTTGGTTGGCATCAGTTCTTGTGCAAAGTTTAGACTTGAGTTTGTTGGATTCATTATTTGGAAGTTTTATTTAAGAGATTTTATATATTTAAAAAAAATCACTTGACATGTTTCCGCTGTAGCTATTTAAGAAAATATAGCATTTTTAAATTATGAATTTAGGGTGTTACAAATATACTGTATACATGATACTTTTATTTAGTGTAAATGATATTTTCGAATTACATGATAAAAAATTAAATGATATTTTTCTTTAATGTAAATTATACTTTTCTTAATAACAAATAATACTTTTGTCCGTCCGTACGTACATGATTTTTTGTGATACTTAAATGTTAGCACGTATACTCGATTTTTAAAAATAAAAATACCTTAGAGGAATATTAAAATATTACCCTGAGGTATTCAATATTACAAATTAATACATGTGTCGTTAATTGTTAACAATTCCACCATACCATTACAAAAACTAATTTTCGTTCCTTACAACATCAATTCCGACACATTTAGTTGTTGGTAGTTGGAATTGCAACCATGTACAAATTTCCTTTAACTTGAGCTACAAAACCATGAACCATTTTTTCAATCCAACATTAATTTAACATTGGAGTTACAGATTGAACAACTATGAAAAACCTAACTTCGTAACATCATATTCCGACTCAATCACTCTACCGACATGGATTCGTCACTGAAATTGAACATAAAGAGGGATAATTAAAATCATAAACTTCAAATTCCCTTAATCAAATTATAGTTTCCAAACCAAAACCTAGACTTCAAACTTGCGTTAAAAAATCTCACGCATACCTCTAACGCCATCCTTTTCCAACCAATTATTCTGACATGTGATGTCTGATTTATAATTTGAAGGTATTGTTCAATAGCTTTCAAATGATGGCCATATTTTTGCGGAATATTTATGTAGTAGAGTATAATTATTGACAATAATGAAGGTATAAATACAAATTTATAGTTTTGCATATTTTGGGTTATTTCTGAATAAATTTAAACGTGGATAAATATAACTTTATGTCCCAACATTTCGAGTTTTTTCACATAGTGTCCCAACTTAAATATATTATTGTTTTAGTCCCTAACGTTTCAAAAAAAATTCTATTAATGTCCTGGAGGCTGATTTCCACGAACAGACGTCGGTCGTGGCTGCCGGAGAGCCACATCAATTAAAAAAAGAAGCCACGTGTATTAAGCTCGAGAAGCCACATCACTTAATGTCTTTTAAGCATAATCGTTTAGAAAAATAAAAAATAAAAAGCCATTCTCACCCTTTGCTTAAGAACAAAGAAAAGCACTTTAAGAGAAAAACTTCATATGAAAGACGTCAGAAACAAGGAACAGAGAAAAAGCCCTAGAAATATTATCATTCTTCATATAAGGGGACATAGATCGGGAATCTCGTAGGAAGACGACGAGGTCTCAAATTTCTTCGTAGCACCTGCTTTTGGGATGTCATTCAGAGATAGCGAGAATTCTGTGAATTCACATGGAATACACACCTGCAAGGATGGACCTTGCCATTTGCTGGTATCATGTTCTTTTGACAATCTGGGTAGATTTTTCTGGAGATGCCCAGTATGTAATGAGGTAATTGTGCTTCTTATTTAGGGTGTATATCACAGTATCGAACTATTTTTGTTATTTTGTGGAATTTTTGGTGTTGCATTTGTTGACAGCCCGGTGACTGCAGCTATTTTTCTTGGTTTGAGGAACCATATTATGGAAAGACGAGATATGCTCTTCTCAGAGTGATAAAGAAGAAAAATATTGTGGAAGCTAACAACAAGTTGATAAGGAGTAGGCAGACGAGCTTGATTCCCAACTAATAAAACTTCATAGTGATAACAAGTTGTTGAAGCAAGCTTTGAAGAGGACGAATCACAGAATTCACGTTGTGATTTTTCTTTGGATTTTTATCTTCTTTGCTATATTGTGGTGGATAGGTTTAGAGAAGAATCAGTTTCTAGATTCACAACTACAATGTCTTCCAAAATGAGCAAGCAGATTTGTAATTGAATTTATTGTATTTGATGGATCTGATCAGTTTAATCTTAACTTTATGGATCATTTCACTATTGAGTTTCTTTATGAATTATTGTTGGTTTAACAACTCCATTTTTGTTGGATCTATAACAACTGCTAGAAAAGGCTCTTGGTATTGTTGGTTTAATATTTATGTGGAAACATCTATACCAGAAAGCCAACAACCATAACCAGGATGCGAGTGTTACCACCCAACTACATTCTCTAATCGACCCACCTTCATCCATAAATTCAAAGTTGATAATATAATACCATGAATAAATTCTGAGATTGAAATAACTTGGTAATCCATACCAGTTAAATAGCTTGAAAAACATAATAGTTTACTTCCACAAATTCACAAAAAAAGTCATAGTATTTGAACCAAATTACATTGACATATTCCCCAAAAATATATTCATTTGTAGAATGCCTCGATGATTCAGGTTCGAGGTGTTGATTTATCAATAACTTGAGATGATTGACTGTTGCGCGCACTATTTGTAGAAGGCCTTGATGTAGGGCCAACACGAGAACCACTCACGTAGCGCACATGCCTCATCCCCGAATGATTGAAGAAGATATTTCCAGTCTCGTGGGATATGTATGTGCCAACTCCTTGTCTTGCCAAGCGTATTTCCTTTACCCTTGTACTCGATGAAGGAGCCCCTACACTCATATTTGATGCCCTTGGTTATATTCCACAGTTTACCTTAAAAAAGAGTCATAAGATAATGCTTAAACAACTAAGGTTAATGATAGTAACAAATCTACAGTTTCATACATGAGGCTGCACCGAATTTCTAGGCTTTTGCAAGTTTTCTTGCTGTGGTCAAAATATCCATAATTTCTGCACGACATCCTCATACCACGCCGAGTTAACTTGTTGGTTTATGGTTTTGATATCTCATTAGCTTCTCTTTTTCTATATTTCTTAGGTCTCCCTGGTGGCTTAGTATAAAGTGATGGGAAATATGATTTTAACCATCTCCCAAGGATCTATCTTGGATGTTTAAATTACCATACATTGATTATATACGTAGCATGCACATATATAATTAATTGCAACACGTTGGTATTTTTTCGTGTTTACCTGCGAATTTGTCAGGTAAGGAATTGGATCAAGACTCGTGCTTTGATCTTCTGGACTGTAGTAGCGGTTTTCAAATCCAACAATCTCCCACTTATACTAAAGCAAACTTTTAGTATACAATGTGTCTCTATACTATCTATTACAAACAACACCATCACTTTGCTTTTTCCACTTCTATAAAAGTTTCCTTTCTAAGTGTATGCCATCTTGCACAATCCAAGTCCTCAAATATGCTCTTCGTAGACTTTTTACGGCAAGCTCTTCGTGAATGGGTCAGCTAGGTTATCCGCAGTACCAATCTTCTCAATCAACACGCCTCCTCGCCGAACGATTTCTCGTGTAATATCCCGTAGTTTTAATACTAGATTACGATAATAAATTTCGTAATTAGCATTATTAATTCAATAATTAAAATCTTAATTAGTCAACTCGACTTTGACCAAGCATAATTGATAATTTCGTATGAGATTCATCGAGCCTTAGTGAATTAAGGAATATAATTTTCAATATTCCTTCGAACGTAATTTTCAACGCTGAATGAATTCGACGCTTACGCCTTACAAGATATTAAGCGCTAAGCTTAATTTCGAAATTCCTATTATTATAGGAATAAATAAAGTTGTAACAAACTTTATTTTGAACATTTTAGAGATAATCAAACTATGAGAATTTAGAGACGCTTCAAACGCTCACGCTAGAGATAATGCGATAACTTTAGCATATGATCTCGAATTATAAAATTCAAATTCCTATGATTATATTATTATATAAGAGCATTATTTATCATTAAATAATGCTAGAAAATTTAAGAATGCAATGTACCTTATTTTATGGGTTTCAAAACCCTAAATATTTAAATTAGGTTTTAAGACCTAAATTATTTTAAATACTTTTCTATGATTAAAATTATTATCTAAGGCATATAATATGTCACATAAATGTGTAGTAGCTATTTTATACAAGAAAATAAAATATTTGGGAATACCTTAATAATTTTCAAAATATGAGTTCTTAAGTATGATTTAATATTTTATTCTTATCTAATTAATGATATATGATAATTATTATATTATTATGATGTCATTAAGGACTAAATGAGGTGTAATATAAGTTGCACAAGTGTGGGTGCACACTTGCATGAAAGTGGCTAAAATTTGAGGATTTTTAGTATGATTTTATGTATTAAATATCATCCAACAATTAATGAGAGTAATGAGTTGTATCCTATCTTGTATTAGTTGTAAAGTAGCATTAATTAGCTAATAAAACAAATCATCCATGCTCATTTATTGAAGGAGCCAAAATGTTGAAAAAATGGTTGAAAAATCTTTGATTTCATACTATATATTAGTGCCATTCAGATAGTAAATATTCGACTTTTCAAACTTAACTTTATACTATAATAATAATATGATAATAATATAGTATATATAATATGAAAAAAAATAAAATTGTTCCTAATTAACTAAGATTGGCGAGAATTACACAATTGAGGTACAATGTGATTAATTCATTTATTTCATGATAATTATGATATAAATTTTAATAAATTATAATATAGTATAATAAAATATATAATATAGTAATAAAACAAATAAAATCAATCCTAATCTATCTAATGGTTGGCGACACACACACATACATTAATATATATGTTTAATTAATTATGCCAACTAATATAATAAAGTTGCAATTTAAGGATAAGATATGATGAGTTGTATATGATAAGATTAAAATTTTGTCTCCTAGCTAATGGAGGTGGCCGATTATTTTGACAAAATTTAGCAAGTGGTATAAGATATTTTTCATGTAATAATTGTGCTACAACTTGCTAACATCTATAAATATAACATAAGCTCTCCACTAATCCATTTTGCACCCCATTTTCAAAATATAGAGAGAAAATTAAGAGAGAGTTCATCAAATTCCATCCCAAACTTAGATCATATAAACCTTCAACAATCAAAATCGAAACCGATTAAAAGGTTAGAAATTTTACGAGCTTCGATTACATGCTAGAATTTTCGATTTTCATCCGTTAGAATTTATGTTATGATCTTAGTTTATATATGATGATTTTCAAAATTTTAGATCATATGTTAATATGTTTAGATATTATGTTTATATGATGTTATTAAGCATGTATATTAATTATATCATGAAATTAAGCATGCTATTAAATTTATTCATTTGGACCGAAAACTTAGGGTTATATATGTTGTTGATTTTAATTTTAATTGTTGATTTAAGCATGGAATCATAATCTAGGTATTAATTATGCTTATATGAATTTATTTAGAATTTTTGAAAACTATAGCTTATATTTATATTAATACCGAAAATATATAGTATATGATAAATGTTGTGATATAATTCATGTTTAAGTGTTATAATAGCATATCAAGTGTGTAGATTCATAATATATGGTTGTGAGAATTTATCAAATTTATAAATATTATTTCGACCTAAGTCGAAAATTTAGAAAGTGACTTAGGTAAATTTTATTCAATAAGTCACAATAAATAACAATTATGTTGTAGTAAGCATAATTGAGGGTGATTAATCGATATATGAATTTATCGAATTTTTAAAAATCATTCACGGGTTTATTATAGAAAACCGAAAACTATATGTTAAAAGACTAAGGTGTATAAATTTTATTCGACTAAGGTAATTACATATTATTAATCACATGATAAAATAGTGTGACATGTGAATTTATAAGAATTTTTGCACAAGTCTAAGTTTATTTAATTAATAATGACCGAAAACTTTATATTATGTGCATTAATGTTATAAATTTATTTTATCAAGTATAATTACATATTATGATCTAAAATAATGTTTTAGACATAGTATGATTTTATAGGAATTTTGGAACAAGAATTGCACATAAAATGATAAGAATTTCATAATAGTGAAAAAGTCAAATGTTGACTTTTCGTCGACCAAAGTCAAAATTGTTGACTTTTGGTCGACTTGGTCAAAATAGTTGATCAAAATCGTCGACCAAGGTCAACGGGCACGCAACCGATAACGCGTGATCAACGTGACGAAGACGCTTAGTAACAATGCTACTTACGCTACGTAAGTACATTAAAACGCATATTATATACCAAAAGTAGAATATCCTTTATATGTTAAGAAATTTCATAATCGACATCAATCGATTAGGAAACGCCAAATTAAGTCCGACGTTAGCCTTTATTCGACACGTAGAACGTTATGACTATGTTCGCCTCATCGAACGCGACCGACGCACTAAAATGATTTTTACGTAGCGATACGGACGGACATCGACGAGGAAAGAGACCATAGATAAAGACCCACGTACGAGGTGGGCTTTACTCGAAAACCCTTTATTTACGACGCTTTCTTCGAAAAGTATTTATTTACAAGCTTTCACTGAGAAATGATTATGAATCGTTATTCAATTACATGCCCAAAATATTTATGTTTTAACGACGGATCCTATCATGTTGTTGGGCGAGCCAACGATGTATGTGAATCGCTTATCGGGTCGCCCCAATTTTAAATCGATATCGGATCTTAGTCGATGCGTAACTCTCGCTAAGATTAACGTACACCGCTTTTATGATCGCGAGCCGTTAGCAACATCATCGGCCGGCCATGGATCCTAGTCGACGCGTAATCCCCGACTATGTGATTGGGAGCCGTTAGCAACATCTTCGCCGATCACGCGCCAGAGAAGCGAGGCCTACTTCTACGCACGTGAGATCGCTTTATGAGATCGTTATGAATAATTATGTGAATGATACGGATCATACGTAATGTAAAATGCCTCAAGCAGCTAATCTTTGAGAAATGATAAAGATTTTGGTATTCACGAGTTATTTCAACTAAAATCCTCGTGTTATACTTACGGGCAAAGTAATTAAATGAAATTATTTCGCATGAGTCCACTAAGTGCAATCTTGTACTTACCGCATGTTTGTTTTAAACGTGCAGTTGTCGAATGATGGATGGACAAGTGTCGAGCAATGGAGTTTTTGTCGCTAATAGTTCACCTTGATGATATCGTCATATATGCATTCACATGCTTTCCACTGCTCAAAACACTTTATTATATTTTCGATATTACTTACGCTACCTCCGCATCACCAACTTTTGTTAATGGTCCGTTGGTCTAGTTTGTATGAAATCGTTGTGTGTTTATCTATAAAAGTTTGAAGTTTTCAAAGGTTGTTGGTCATTATGTTCTTAATCCTCGCTAGTTGATGACAACCCGCCTAATCCGCACTTTGAAAGGCGGCTGTCACAGCTGGTATCGAGGTGTCGCCCTTCAACCCTAAAACCTTCTTTCAAAAGTTAAGTCTAGATCGAGTCACTAGACTTCTAGAAATCACCGACCGTGCTCAACACTCCATCACATCAAGCTCAACCGAAAAGAGGTAAATTGTTTTCTCGCTTTGATATTGAAAGTTGAAAGTTGAAACAAAGTTGAACTTGAAATTTTGAAAATGAGATCGAATTCACATTTTGAAAACAAGTGAAAGTTATGAAAGTTTTGGAACGTATTCCAAAAAGAAATTTTCAATGTTTTGAGAAAAGTTGACAATTTTATGTCAAAAGTGATATGATAATGAGTTATCGCGAGATGAGACCAAGTTTACGTAAGAATGAAAATAGTTGACATGATAATGTCAAAAGTGATGTTTAGCTTATCGAAAGCATGAATGCGTAAATTATGTTATGATTTTGAAATATTTATTCAAAGTTTTATCGCTCATTTTGAAAATGGGTATGTTATTCCCAAAAGAACATAGATGCTCTAAGAAGCATGCTCACCTCTTGAACATAGAAGTATGAATTCTAGGAGCTTGATCCCTTTGCAGAACAATAGCAAAGTATCGATTTATTTAACGAACGAAAAGTCGATTGAAACGAACTCGAGTTTTCAACGAAAAGTCGACGAAAGCAAGAAAAGGATCAAAGGTGCAAGACGATGGGTTCGATAAGGACCAGAGAAAGCTAAACAAATTTTGATGAAAATCTCGACGAAGCGGGCACGAGCTCACAATCGTCCGAAGGAAGTGATTCCCGGCGCACAATCGCGCAGGCAGAAAACTGCACTGCGCAGTGTTTTTGTTTTGGCTCGTCTTATTCGCTTGAACTCCGCTTTGCAAACGGTTTTCTCACATATTCTTATCTCAACGAACTTCAGTTCATATGAAGGACAGAAATCCTGAATCTTTCTCCAGAATTCGTGAGGAACAGTTGAAGTTAGACTGAAAATTTTGCTAAGAATAGAGAACTTAAGAAGTTGAAAGTAGAAATTCCATAAGTATAATTATGATGTAGAATGAACATAGATCTTTGATGTAAACATTTATCCGCTTATCGATGTGTTTGCTTTATCCGCTAATGATATGTTCTATTCTTTTATCCGCTTATCGATATAGATCGACTTACGCTAGTATTATCCGTGATAGATGGCCACCGTTATTACTCACCGAGGCGAAGGACGATGCCGAGGGTTACACCGTGAGAAGTCCTTCAAGCCTCATCGCACTTATAGCATGGGTGGGGCGATACCAGGAGAGTTTCATGAGTTATCTACGATTATGGATGGACGCCCATGAGTACGGTGTGACGGGATATGACGGCATCAAGCGGTTGCTCACCGATTGCCGCTGATTGGGAAGACTATGCAAGAGAGATATCGGTGACTATATCTATCGTGCGGCATCGACTATGACCGATTGGAGATTTGCCGAGGTTTGTCACCATCTCATATATGTTCACAACAGATATAGGGCTGCACCAAGAGGGCCCTATCTCGCCACCAAGGAGTACACTCGCGTGACGACACACCGGAATGGTTATACACGGAAGTTCCTCGAGTGGTCAACCCCGCAGCGTCGAGGTTCATGGAAGCGGAGATCGACCCGAGCATGTGACGAGGGCATCGCGACCCGTGTCATTGGGAGTGCCGCTTCCACCTATGACGCTCGGACATCCGACGCGACCGGCACCACCACCGCCCACCACCAATGACGGCACCCAATCACGAGAGGACATACATGGAAGCATACGCCATCAAGAAGGTTATGTTCCTATGCGCGATGTGTATGCCATAGGGGATGAGAGGGTCGGACCGTCACGTAGGCGTGTTTCGAGAGGAAAGCTCGAGGAGGAACCAAGAGGACCTGAAGAAGAAGAAGATCCCCAAGAGGATCCAAGCGAGGACGAAACCGCAAGGGAGAACCATGGAGACGTGAATGTAAACATGGACGAAAACGGATATTAGTATACGAGTAGTATGTAATAGGTAGTATGTAGTAGTGATGTTAACAAAGTTATAGAAGCATAGTATTTTGAGACGCCTTATAATCAATATATAGTCGACAATAGTATATAGTAGTACGTAGTGTACTTAGTTTCTCTTTGCGCTTAATGACTTGTATGTAATAGTCCTTCGAGGCAAAGTTTTCCATATATATATGATGATAACCCAAGAATGGGCTTTTATGAACATCAAGTTGTGCGAAAAGAATGATGGTCGCTAAGTTGTTTTATGATACGATTTTATAAAGATGTTACGATATTCAACCGCAATGAACGTTATTCAATACTAATTACGCTTTATTAATGTAACGCCGCCCGACGCGCACCTCGCCGGAAGTGAGAGGCAGGGGAAGAGGAAGAGGCAGGGGTAGAGGCAGGATACCACGGGCAGAAAGTGAGGAGATCCCGGTGCCACCCCCACCTCCGCCTGACCGTAGAGTAGAAGAACTCTTTTTAAGGCAGAACCCGCCCTCCTTCAATGGTAAAGGGAGCCCTGAGGATGCCGAACAGTGGGTCAGGGCTATTGAACGAATTTTTGACTTTCTTCGTTGTACTACGCAAGAGAGGTTATCTCGTGAACTTTCCAACTCACCGGACCGGCCGACTTCGCGGGAAGCGAGGAGAAAGACACCACCCCTTTAACAAATGGAATACTTTACCGACGACTTCAAAACGGAAATGTATGATAAGTACATTCCCAAAAGCTACCGAACAAAAAGGAGATCAATTTTTCACCCTAAAGTTAGGTAAGATGTCGGTCACCGAGTACGACCGATCGCTCGCGATATGTCTAGATACGCCCTGATATAGTGAACACCGATATGAAAATGTCGAAAAATTCAAGCGTGATTAAGACACGAGATAAGGATGTCACCGGCAGTGTCACGGCGACTTAACTTATGCGGAGGCTCTTAGTAGGGCATTAGACATAGAGGCGGCAATGCCCAAGAGAAATCACACCGACCCTGGCCACAAAATGTCGGTGACAAAGGAAAGCGAAATGGGAAGGAGGTCCCAATAACAACAACCTCAACCAAGGAGGATTCAACAACAACAACAAGAGGCCATGGCGTAATAACATGGCTCCACAAGGGCAAGGTTGAGGAGACCCAGATTTACTCCACCTACCCAAGAGATAGTAAGATTTCACCATGCCCAAATGCAACAAAAGGCACACGGGTATGTATGGCTAGAAATCCCATTTGCTATAAGTGTGGCGTTAGGGCCACTATGCAAATGAATGCCCCGATCCGCCAGATAACCATGGAAGGCCGAATCAAGGTGCCCCGCCCAACCGCTAAGGGCATTCAAGACCAACCCCAAACCACAACAAAGAAGAATAAAGAAGAAAGAGAATGACAAAGAACAGCAGAGACAAGAAGAAACCGCTGCAAGAACAACAGAATCAACAGAGGCAAGCACTCGTCGGCCGCAAGAACCACCAGCCGAGCCTATGCGCTACATAGGCGCGTAACCAGCGTAATCAAGGTAACCTAGCGGTATGGGATTACTTTGCAATATACCTATTATACTGCTCGACACGGGTGCTTCAGATTCTTTCATTTCAAAAGCATGCGCTGATATGTTAGAACTTAACCCCGAGGAAACAAATCAGAAATGAGAATCTCATCACCTATAGGAGGTATTATGACCGTTATACGTGCTTTTCGAACTTAGAATTGAACTTAGCTCAATTAAGGTTCTAGCAAATAACTTGAACGTAATACCTATGGGGGATGTAGATATAATCCTAGGGATGGATTGGTTGGCCGAAAACCATTCCACGATCTTATGCAAGGAGAGAAGAATTTCGATGCAACCACCAGGAAAAGAAGCTACGAATTTCTATGGGATTAGTATGGGAAAGAAAATCCCAATAATATCCGCACTCCAAGCCCGAAGAATGATGAACAAGAAGGAATGTCAAGCATTCCTTGTGTATCTAAATGGAGAGGAAAAGACGGAAGTAAGTGGTCAAGACGGAAATTGTTCGGAATTTCCGCACGCCTTCCCGAGACATTACCAGACTACCCCCGACAGGCAGCTAGAGTTCACAATCGATCCGGAGCCCGGATCAGCCCAAGATCAAAAGCGCCTTACGTAACGGCACCCAAGGAACTCAAGAGTTGAAAATCCAAATTCAAGAGTTATCGACTGGGTTTTATAAGGCCAAGTGTTTCACCATGGGAGCACCGTCCTATTTGTCAAGAAAAGGATGGTTCGTTAAGAATGTGCATCGACACGAGAATTAAACAAATTGACGCTTAAGAACAAATATCCGCTACCAAGGATAGACGATTTGTTCGACCAATTGAGAGTGCAAGTTTATTCTCGAAAATCGATCTTAAGTCGCTACCATCAACTAAAGGTACGACCGAAGATATATCAAAGACGGCATTCAACAAGGTATGGCCACTACGAGTTTGTAGTAGTGCCGCTCGACTAACCAACGCACCGCCGTGTTTATGGATCTTATGAACCGAGTGTTCCATCCATACTGGATAAGTTTGTCTTAGTCTTTATAGATGATATTCTCATCTATTCAAAGAACGAGGAGGAACATAAAGAACACTTGAGAACAAGTGTTACTGCACTCTACGAGCCGAACAACTTTATGCTAAATTCAGCAAGTGTGAATTTCGCTTAAAGAAGTAATATTCCTCGACACATTGTGTCACGGAAGGAATAAAAGTTGATCCGCAAAGGTCGAGGTCAGGTAAGGATGGAAAGCACCACCACTCAAAACGAAATTAAGTTTCAGATTAGTCGGCTACTATAGGAGATTCATTGAAGGATTCTCCAAGATAGCAAGGCCAATGACACGCCATCCGGAAGGGATCAAATTCACATGGATCGATGAGTGTGAGGCAAGTTTCCAAACGTTAAAAGAGAAACCGACTAGTGCACCCAGATTAGCTGTCCCAGATTCAAACAAGGAATATGTTATCTATACCGATGCTTCCAAAATGGACTTGGTTGTGTATTGATGCAAGAAGGAAAGGTAATAGCCACGATCACGACAACTTAGACCACATGAGTTGAACTACCCGACTCATGACTTGAATTGGCAATGTGGTTCACGATTAAAGATTTGGAGACATCATCTTTATGGAGTAAGATGTGAAATCTTTATTGACCACAAAAGTTTAAAATACTTTTTCGAGCAAAAGGATCTGAACACGAGACAAAGGAGATGGCTCGAATTAGTAAAAGACTACGACTGTGGCATAAACTATCATCCAGAAAAGCTAATGTAGTAGCAGATGCCTCGAGTCGAAAGGTCAATCAAAGCTGATGTCTCTCGACAACGGAAGGAAAACTCATCAAGAGTTTGAGAAAATGTCAATAGAGATAGTCGAACCACCAAGGACAATCATGGATAATGTTGCTACACTTACTATGATGTCCGATTTAAGGAATAAAATCATAGAAGAACAAAGAAAGGATGAGGAACTAGAGAAGATAAGGGCTAAAGTGAGAAAAGGAGAACAGAAAAGTTTCAAGGAAGTAGCTGATAACGCTATATTGTTTGAGGAAAGGCTATGCATTCCAAACAATGACGAGCTTAGAAATGAAATCATGAGTGAAGCTCATGATACTCCTTATACCGCCCATCCAGGTAGTACCAAAATGTATCAAGACCTACGAGGAAAGTTCTGGTGGGAAGGAATGAAGAGAGATATAGCCTCATTCGTCGAACGTTGTCTTACTTGTCAACAAGTAAAGGCATTACATCAAAGGCCATATGGAAAGTCTGCAACCTTGGAGATACCCGAATGGAAATGGGACGACATAGCTATGGATTTTGTAACGGGTTTACCAAAGTCACAAAAGGGTAACATCGCTATATGGGTAGTAGTGGATCGCTTTACAAAGTGTGCTCATTTCCTACCAATACGAATCACCCATGGGTCCGGCAAGTTAGCTCAACTATATGTGAAGGAAATTGTACGTCTCGCATGGAATACCCAAATCTATCACTCGATAGAGATTCAAGTTTACTTCAAGATTTTGGGTAAGCTTACAAAAGGAATTGGGAACGGTCAATTTCAAAGACAACTTTTCATCCACGCATGACGGGCAATCGAACGAACGATCCAAACGCTAGAGGATATGTTGAGAACGGTAGTATCGATCGAGGCGCAACTTGGGAACAAGTTTTACCACTTATCGAGTTCGCCACAATAATAGTTATCAGCGACAATCAACATGGCCCCATATGAAGCATTATATGGAAGAAAATGTCGATCGCCACTTTATCGGGATGAAGTTGGTGAAAGAAAATCTTAGGCCCGATACAACCGAGGAAATGATTGAAATTAGCGCCGATAAGACAAAGAATAAAAGAAGCTCGTGATAGCGTAAATCATATGCCGATACCCGTAGATCCGAGCTAGAATTTGAGTGTATGACAAGGTTTTCCTTAAAACCCTCCGCCCAAAGGCATTGTAAGATTTGGGGTAAAGGGAAAGTTGAAACCACGATTTATAGGACCTTACGAGATCCTTGAGAAAATAGGCCCCAGAGCCTATAGATTAGCGCTACCACCAAGCTGGGTAATGTTCATAATGTGTTTCACGTGTCTCAACCGAGGAAATATACGTATGATCCAAAACACGAATACATCATGATGACGTGGTCTTAAATCCCGATATGAGCTACGAAGAGGAACCCGTGGCTATTTTAGACCATAAGGTTCAACAGCTTGAGAAATAAATCAATCCCATAGTGAAAGTCCCATGAGGCACCACGGATGCGAAGAAGTTTACGGGAACTCGAGGACGCCATGAAAGAGCGATACCGAACTCTTTGAGGTATGCAAATTTCGAGGACTAAATTTTTTTAAGGGGTAGAATGTAATATCCCGTAGTTTTAATACTAGATTACGATAATAAATTACGTAATTAGCATTATTAATTCAATAATTAAAATCTTAATTAGTCAACTCGACTTTGACCAAGCATAATTGGATAATTTCGTATGAGATTCATCGAGCCTTAGTGAATTAAGGAATATAATTTTCAATATTCCTTCGAACGTAATTTTCAACGCTGAATGAATTCGACGCTTACGCCTTACAAGATTATTAAGCGCTAAGTTTAATTTCGAAATTCCTATTATTATAGGAATAAATAAAGTTGTAACAAACTTTATTTTGAACATTTTGGAGATAATTGTTATGAGAATTTAGAGACGCTTCAAACGCTCACGCTAGAGATAATGCGATAACTTTAGCATATGATCTCGAATTATAAAATTCAAATTCCTATGATTATATTATTATATAAGAGCATTATTTATCATTAAATAATGCTAGAAAATTTAAGAATGCAATGTACCTTATTTTATGGGTTTCAAAACCCTAAGTATTTAAATTAGGTTTTAAGACCTAAATTATTTTAAATACTTTTCTATGATTAAAATTATTATCTAAGGCATATAATATGTCATATAAATGTGTAGTAGCTATTTTATACAAGAAAATAAAATGTTTGGGAATTACCTTAGTAATTTTCAAAATATGAGTTCTTAAGTATGATTTAATATTTTATTCTTATCTAATTAATGATATATGATAATTATTATATTATTATGATGTCATTAAGGACTAAATGAGGTGTAATATAAGTTGCACAAGTGTGGTGCACACTTGCATGAAAGTGGCTAAAATTTAGGATTTTAGTATGATTTTACGATAAATATCATCCAACAATTAATGAGAGTAATGAGTTGTATCCTATCTTGTATTAGTTGTAAAGTAGCATTAATTAGCTAATAAAACAAATCATCTCATGCTCATTTATTGAAGGAGTTTAAATGTTGAAAAATGGTTGAAAATATTTAATTTCATACTATATAATAGTGACATTCAGATAATAAATATTCGACTTTTCAAAAGCAACTTTATACTATAATAATAATATGATAATAATATAGTATATAATATAAAAATAAATAAAAACCTATCCTAATTAATTAAGATGGGCGAGAATGTCACACATTATGTGACATTATGTGATTAATTCTTTTATTTCATCGATAATTATGATATAAATTAATAATTAAATTATATATATAATAAAATATATAATATAGTAATAAAACAAATAAAATCAATCCTAATCTTCTAATGGTTGGCACACACACACACATTAATATATATATATTGATTAATTAAATGCCAACTAATATACAATGTTGCAAATTAAGGATAAGATAATGATGAGTTGTATATGATAAGATTAAAATTTTGTCTCTAGCTAATGGAGGTGGCCGATTATTTTGACAAAATTAGCAAGTGGTATAAGATATTTTTCATGTAATAATTGTGCTACAACTTGCTTACATCTATAAATATAACATAAGCTCTCCACTAATCCATTTTGCACCCCATTTTCAAAATATAGAGAGAAAATTAAGAGAGAGTTCATCAAATTTTAATCCCAAACTTAGATCATATAAACCTTCAACAATCAAAATCGAAACCGATTAAAAGGTTAGAAATTTTACGAGCTTCGATTACATGCTAGAATTTTCGAATTTCATCCGTTAGAATTTATGTTATGATCTTAGTTTATATATATGATTTTCAAAATTTCAATCATATGCTAATATGTTTAGATATTATGTTTATATGATGTTATTAAGCATGTATATTAATTATATCATGAAATTAAGCATGCTATTAAATTTAATGTTTGGACCAAAACTTAGGGGTTATATATGTTGTTGATTTTAATTTTTAATTGTTGATTTAAGCATGGAATCATAATCTAGGTATTAATTATGCTTATATGAATTTATTTAGAATTTTTGAAAACTATAGCTTATATTTATATGAATACCGAAAATATATAGTATATGTTATAATGTTGTGATATAATTCATGTTTAAGTGTTATAATAGCATATCAAGTGTGTAGATTCATAATATATGGTCAGGAGAATTTATCAAATTTATAAATATTATTTCGACCTAAGTCGAAAATTTAGAAAGTGACTTAGGTAAATTTTATTCAATAAGTCACAATAAATAACAATTATGTTGTAGTAAGCATAATTGAGGGTGATTAATCGAGATATGATTTTATCGAATTTTTAAAATCATTCACGGTTTATTATGAAAACCAAAACTATATGTTAAAAGACTAAGGTGTATAAATTTTATTTGACTAAGGTAATTACATATTATTAATCACATGATAAAATAGTGACATGTGAATTTATAAGAATTTTTGCACAAGTCTAAGTTTATTTAATTAATAATGACCAAAACTTTATATTATATGCATTAATGTTATAAATTTATTTTATCAAGAATAATTACATATTATGATCTAAAATAATGTTTTAGACATAGTATGATTTTATAGGAATTTTGGAACAAGAATTGCACATAAAATGATAAGAATTTCATAATAGTTGAAAAGTCAAATGTCGACTTTTCGTCGACCAAAGTCAAAATTGTTGACTTTGGTCGACTTGGTCAAAATAGTTGATCAAAATCGTCGACCAAGGTCAACGGGCACGCAACCGATAACGCGTGATCAACGTGACGAAGACGCTTAGTAACAATGCTACTTACGCTACGTAAGTACATTAAAACGCACATTATATACTAAAAAGATAGAATACTCTTATATGTTAAGAAATTTCATAATCGACATCAATCGATTAGGAAACGCCAAATTAAGTCCGACGTTAGCTTTATTCGACACGTAGAACGTTATGACTATGTTCGCCTCATCGAACGCGACCGACGCATTCAAAAATAATTTTACGTAGCGCGATACGGACGGACATCGACGAGGAAAGAGACCATAGATAAAGACCACGTACGAGGTGGGCTTTACTCGAAAACCCTTTATTTACGATGCTTTCTTCGAAAAGTATTTATTTACAAGCTTTCAATGAGAAATGATTATGAATCGTTATTCAATTACACGCCCAAAATATTTATGTTTTAACGTATGGATCCTATCATGTTGTCGGGCGAGCCAACGATGTATGTGAATCGCTTATCGGGTCGCCCCAATTTTTTTAAATCGATATCGGATCTTAGTCGATGCGTAATTCGCTAAGATTAACGGTACACCGCGCCATGATCGCGAGCCGTTAGCAACATCATCGGCCGGCCACGGATCCTAGTCGACGAAGTAATCCCCGACTATGTGATTGGGAGCCGTTAGCAACATCTTCGTCGATCACGCGCGCTTGCAGAGGCGAGGCCTACTTCTACGCACGTGAGATCGCTTTATGAGATCGTTATGAATAATTATGTGAACGATACGGATCATACGTAATGTAAAATGCTCAGCAGCTAATCTTTGAGAAATGATAAAGTATTTTGGTATTCACGAGTTATTTCAACTAAAATCCTCGTGTTATACTTACGGGCAAGTAATTAAATGAAATTATTTTCGCATGAGTCCACTAATGCAATCTTGTACTTACCGCATGTTTGTTTTAAACGTGCAGTCGAGTCAATCATGGATGGACAAGTGTCGAGCAATGGAGTTTTTGTTGCTAATAGTTCACCTTGACGATATCGTCATATATGCATTCACATGCTTTCCACTGCTCAAAACACTTTATTATATTTTCGATATTACTTACGTTACCTCCGCATCACCAACTTTTGTTAATGGTCCGCTGGTCTAGTTTGTATGAAATCGCTGTGTGTTTATCTATAAAAGTTTGAAGTTTTCAAAGGTTGTTGGTCATTATGTTCTTAATCCTCGCTAGTTGATGACACCCGCCTAATCCGCACTTTGGAAAGGCGGGGTCACAGCTGGTATCGAGCAGTCGCCCTTTCAACCCTAAAACCTTCTTTCAAAAGTTAAGTCTAGATCGAGTCACTGACTTCTAGAAATCACCGACCGTGCTCAACACTCCATCACATCAAGCTCAACCGAAAAGAGGTAAATTGTTTTCTCGCTTTGATATTGAAAGTTGAAAGTTGAAACAGTTGAACTGAAATTTTGGAAATGAGATTGAATTCACATTTTGAAAACAAAGTGAAAGTTATGAAAGTTTTGGAACGATTCCAAAAGGAAATTTTCAATGTTTTGAGAAAAGTTGACAATTTTATGTCAAAAGTGATATGATAATGAGTTATCGCGGTATGAGACCAAGTTTACTTAAGAATGAAAAATAGTTGACATGATAATGTCAAAAGTGATGCTTAGCTTATCGAAAGCATGAATGCGTAAATTATGTTATGATTTTGAAATATTTATTCAAAGTTTTATCGCTCATTTTGAAAATGGGTATGTTATTCCCAAAAGAACATAGATGCTCTAAGAAGCATGCTCACCTCTTGAACATAGAAGTATGAATTCTAGGAGCTTGATCCCTTTGCAGAACAATAGTGAGATATCGATTTACTTAACGAACGAAAAGTCGATTGAAACGAACTCGAAGTTTTCAACGAAAAGTCGACGAAAGCAAGAAAAGGATCAAAGGTGCAAGACGATGGGTTCGATAAGGACCAGAGAAAGCTAAACAAATTTTGATGAAAATCTCGACGAAGCGGGCACGAGCTCACAATCGTCCGGAAGGAAGTGATTTCGGCGCACAATCGCGCAGGCAGAAAACTGCACTGCGCAGTGTTTTTGTTTTGGCTCGTCTTATTCGCTTGAACTCCGCTTTGCAAACGGTTTTCGCTCACATATTCTTATCTCAACGAACTTCAGTTCATATGAAGGACAGAAATCCTGAATCCTTCTCCAGAATTCGTGAGGAACAGTTGAAGTTAGACTGAAAATTTTGCTAAGAATAGAGAACTTAAGAAGTTGAAAGTAGAAATTCCATAAGTATAATTATGATGTAGAATGAACATAGATCTTTGATGTAAACATTTATCCGCTTATCGATGTGTTTGCTTTATCCGCTAATGATATGTTCTATTCTTTTATCCGCTTATCGATATAGATCGACTTACGCTAGTATTATCCGTGATAGATGGCCACCGTTATTACTCACCGAGGCGAAGGACGATGCCGAGGTTACACCAGAGAAGTCCTTCAAGCCTCATCGCACTTATAGCATGGGTTGGGGCGACGCCCAGGAGAGTTTCGATGAGTTATCTACGATTATGGATGGACGCCCATGAGTACGGTGTGACGGATATGACGGCATCAAGCGGTTACTCACCGATTGCCGCTGATTGGGAAGACTATGCAAGAGAGATATCGGGCGACTATATCTATCGTATGGCATCGACTATGACCGATTGGAGATTTGCCGAGGTTTGTCACCATCTCATATATGTCTACAACAGATATAGGGCTGCACCAAGAGGGCCCTATCTCGCCACCAAGGAGTACACTCGCGTGACGACACACCGAATGGTTATACACGGAAGTTCCTCGAGTGGTCAACCCCGCAGCGTCGAGGTTCATGGAAGCGGAGATCGACCCGAGCATGTGACGAGGGCATCGCGACCCGTGTCATTGGGAGTGCCGCTTCCACCTATGACGCTCGGACATCCGACGCGACCGCACCACCGCCCACCACCAATGACGGCACCCAATCACGAGAGGACATACATGGAAGCATACGCCATCAAGAAGGTTATGTTCCTATGCGCGATGTGTATGCCATAGGGGATGAGAGGGCTGGACCGTCACGTAGGCGTGTTTCGAGAGGAAAGCTCGAGGAGGAATCCGAAGAGGACCCAGAAGAAGAAGAAGATCCTCAAGAGGATCCAAGCGAGGACGAAACTGCAAGGGAGAACCATGGAGACGTGAGCAGAAACATGGACGAAAACGGATATTAGTATACGAGTAGTATGTAATAGGTAGTATGTAGTAGTGATGTTAACAAAGTTATAGAAGCATAGTATTTTGAGACGCCTTATAATCAATATGTAGTTGACAGTAGTATACATAGTACAGAGTGTACTTAGCTTTCTTTTGCGCTTAATGACTTGTACAGAATAGTCCTTCGAGGCAAAGTTTTCCATATATATATGATGATGACCCAAGAATGGGCTTTTATGAACATCAAGTTGTGCGAAAAGAATGATGGTCGCTAAGTTGTTTTATGATACGATTTTATAAAGATGTTACGATATTCAACCGCAATGAACATTATTCAATACTAATTACGCTTTATTAATGTAACGCCGCCGAGACGCACCTCGCCGGAAGTGAGAGGCAGGGAAGAGGAAGAGGCAGGGTAGAGGCAGGATACCACGGGCGTAAAGTGAGGAGATCCCTGCCACCCCACCTCCACCGACCGTAGAGTAGAAGAACTCTTTTTAAGGCAGAACCCGCCCTCCTTCAATGGTAAAGGAAGCCCTGAGGATGCCGAACAGTGGGTCAGGGCTATTGAACGAATTTTTGACTTTCTTCGCTGTACTACGCAAGAGAGGTTATCTTGCGTAACTTTCCAACTCACCGGACCGGCTGACTTCTGGTGGGAAGCGAGGAGAAAGACACTGACCCCGGAACAAATGGAATACTTTACCGACGACTTCAAGACGGAAATGTATGATAAGTACATTCCCAAAAGCTATCCGAACAAAAAGGAGATCAATTTTTCACCCTAAAGTTAGGTAAGATGTCGGTCACCGAGTACGACCGATCGCTCGCGATATGTCTAGATACGCCCGGATATAGTGAACACCGATATGAAAATGTCGAAAAATTCAAGGCAGGATTAAGACACACGAGATAAGGATGTCGCCGGCGGTGTCACGGCGACTTAACTTACGCGAGGCTCTTAGTAGGCATTAGACATAGAGGCGGCAATGCCCAAGAGAAATCTCACACCGACCGGCCACAAAATGTCGGTGACAAAGGAAAGCGAAATGGGAAGGAGGTCCCAATAACAACAACCTCAACCAAGGAGGATTCAACAACAACAAGAGGCCATGGCGTAATAACATGGCTCCACAAGGGCAAGGTTGGAGGAGACCCAGATTTACTCCACCTACCCAAGAGATAGTAAGGATTCACCATGCCCAAATGCAACAAAAGGCACACGGGGTATGTATGGCTAGAATCCCATTTGCTATAAGTGTGGCGTGAAGGGCCACTATGCAAATGAATGCCCCGATCCGCCAGATAACCATGGAAGGCCGAATCAAGGTGCCCCGCCCAACCGTTAAGGGCAATTCAAGATCAACCCCACCACAAGAAGAAGAAGAAAGAGAAAAAGAATGATAAAGAGCATACAGAGACAAGAAGAATCGCTGCAAAGAACAAAGAGAATCAACAGAGGCAAGCACTCGTCGGCCGCAACCAGCTCAGCCGTGAGCCTATGCGCTACATAGGCGCCGTAACCAGCGTAATCAAGGTAACCTAGCGGTATGGGATTACTTTGCAATATACCTATTATACTGCTCGACACGGGTGCTTCAGATTCTTTCATTTCAAAAGCATGCTGATATGTTAGAACTTAACCCCGAGGAAACAAATCAGAAATGAGAATCTCATCACCTATAGGAGGTATTATGACCGTTATACGTGCTTGTTTCGAACTTAGAATTGAACTTAGGCTCAATTAAGGTTCTAGCAAATAACTTGAACGTAATACCCATGGGGATGTAGATATAATCCTAGGGATGGATTGGTGGTCAAAACCATTCCACGATCTTATGCAAGGAGAGAAGAATTTCGATGCAACCACCGGGAAAAGAAGCTACGAATTTCTATGGGATTAGTATGGGAAAGAAAATCCCAATAATATCCGCACTCCAAGCCCGGAGAATGATGAACAAGAAGGAATGTCAAGCATTCCTTGTGTATCTAAATGGAGAGGAAAAGACGGAAGTAAGGGTCGAAGACGTGGAAATTGTTCGGGAATTTCCAGACGTCTTTCCTGAGACATTACCAGGACTACCCCCAGACAGGCAGCCTAGAGTTCACAATTGATCTGGAGCCGGGATCGCCCAAGATCAAAAGCGCCTTACGTAACGGCACCCAAGGAACTCAAGAGTTGAAAATCCAAATTCAAGAGTTATCGACTTGGGTTTTATAAGGCCAAGTGTTTCACCATGGGGAGCACCGTCCTATTTGTCAAGAAAAGGATGGTTCGTTAAGAATGTGCATCGACACGAGAATTAAACAAATTGACGCTTAAGAACAAATATCCGCTACCAAGGATAGACGATTTGTTCGACCAATTGAGAGGTGCAAGTTTATTCTCGAAAATCGATCTTAAGTCGCTACCATCAACTAAAGGTACGACCGAAGATATATCAAAGACGGCATTCAACAAGGTATGGCCACTACGAGTTTGTAGTAGTGCCGCTCGACTAACTAACGCACCGCCGTGTTTATGGATCTTATGAACCGAGTGTTCCATCCATACTGGATAAGTTTGTCTTAGTCTTTATAGATGATATTCTCATCTATTCAAAGAACGAGGAGGAACATAAAGAACACTTGAGAACAAGTTGTTATGCACCTACGAGCCGAACAACTTTATGCTAAATTCAGAAGTGTGAATTTCGCTTAAAGAAGTAATATTCCTCGACACATTGTGTCGCCGGAAGGAATAAAAGTTGATCCGCAAAGGTCGAGGTCAGGTAAGGATGGAAAGCACCACCACTCAAAACGAAATTAAGTTTCTAGATTAGTCGGCTACTATAGGAGATTCATTGAAGGATTCTCCAAGATAGCAAGGCCAATGACACAGCTACTCCGAAAGGGGATCAAATTCACATGGACTGATGAGTGTGAGGCAAGTTTCCAAACGTTAAAAGAGAAACTGACTAGTGCACCGGTATTAGCTGTCCCAGATTCAAACAAGGAATATGTTATCTATACCGATGCTTCCAAAAATGGACTTGGTTGTGTATTGATGCAAGAAGGAAAGGTAATAGCTTACGCATCACGACAACTTAGACCACATGAGTTGAACTACCCGACTCATGACTTGGAATTGGCAGCTGTGGTTCACGCATTAAAGATTTGGAGACATCATCTTTATGGAGTAAGATGTGAAATCTTTACTGACCACAAAAGTTTAAAATACTTTTTCGAGCAAAAGGATCTGAACATGAGACAAAGGAGATGGCTCGAATTAGTAAAAGACTACGACTGTGGCATAAACTATCATCCAGGAAAAGCTAATGTAGTAGCAGATGCCTTGAGTCGTAAAGGTCAATCAAAACTGGATGTCTCTCGACAACGGAAGGAAAACTCATCAAGAGTTTGAGAAAATGTCAATAGAGATAGTCGAACCACCAAGGACAATCATGGATAATGTTGCTACACTTACTATGATGTCCGATTTAAGGAATAAAATCATAGAAGAACAAAGAAAGGATGAGGAACTAGAAAGATAAGGGCTAAAGTGAGAAAAGGAGAATGTAAAGGTTTCAAGGAAGCAGATGATAACGCTATATTGTTTGAGGAAAGGCTATGTATTCCAAACAATGACGAGCTTAGAAATGAAATCATGAGTGAAGCTCATGATACTCCTTATACCGCCCATCCAGCAAGATCAAAATGTACCAAGACCTACGAGGAAAGTTTCGTGGAAGGAATGAAGAGAGATATAGCCTCATTCGTCGAACGTTGTCTTACTTGTCAACAAGTAAAGGCATTACATCAAAGGCCATATGGAAAGTCGCAACCTTGGAGATACCCGAATGGAAATGGGACGACATAGCTATGGATTTTGTAACGGGTTTACCAAAGTCACAAAAGGGTAACATCGCTATATGGGTAGTAGTGGATCGCCTTACAAAGTGTGCTCATTTCCTACCAATACGAATCACCCATGGGTCCGACAAGTTAGCTCAACTATATGTGAAGGAAATTGTACGTCTCGCATGGAATACCAAATCTATCACTCGATAGAGATTCAAGTTTACTTCAAGATTTTGGGTAAGCTTACAAAAGGAATTGGGAACGGTCAATTTCAAAGACGCCTTTTCATCCACGTATGACGGCCAATCGAACGAACGATCCAAACGCTAGAGGATATGTTGAGAACGGTAGTATCGATCGAGGCGCAACTTGGGAACAAGTTTTACCACTTATCGAGTTCGCCACAATAATAGTTATCAGCGACAATCAACATGGCCCCATATGAAGCATTATATGGAAGAAAATGTCGATCGCCACTTTACGGGATGAAGTTGGTGAAAGAAAATCTTAGGCCCGATACAATGAGGAAATGATTGAAATTGTGCGCCGATAAGACAAAGAATAAAAGAAGCTCGTGATAGCGTAAATCATATGCCGATACCCGAGATCCGAGCTAGAATTTGAGTGTGGAGACAAGGTTTTCCTTAAAACCCTCCGTCCAAAGGCATTGTAAGATTTGGGGTAAAGGGAAAGTTGAAACCACGATTTATAGGACCTTACGAGATCCTTGAGAAAATAGGCCCCAGAGCCTATAGATTAGCATTACCACCAAGCTGGGTAATGTTCATAATGTGTTTCACGTGTCTCAACCGAGGAAATACGTATGATCCAAAACACGAATACATCATGATGACGTGGTCTTAAATCCCGATATGAGCTACTAAGAGGAACCCGTGGCTATTTTGGACCATAAAGTTCAACAGCTTGAGAAATAAATCAATCCCAATAGTGAAAGTCCCATGGGCACCACGGATGCGAAGAAGTTACGGGAACTCGAGGACGCCATGAAAGAGCGATACCGAACTCTTTGAGGTATGCAAATTTCGAGGACTAAATTTTTTAAGGGGGTAGAATGTAATATCCCGTAGTTTTAATACTAGATTACGATAATTAATTACGTAATTAGCATTATTAATTCAATAATTAAAATCTTAATTAGTCAACTCGACTTTGACCAAGCATAATTGGATAATTTCGTATGAGATTCATCGAGCCTTAGTGAATTAAGGAATATAATTTTCAATATTCCTTCGAACGTAATTTTCAACGCTGAATGAATTCGACGCTTACGCCTTACAAGATATAAGCGCTTAAGCTTAATTTCAAATTCCTATTATTATAGGAATAAATAAAGTTGTAACAAACTTTATTTTGAACATTTTGGAGATAATTGTTATGAGAATTTAGAGACGCTTCAAACGCTCACGCTAGAGATAATGCGATAACTTTAGCATATGATCTCGAATTATAAAATTCAAATTCCTATGATTATATTATTATATAAGAGCATTATTTATCATTAAATAATGCTAGAAAATTTAAGAATGCAATGTACCTTATTTTATGGGTTTCAAAACCCTAAGTATTTAAATTAGGTTTTAAGACCTAAATTATTTTAAATACTTTTCTATGATTAAAATTATTATCTAAGGCATATAATATGTCATATAAATGTGTAGTAGCTATTTTATACAAGAAAATAAAATATTTGAAATACCTTAGTAATTTTCAAAATATGAGTTCTTAAGTATGATTTAATATTTTATTCTTATCTAATTAATGATATATGATAATTATTATATTATTATGATGTCATTAAGGACTAAATGAGGTGTAATATAAGTTGCACAAGTGTGGTGCACACTTGCATGAAAGTGGCTAAAATTTTAGCCATTTTTAGTATGATTTTATGTATTAAATATCATCCAACAATTAATGAGAGTAATGAGTTGTATCCTATCTTGTATTAGGTGTAAAGTAGCATTAATTAGCTAATAAAACAAATCATCTCATGCTCATTTATTGAAGGAGCCGAAAATGTTGAAAAAATGGTTGAAAAATTTTGATTTCATACTATATATTAGTGCCATTCAGATAGTGAAATATTCGACTTTTCAAAGCAACTTTATACTATATTAATAATATGATAATAATATAGTATATAATATAAAAATAATAAAATTTATCCTAATTAATTAAGATTGTTTAGAATGTCACAAATGTGACATTATGTGATTAATTCATTTTATTTCATGATAATTATGATATAAATTTATAAATTAATTATTATATAGTATAATAAAATATATAATATAGTAATAAAACAAATAAAATCAATCCTAATCTTCTAATGGTTGGCTTACACACACACACATTATTAATATATATGAATTTAATTAATTAAATGCCAACTAATATAATACAAGTTGCAATTTAAGGATAAGATAACATCATGAGTTGTATATGATAAGATTAAAATTTTGTCTCCTAGCTAATGGAGGGGCCGATTATTTTGACAAAATTAGCAAGTGTATTAGATATTTTCATGTAATAATTGTGCTACAACTTGCTAACATCTATAAATATAACATAAGCTCTCCACTAATCCATTTTGCACCCCCATTTTCGAAACCTTAGAGAGAAAATTTGAGAGAGAGTTCATCAAATTCCCATCCCAAACTTAGATCATATAAACCTTCAACAATAAAATCGAAACCGATTAAAAGGTTAGAAATTTTACGAGCTTCGATTACATGCTAGAATTTTCGATTTTCATCCGTTAGAATTTATGTTATGATCTTAGTTTATATATATGATTTTCAAAATTTTAATCATATGCTAAAATGTTTAGATATTATGTTTATATGATGTTATTAAGCATGTATATTAATTATATCATGAAATTAAGCATGCTATTAAATTTATTGTTTGGACCGAAAACTTAGGGGTTATATATGTTGTTGATTTTAATTTTAATTGTTGATTTAAGCATGGAATCATAATCTAGGTATTAATTATGCTTATATGAATTTATTTAGAATTTTTGAAAACTATAGCTTATATTTATATGAATACCGAAAATATATAGTATATGTTATAATGTTGTGATATAATTCATGTTTAAGTGTTATAATAGCATATCAAGTGTGTAGATTCATAATATATGGTTGTGAGAATTTATCAAATTTATAAATATTATTTCGACCTAAGTCGAAAATTTAGAAAGTGACTTAGGTAAATTTTATTCAATAAGTCACAATAAATAACAATTATGTTGTAGTAAGCATAATTGAGGGTGATTAATCGAGATATGATTTTATCGAATTTTTAAAATCATTCACGGGTTTATTATGAAAACCGAAAACTATAGTTATAATACTAAGGTGTATAAATTTTATTTGACTAAGGTAATTACATATTATTAATCACATGATAAAATAGTGTGACATGTGAATTTATAAGAATTTTTGCACAAGTCTAAGTTTATTTAATTAATAATACCGAAAACTTTATATTATATGCATTAATGTTATAAATTTATTTTATCAAGAATAATTACATATTATGATCTAAAATAATGTTTTAGACATAGTATGATTTTATAGGAATTTTGGAACAAGAATTGCACATAAAATGATAAGAATTTCATAATAGTTGAAAAGTCAAATGTTGACTTTTCGTCGACCAAAGTCAAAATTGTTGACTTTTGGTCGACTTGGTCAAAATAGTTGATCAAAATCGTCGACCAAGGTCAACGGGCACGCAATTCGATAACGCGTGATCAATGTGACGAAGACGCTTAGTAACAATGCTACTTACGCTACGTAAGTACATTAAAACGCACATTATATACTAAAAAGGTAGAATATCCCTTTATATGTTAAGAAATTTCATAATCGACATCAATCGATTAGGAAACGCCAAATTAAGTCCGACGTTAATTTTATTCGACACGTAGAACGTTATAGACTATGTTCGCCTCATCGAACGCGACCGACGACTAAAATGATTTTACGTAAGCGATACGCGGACGGACATCGACGAGGAAAGAGACCATAGATAAAGACCCACGTACGAGGCGGGCTTTACGAAAACCCTTTATTTACGATGCTTTCTTCGAAAAGTATTTATTTACAAGCTTTCACTGAGAAATGATTATGAATCGTTATTCAATTACATGCCCAAAATATTTATGTTTTAACGTACGGATCCTATCATGTTGTTGGGCGAGCCAACGATGTATGTGAATCGCTTATCGGGTCGCCCCAATTTTTAAATCGATATCGGATCTTAGTCGATGCGTAATTCTCGCTAAGATTAACGTACACCGCTTTTGATCGTGAGCCGTTAGCAACATCATCGGCCGGCCATGGATCCTAGTCGACGAAGTAATCCCCGACTATGTGATTGGGAGCCGTTAGCAACATCTTCGTCGATCACGCGCCAGAGAAGGAGGCCTACTTACGCACGTGAGATCGCTTTATGAGATCGTTATGAATAATTATGTGAATGATACGGATCATACGTAATGTAAAATGCCCAAGCAGCTAATCTTTGAGAAATGATAAAGATTTTGGTATTCACGAGTTATTTCAACTAAAATCCTCGTGTTATACTTACGGGCAATGTAATTAAATGAAATGATTTCGCATGAGTCCACTAATGCAATCTTGTACTTAGCCCCGCATGTTTGTTTTAAACGTGCAGTCGAGTCAATGGATGGATGGAAGTGTCGAGCAATGGAGTTTTTGTCGCTAATAGTTCACCTTGATGATATCGTCATATATGCATTCACATGCTTTCACTGCTCAAAACACTTTATTATATTTTTGATATTACTTATGTTACCTCCGCATCGCTTGAATCCTTTTGTTAATGGTCCGCTGGTCTAGTTTGTATGAAATCGCTGTGTGTTTATCTATAAAAGTTCGACGTTTTGAAAGGTTGTTGGTCATTATGTTCTTAATCCTCGCTAGTAGTTGACAAATCCTGCCTAATCCGTACTTTAATCGGTGGCGAATACGATCATCTTCTAATTCTTCAAGTATGATTTCAACTTTGGATTTATGATTTTCATATAGTCTTTTTCTAAGAATCATCGTTAGTGCTAATAAAGACCTTCTGATCCTTAGGACTATAGAAATAACCACCTTTCGTTCCTCTAGGATAACCAATAAACAACCTTTCTTCAGATCTAGCCTCCAACTTGTCAGCTTTCTTGTTCAGCACATGTGTTGGACTACCCCATATCTTTATGTGGTTTAAACTAGGCTTGCGCCCAAAGCATAACTCGAAAGGGGTCTTATCGACTGACTTGGACGATACTAGATTGAGCAAGTATGCCGCTGTTTCTAAGGTATACCCCCAGAATGAAATAGATAATGTTGCATAACTCATCATTGATCTAACCATTTCTAAGAGAGTCCTATTTCTTCGCTCTGACACGCCATTTTGTTGTGGTGTGCCCGGTGTAGTGAGCTGGGAGGTAATCCCACACTACACCAAATAGTCCTAGAACTTGTTACTGAGGTATTCACCACCATGATCAGACCGCAGTGACTTGATACTCTTACCTAGCTTCGTCTCCACTTCCGCCTTAAATTCTTTGAATTTCTCAAAGCATTCAGACTTGCAGTGAAGCAGGTATATGTATCCGTACCTCGAGTAATCGTCAATTAAAGTGACAAAATACTTGTACCTCCACGAGCTTTTGTGGACATCGGTCCACACAGTCGAATGGACTAGCTCCAACACTTCTTTGGCTCTATAACCCTTCGGTTTGAAGGGTCTGGTCGACATCTTTCCTTCTATACGGGATTCGTAGACTGGGAACGGAGTAACTGTAATTTCACCCAACGCTCCATTCTTAGCCAGTCTTTGGACCTTATTTAGATTGATGTGACATAATCTAAGATGCCAAATAAATGTGGTATCATCTAGCGAAGAAAACTTCATTTTCTTAAGGTTTGATATAGATGCAACATAAGTAAAGGTATTATGTTTGGCAGAAATAGTATAAAGTGAATTATATAAAGTGCCACCACAGATAACTTCGTCATTTCTTATGATAGAAACACCACTATCAAAATTAACAGAATATCCATGTATAAATAGCTTGGAAACAGAAATAAGGTTCCGCCGAAACTCCGGCACATATAAAACGTCTTTTAATACTAAAATTGATCTATCAAAGCATAAAGAAACATCTCCAACTGCAACAACCTCGACTTTCGCCGCGTTGCCCATGGAGATCGTTATCTCGCCATCAAGCAGCTCCCTTGTCCGCAGGAACCCCTACAAGGTGTAACAAACATGATCAATCGCACTCGTAACAAACATGATCAATCGCACTCGTAGAAGGATGATATCGAACTTGGCTTCGCCGTCAATACCTCCTCCTAACTGATCAAGACTATCCATAAGATGAGTCATGTGGAAGACATGTTCATGGACCGAACTTCCTTCTTCCATCCTACACGCCAAGATTTCTCTCATTGTGTGGAAACGGACTGTCCGATCCGATTGCCCAAACTTACTCTCGAAACTTGACCATATTTCAGTCACGCTCACCATCAACGATCGATGCGGTGCAAGCCTTTGGACATAGTAGTCATCATATAGCATTTGGCCATATTATTTGACTTATGCCAAAGTCTGCTCGACTCTCGCATGCTCATTCGTCGATGCATCAATAAGGGCATCGGGTTTGGGAGTAGTGAGAACAAACATGTGTTCTTCGACGATAAGAACATATTTCATGTTTCGTTCCACTCGATAAATTTGGACCGGATAGAGGATTTTGTGCGAGCATATTGATAATCGGTGTAAGAGACATATCTGAAAAACAATATAAACACATAAGCATACGATCGCACATAATTCGTAACAATAATATTGTAACGTTTTAATAAAACAATATTAATTGAAACCTCCAATCGCCCAAGGAATCCCACATGCAAGCCACGCGTGTGGACGTTTACACATGAACCCCTCGACCAGACTAAAATATACCTTTTAGTCGTTGAATTTTAATCCATGTCAACTTATCCTTATGTCAAATGAAATTAATGATTAGACCTTACTAGACCACATCACTATCACAAGAAGGGACTTCACGGGAAGTTGTACTTAAGATGATGTCTAAGCAATGACCACAATTTTGACAGCATAAAATGAATTCTTAGAATTGGCATACTCACTCGGATCATACCGTTTCCAATCCAAAATTCTTTTGTCATCTCACTTTAAATCTATCTCTAGAGAACTTATGAAAATCGCATATGTAAGCCACGCGTGTGGACATTTACACATGAAACTCTCACTTCTCAATCGATTAAAATATTTTATTTAGAAATCTCATCTAACAAACTTATGACAAACAGTGCAAGCAAGCCACGCGTGTGGACGTTTACTCAAAATGCGTATCACTTTGTTTAGAGATCAAAAAGTGAAGGTCTTGACATCTTAATTTTAAAAATTAATATGTCGGGTTTCTTGCTTAGTCTTTTGTTTCAAAAGGTTTGTCCATGCAGATCACGTAATCCTAGCATGCTTTCTATAGAACTCAACATGTAAAACATGCTCGCAGAATTCTAAAATATGCTTAAAAAAACACGATAAACCTAGCATTCTTACTATGTAAATCCAATCACGAAAATATACAACATGTTTATCTACGTAATTAAACATACATAGCATGCTTCTGCATAATTTAAACATCCACGACATGCTTTGAACGATAAAAATAAAATAAATTCGTTCATCGTGGCCCACTTGTGGATCCTGTACATCCTTGCCTAATTTATTACATAAATTTGCAAAGTATAGATCTTCAAAAATCTCGAAACGGGCCTCGCGTGCACGGGCACAGACCGGATTCGTCAAAATTGGATTTGGGTCGAGAATTTAAAAAACGGGCCAGAACTGTGGATCGGGCCGAGTCAGTCGTAAAATTGGAACCGGTCGAAAAAACTGGTGGCCGCGGCGGGCGGGTTGGCCCAGTGGATCGGGCGGGCGCTGAGGCACAACCCATAGCGCGCCCAGCCACCTAGCCTCACTCCGCCGCCCTACTGCCGAGAATTGTCGAGGCTGTTCGAGCATCGTCTGCCGAGCCTCGCCTGGACGCACAGCACCATCGCCGCCCCTACCGACTCGAGCTGCCGAGGTGTGTCGGGCATCGTCTCGCAGCCTGGCCGAGAGGCCCTGCGCCGTGCCGCCCGTCCCTGCCGGGAGATGCTGCCGAGTCTTCTGCGCGCCGACTCAGCAATCTGCGCGTGACTCGCTACCGCCGCCGACGTCGCCGGAAGACCGCCGAGGTATGCCGAGCGGCGGCGTGCTGCGCCGCCGAGGCCGCCCAGGCGATGTCGAGAAAACTCACGCGCGCACGTCTAGCGCCGAGGCGTGCCGAGGCATCCGTATGAAAACCGCACGCCCGCACGCCCAACCTGCCGATGCTACCGAGAGCTCCCGTGCGCGTACGCTCAACGCCGAGGCATGTCGAGGCATCCGCGTGGAAATCACGTGCCCCGCACGCCTGACTGCCGAGACCTGCCCGCCCGATGCTGCCGGAAGCTGCCGTAGCCATCCGCGCATGAGCTGTCGGATCTGCCGAGAAGCCCACGCTTCACGCCGAGACCCGTACGCGAGCTGTCGATGGATCTGCGCGCTAGGGCTGTGTCTCGTCGTGCCTCGTCGTGCGATGGTTTCCGGCCAGCCTCCCATCGCGCCGTGCGATGGGACTCGATCGTCTCGTTCTTCGTGTTCTTCGTCTTTGTTTCTCTTTTACATATTAGATTTACAAAAAAAATCCTAATCTAACCATGAATTTTTTCGTGGTGAAAAACGAAATCCGACAAAATAAAACGAGCCACGATGAATGACAGATCCACAATTAATTAATTACGCACGTAATAATCAAACGTGAATTAATCCAACAGAGCCAAGATTCTGATCCCAGACTCTAATACCAATTGATGGGAAATCTGATTTTAACCCTCTCCCGATGATCTATCTTGGATGTTTAATTCACCATACATTGATTATATACCTAGCATGCACCTATATAATTAATTGCAACACGTTGGTGTTTTCTCGTGTTTACCTGCGAATTTGTCTGGTAAGGAATTGGATCAAGACTCGTGCTTTGATCTTCTGGACTGTATCCCGATTGCCAAAACTCCAATGCCGAGTGAGAACAATCTATGGAAAGTACTACAGAAATTCCCCTTCTTCCACACCTTGAGATTTTCGAAAATCCTAACTATTGGAATAGTATAATTTTGAAAATTCTTCTCTTAGGATTAGGTTTTGATTTTTCTCACCTTATATTTATAATGCAACCCTAAATCCTATATGGATAGGATTCTCTGCATATCTAATAAATATAATAATATCTCTTCAGATAGAGAGGATCAGAACAGAGTCCCAGAGAGACTCTTTAAGTGGTGGACGAAAATTCTCGTAGCATCAGGTCTGGATGGACCAGCCTAGGGATCAAATACAATGAATAAAGGTGGGCCTCAAATAAATTAATTATCTTATGTTCAGCCCAGAACATAAATTAATTAATAAACATTTATTCATGCCACTAGAGAATAAATGCTGACTTACCCCTTTATTTCGGAAGTTGAGATGGGCTCGCACTTAGACTTCACGAATCCCCGTATTTATGATATCGTACGTCTATTAATTATTTTACTGCTCGATCGCTTAAAATAATTAATCTCTTTAATTCTTAAGTAGTACCACTCAACCTTATTATTGTACTTGAGATAACTCAACTGCAAGGTTTAATACAATAAACCTTTTGAGCTCCTTAAGGGGACGTCATCATCCTAAACGGATAAGGTGACTCGATAGGTAACTAGCATGACATACAAGCACTGCCACCACCCAAGATGCGGAAAATATTGGGTTATCTCATGTAACCCTCACCCATAACAAGTCAAAGTGATGGTCAGCAACTCATACTCACCTAATACCTTATCGAGGTTTAGATCAACGTAAAGTCACCGAGATCTAGGTTCTTCATGACAGTCAGATAGAAGAACTCATCTCACTGTGATCCATCAATACGTCTGAGACGTACCAGTATAGACAAGCAACCAAGTCAAGTCACTTCTTATCTATACCGTAGCCTATACCAACAACTCGTCCTCAAGTTGTCTCGGCTGTGATTATTTTTATATCTCATTAAGCTTGACCAATCATACAGACTTCTATGATCTACTACACACTATATGATCTAACTTATATATGAGATAAAGGGACATAAATACGCAATCAAGTAAACAATTAAGATAGGAGATTGTAATAGTGGTAACAGGAATCATTGTATACAAGCTCAACCAAAACTGCTTCCAGTATACAAATCCAACATAAAGTGGAGCCAAAATATGAGGGTGGTCAAGCAAGGGCCAATCTTTACGATAGCGAAGAGGAGAAAATCCATACTTATAGCATTCAATCAAGGTCAATTTATAGTAAAAACTACCAATGAATTCTTGAGGATCCTCCCTTTATGAAGGATACAACTCGCATGATAACATGGGATCATAGTTAGCTCCCAAGCCCTACAACCACATTCTCTCTCATTAAGATCCACAACATAAGAGTCATCTGACTTATGCACCTTGTACTTACCACCAATTGTTGGTCTCACATCACAAAACCTAACAGAATCACCAATCTTTTTCAATTTCTTTTGAATTTCTAGACATAACTGGTCAGTACTAAAATCAATAGCAACTAATTGATTGTAAATTTTAGTCATAATACTGGTGATAATATCTCCAAGAATATCAATCAATGGCTTATCCCTAGACTTCAAGATATACGCATTAAAAGTCTCACATATGTTGTTCACCACGGAGTCTGCCTTTGTGATCGAATTGATTAAAGACTTACAGAATGCAGATGGCCCCTTATTGATAAAATCATCAGTAGCTCATGGGCTTTCTTCCTTTAAACTGTTAAGCCAGAAATTATACTCTGATGTTGTAGTTTCCCTAACGATATTCCAAAACAAATGCTTGAACTTTTTACCGAAGAATTGCTTTTTCCAATTTGCATAAACGTGCCTTGCACAGTTTCTATGTTTGCTGTGAGGAGCTAGGGCTGCAATGTCGTTTATCAAACCATGTAGATAAAACGAATACAACTGTTAAGTTATTTTATTTTGATGCAATTAAAATGCCACATCAAACTATAAGTATCTTTTGCTTGTCACTCATGAATGTCCATCCAAGTCCGTAAGTGATGTTCAAGTCCTCAAATAACAGCTTGAAAAACCAACTCCAAGTTTCTTTAGTTTCTTTTTCAACCACTGCCCAAGCAACATGATCATCCTATTATTACAATCCTTTGACACCGCATCAAGTAAAACTCCACCTAGCACTGTCTTGAGAAAGCATGCATCGAACCCAATAAATCTTCTACAACCAACAAGAAACCCCTTTCTGAGGGTTGAGAAACCAACATAAATGTGCTCAAAAACAGGCTTGCCATCAACCTTTAGATGTGTCTTCAACTCGAACCTGCCCTCTTTGTCATTCCTTTTTAACTCAGCCACATATGAGCCAAGCTTCGAATAATGCTCAATTAGTGTACCCCTAATTTGCTCTGTAGCAAATACTAGTAATAATAGTCAACTCATGAGCAAGGTAGACATCAGCCTCCATTTCAGAAGCAAGCATGTATGGATTCTTTTTCAACTTCGGTAAGAAATAGTTAGCCAACCAACTAGCATTTTCTTGTCTATTCTTGCACGAAAATGTGCATTTATGAGTGCCTTTAAGTGTCTTATAACACATGTAGGTTCACCATTTATCCTACTGGCGTACAACTTCCATTTTACAACCTTCTTTGCAAATAGCTTGTATCTTAACATGTGCACTCTTATTCCACTTGATGTCGTAACCATTTCCAATTGCCCAATCTTTTACAACCTTTTGGCATTCTTTGGTGTCACTAAATGCCAACCCTATTTCCATCTTAACATCTTTTGGAGCACAAGTGTCTAAATACATCTTGCGAATCACATTTGACTTTTAATCTTTCAATATTTCTATAGAAGCATCCGAATCCACTTCATCCACCTGCATGTCACCCATTTCATCCATAACCCGTAATTCTCATTCGTGTTGTTCCCCCATTTTTACTCCATCATACATAATTGGGTCATTCTCAACAAAATTCCCATTTTCTTTATATTGCCTCAATATTTTCCTAGCCTGTAGGAACTCTTCTTCATCCTCTGAAAATTCAGCATCTATCATCCCATCACTATCATACATAATATTTTTTGTATTCTCCTTAGAAAGCTCAACATACACACTCAAGATTTTTTGCTCTTTGTCAAAACATTGTAACACAGCACTACCGTACCCACCATCATCGTTCACAAAAAAAAAATTCTGTAGAATTTGGCTTTCTAAATGCATATTAAACAAAGTCTTCATATCCCACATTAATGACAAAAAATTCATCAAGAAATCGAGAACCATACTCCAATACATCATATTCTTTACACTACCAGACACTCACCCCCAACATAATCACGATTATCCACAAATTTTCCACAATGTAACACTCTAATCTTCACTAAATCACGATCTGACATAATGCACAAACCACAAATATATATGAAAATCATATTTTGGCAACTAGGGTTTCAAAAACGAGAAAAATACACTTAAATAATATTGTGTGATGTTAATAATCAACAGAATAAAATTTTCCCCAGATTAAACAATTAAAGATTAAAAAAAAGACATTACCTTATTGTCGACAATGTGGTCCCGAATGGCTCCACCTTGTAGACTTCGTCGTGTTGCACCAATTAAAAATTCGAACGAGATGAAAAAGAAGATTTTTTGTGTCCCCTTATGCGAAGACTTTTAGTTGTCTTTCTATGGTTTTTCTTTGTTCATTGATTATGTCGTCTTTCTTACAGTTTCAAGATTTTTGAATGGATTTCTTCAAGAACTTTTCTCTTAAAGTGCTTTTCTTTGTTCTTAAGCAAAATGTGAGAAGGGCTTTTTTTATTTTTATTTTTTTCTAGACGATTATGCTTAAAAGACATTAAGTGATGTGGATTCTTGAGCTAATACACATGGCTTCTTTTTTTAATTGATGTGGCGTCTTACATGACTCTCCGGCAGCCACGTCCAGCATCTATTCCCCGGAAATCGACCTCCTGAACATCAATAGAATTTTTTTGAAACGTTAGGGACTAAAACAATAATATGCTTATATTTGAACATTAAATAAACCATCGCAAAACGTTGTGACATAAAGTGATATTTACCATTTAAATATTGTGGGTATGAAATAATATGTTTACTTACTATAACAACTAAATCATAATGTGCAATTCTCGACCCACTATCAACTAACTATTGGCCCATCTCTCAGGCCCAACAACACACCCTACACATTTTCAGGACCTAGAACGGCGTCGTATTACAGGGGGCAAAACTGTCAATTACCGAAGGGAAAACAAAGGGGATTATAGGCTCAATCCAAACCCCTAAAAATACAGCGACTTTGCAGTATCTAAACTCTTTCTCTATCTTACACACTCCCTCTCTCTCTCCTCAATTCCGCGGCGTAGATCCGATCCGAGGAGTTTTGGTCCCTCGTCGCCGCAAAAATCAACACCTGAATCACCGTCTCTCTCTTCAGATCTCTCTTTTGATTCAGGTAACTTCATCGTATCTTTGTTTTCCCGCTTTAAAAGCTTGTGTTTTATTCGCGTTTCTATGCTCGTCGGATTCGGTTGATGTGCAGATGCCTTGATTTTTTTTCGATCGGGATGTATTACGTTTCTTTTTACCTTTTTACAGTCTTTTTTGAATCGTTTTTTATTTATTTGGAAGATCTGCTTTTGTGTTGTTTGTTTGAATATTTTTATTTTATTTTTCTGAGATTTTGTTTCTAGAGCTTCTATTCGCATCTTCATCATGTTGTTTTTTTTTGCTTCCGAACTGTAGTCTTACCTCTTGACTTGGCGGTCGGAGTGAGAAATGAACTGAATATTTGTGCTTTGATGCTTCTTTGACAAATTTACCTTTTGAGATTCGTAGCTTTTGAACCTTCGTTTTTAGCTTATTTTGTACTTTTTTTATTTAGTGAGTGCTTTGGCAATTCTTATTTTTTATTCTGGTTTTGATCTTACACTGCTACTGTATTGTTAACAGTCAGCTGTGCATTGAGTAAAAAATGTAAACTGAAGGAGATTTTGTTCCTCTACTTAATTATTGGTGTATTTGGGATTGTTGAACATTGTGTAAATGTTATTGGTAAGTATATTATTTATAGTTGTCATTTGAAGTTACATATATTGTAATTTGGTGCAATATTATATGGAAATGGGTAACTGATTTCTTACTGACATGATGAGCTGTCCCTTGGAGTCATCATAATATCTGATGTTTTTCCTGGGTGATTTTAAATTCTTTTATATGGATTTTTTTTCGCTGCATATGTTCCCTACAGAAGAGAACCTACTTCCCTCTTTGTGTTATAGAACCAGAAAATATACTTTGTAATAGTTCAGCTTTTGAATTATTCTGCACAATTGCTGTTGTCTAGGATCAGATTTGACTATATTCCCACAAGTAGCTGATGTTACGGATTTGAGGAGTTTTGATGAGTATTAAGCTGTGTTTATTCTAATTGAATTGTGTGCATTTCTGATATTGTTCTTCACATATTAACAGCACATATATTATTTTGCTTATTATGTTTGTCTTTACTGGCAGTCATGGCTGGATTAGCACCCGAAGGCTCTCAATTTGATGCTCGCCAGTTTGATACGAAAATGAATGAGCTGTTAGTTTTCTTATTCACTTGCTTCCATCTTGTCTACTGCTCCACAAAGAAGTTTTTAGTATTATTAGTGTTTGTTACTACTCGTGTTCTCTAACTGTTCGGATGAATGTTTACAGACTTGGAACAGAAGGCGGCGAGGAATTCTTCACAAGCTATGATGAGGTCTACGACAGTTTTGATGCCATGGGCTTGCAGGAAAATCTTCTTAGAGGCATCTATGCCTATGGTACTTGAACATAAAACTTTTAAAAAACTTACTAGATGGCTTATTAATTATGTATGATATAACTAAAGTATTCAGATCAACCTCATTTTCTTTGAAGTGTTCTTACTGTAAAGTTGAAGTACTTGTTTGTTTTTCTTTCTTTGAAGGTTTTGAGAAGCCATCTGCAATTCAGCAGAGAGGTATTGTTCCCTTCTGCAAGGGCCTTGATGTGATTCAACAAGCCCAATCTGGAACTGGGAAAACTGCAACCTTCTGCTCTGGGATCCTTCAGCAGCTAGACTATAACATCGTTGAATGCCAGGCTCTCGTTCTGGCACCTACCCGTGAGCTCGCCCAGCAAATTGAGAAGGTGATGAGAGCATTGGGTGATTATCTTGGTGTCAAAGTTCATGCTTGCGTTGGAGGTACCAGTGTGCGTGAAGATCAGCGCATTCTGTCCAGTGGGGTCCATGTCGTGGTTGGTACACCTGGACGTGTGTTTGACATGTTGAGAAGGCAGTCTCTGCGCCCTGACTACATCAAAATGTTCGTGTTGGACGAGGCTGATGAAATGCTCTCCAGAGGGTTTAAGGATCAGGTTCTCACTTCTTCCAATTTGCCTTCACATTTTCTTTCTCCGCTCCAATCTAGTCGCTACTTAGATTTTGAGTTATTGTATGAGGTGATCTGGTCTCCTGTCAGGACATCCACACCGATTAGGGTTAAGAAACCCTAATCGGGTGTGGTCCCCACACATCCTCACATGAGGATGTCCTCATATGAGACTGTCATACTGTATATGGTAGGCAGTTATGGCCTGTCACTAGTAGTTAACAAAGTTACACCATTTTCTCCAACTTGAAGGTGGTTTTATCTATGTGCTTCTTCATCGACTAATTTCTATCTAACGGCTGTAATTTTTTCTATCAGATCTACGACATCTTCCAGTTGCTGCCACCCAAGATTCAAGTCGGTGTATTTTCCGCCACCATGCCGCCGGAGGCTCTCGAGATCACTAGGAAATTCATGAACAAGCCTGTCCGCATCCTCGTGAAGCGTGACGAGCTGACCCTCGAGGGTATCAAGCAGTTCTACGTCAATGTGGACAAGGAGGACTGGAAGCTCGAGACCCTCTGCGATCTCTATGAGACCCTGGCCATCACGCAGAGCGTCATCTTCGTCAACACGAGGCGCAAGGTCGACTGGCTGACTGACAAGATGCGCAGCCGTGACCACACCGTCTCCGCCACCCACGGTGACATGGATCAGAACACGAGAGACATCATCATGCGGGAGTTCCGATCCGGTTCCTCCCGTGTCCTCATCACCACGGATCTCCTGGCTCGTGGTATTGATGTGCAGCAGGTCTCCCTTGTCATCAACTACGATCTCCCGACACAGCCGGAGAACTACCTCCACCGTATTGGACGAAGTGGGCGGTTTGGGAGGAAGGGTGTCGCCATAAATTTTGTGACCAAGGATGACGAGCGCATGCTCTTCGACATTCAAAAGTTCTACAACGTCACTGTGGAGGAGCTCCCAGCCAATGTTGCTGACCTTCTCTAGAGGAGGGGTTTTGAGGTGCAAGAGGTTAAATTTTCCTTGTTTGGAGTAACTTATGCCCTTATTTTCCTAGGTTAGTTTTTAACGTGTGAAAGGGAGATTTTAAGTGCCATTATTTGGAGGTGACTTCCATCTCCCAACGTTGTTGCAGTCCCAAAACTTATTACAAAATTTTTGGTTTTTTGTCTGTGTTGTAATTGTCAAAAGAATTTGGATGATATTTGGATTTCGTATTTGAGTATTTTAAGTTTAATCGTTTTTGCTTGGCTTTGTTTCGTTATGTGATATATTTGTATCATGTAGATGCTACCGAAATATTTATATCGTCTCTACTCAGGTTCTTTATATTGGTGAATGGATGACTTTCTTGTGTAATCAATTTGTAGCTTTTTTCGAATGTTTCATTTTTGTTTAACTTTTAAACCATTCTTTAGGTTTTAGTTTTAATGAAATTATTAGTTAAATAACTCGTGATATCTCACTCAGTTGTGTGTCAGTGAACTGTGAGAGGATAGAAATCTTGAAAACAATTTATTTAAATTTTGAATGGGTCTATGTCTACCCTTTCGCTAAAGATTACTGGTCAATTATTTTATGGACTTATCCCTGGATAACAATTGTAGTATTCTTGTTTCTTTTTTACTACTATTTTCGTCCTAATATTCATGGTATGTTTTCTTTTTGGATTGTTTCATTAAATTGGTTCGTTTTCAAAAAAGGAAATACTTTTACACTAAAAAGTGCTTCGAATTTTGTATCACTTATTATTTTACACACAAAATATAATTTTTTTAATCTATGTGCAAAAAAAAAAAGTACATGAATAATGGAACGGAGGGAGTATTATTTATGAGAACTCGTAATCGCATCTGGTAAATTTATGTTTTTATGCAATAATTTGCACATTGTAGTATTCTGTTTCATTAAAAAAGAAGAGAGAAGGAAGAAACTAGGTTGATTTACGTGTACTAGGAGAGAGAAAGTGATCATAATTAATTATGGGCTTATCATCAATTACTAATTACACCTTGCCTTTCCCTAGAAACATCAGTTAATTATTTGTCAACCTTTGCTCCTTCTCCTAAGCCGCTTGTCCCTTTCCGGCATTGGAATTATTATACTCTCCGAAAAGTTACTTTAATTAGCATATCATCCCTTAAATTATGCTACTAAATTATGGCTTCACTATTTACATGTAGCAAACCATTTTTCTGATTTTTGGGAATTTCTAATATTTGCTCGAATACAGATAAATAAAAATTTCAAACTTGGTCGGCTCGGGCACAGATAATTAAAAGATTTCAAACAGAAACTTGGACGAATGTGAAAGCATTTTTTCTTGGTTCTATTTATTTTTGAATGTAGCTACACATACACTTTTTTAGTGGAGGCTTCTAGAAACCAACTCAAGCCACATGTTTTGATCCCAACAAATTTAATATCAAGATATTTTATAAATTGTCTGATTCTCGAAATAAACTGAAATACACAGTTCCGACTTCTAATTCTGATTTTTATTTTATTTTATTTTATTATTTTGTGAAATATCTTATTAAATTGAAATAAGAGAGGAAAATCATTCTATCCTGAATATTCGCAGTAAATTTTTAACAAAAACAAACATTACACATATATTTAACAATTATCCATAAACATGATACCTGAAATTTTAACTCGATTTATACATAGTCATGTTGCATGCGAGTTGGACCTCATATCCTAACTTGTCCGAATCCAAAGCGTAATTAGCTGTCCAAATTAGAAACTAATCCAAAACAAATAATATTAATAAAAAAATCAAAACGCGAAATACAATACGAAATCTTAAAAATATGAAATGGGAAGTCGTGTTTGACTGGTCTAACTATGATTTTTTTTTTAAATCCAAAAAAATAAAAACCAACTCCAAAAAACTCCATCTCCCATTTAGACAGTCAAAAAGCTCCAAGAAAAAAATAAAAAGTCATGGCGGATTACAGATCAAACTTCTATAGCGATTCCGACATGCAAATAGAGCCTTATTACGGGCCCTCATCCACCGCCAGGGGTGGCGATTTATGGTCGTACAGCACTTCTTCACACTACCAGACGGCGGCGCCGCAGCTGGAGCCTCCGCGGAAGCTGAAGAAGGGGAAGAGCACTGGTGGTTCAGTTTCGAAATCATGGAGTTTTAATGATCCCGAGATTCAGAGGAAGAAGAGGGTTGCGAGCTATAAGGCTTACACAGTTGAAGGCAAAGTCAAAGGATCTTTTAGGAGGAGTTTTCGATGGATTAAGGATAGATGCAATGTTCTCATTCATGGATTGTGGTAATAAGTAACTTAATCGTGTAGAATTCTGTTTTTCTTCTTTTTTTGGTGATGTTTTTATTGGTTGTGTGTTGTTGATGCAGAAGTTGACTGTGACAAACTGAGCATGAGAATTCAAGATTTGCTGGTTTGATGAAAGATAGAAAGAGAGCCCTTTTGATTGTATGAAGTGAAATATGTAATCAAGAAGAATTCTTGAGATGATTTGCACCGCATATAGACTTTTAAATATCATTCTTTTATGTTCAAGGTTAAAGGTTAAAAGTAGTATAGTTTTGGTGCACGGGGTGGCTGGCCCGACTGCACCCCTGGCCTCGGACCGGCTTGGTCCAGTGAGCGAGGTTTGAGGTTTAGCGTTGTTGGATTGGTGATCATGTCAGCTAATTACTTTCAATTAAGGTTTGATGGTTTTGGTTGAGTTAATGTGGTGAATTTGGTTTGGAATGAAGAAATTTCAAGGTCGTATAAACTATTCCATTTAACATCTTATATGCTTGTGTAGTTGTGGTTTAATTTTCAGCAAGCTTCCTAAGTTTGACTGGCGATTTCCTTGTTATGGTGTATGTGGATTAGGAATGGAATTAAGGGATCCCTTGGTTTGGGTTGAAGAAGTAATATAAGTTGATCATTATTAAACGGACTCCAATATTTTTTCTTACAAAGTATTCTATTGTGTGTCAATCTTATTTCATTTTATCAATACGCCTAATAACATGAGATTAAACACATGCAACAGAAGAAAATAGAAATTGTAACGAAAAAGGCAAAAGACAGCAGGAAACAAAGGGATAAAGAAAAATGTTCATAAATCTTGGAACCAGCAAAAATACTGTATAAAGGCTGTTAGCAGCAAACAGAAAGTACCTTATCAATAAAGCTGAATAAATTCTTCATGCCATATCATAAAACTCCAATCGATCTGTAGAAATGAACCTAAAACTATCTATCTACGATCATTATCAGAGACACAACCGAGCTCAGTGATGAACGGTCTCGGCCTGCAGAAGCCCCTCCCGGATCTGTGAGGCGACGTCCTTGACAGCACCGGGACGTGTGGGACAAACACAGCAGTAGATTTCGAGGAGGCCCCGATCTCCTTCATCGTGTCAAAGTACTGAGTTACAAGGACCATGTCCATCACATCCTTCGCTGTGGTCCCGGCACGTTCTCTGAGAAGGCGAGCACACTGTCTCGCAGCCCATCCACAATTGCCTGGCGCTGTCGGGCAATGCCAAGCCCCGACAAGTACTTGGACTCGGCCTCTCCCTCGGCCTTCTTGATCTGCAGAATCTTCTCTGCCTCAGCCGTCTCATTAGTAGCAACCCTCATCCTAGAAGCTGTTTAGATATTGAAAATTTTACATCAGCTACTAAAAAGTCAGAAAAATCCATCGAAAATCTTAGTTTCATCATTGAAAATTTTCAGTCAGCAGACTTGCCTGCATTGATCTTATTCATGGCATTCTTTACATGAACGTCTGGTTCTATATCGACAATGAGGGTCTGGACGATCTCAAAGCCGTAAGCAGACATTGCCTGCAGAAATAGCGAATACGCGAAAAGTGTTAACAAAAGTCGGAGGAAACGCAGCAATAGAATCTTATATGCTGTGAGTCACAATTGATCACCTTTTCGAGTTCTTGCTCCACGGATTTGGCAATGTCGTTCTTCTGCTCAAAAACAGCATCCAGTTCCAATCTCGGCACACTAGCTCTGATGACTACAAAATGAAGAGCAAAGGTTATACTCCTGTTCGAGAGTAGTAGGTTTAGCAACAAGAAGCATAAATCTTTGGTCAAAACTGACTAATTCAACAAATAATCCGCTCAATAGATCAAACGAGCAGGCAGAACAATAGATGGAATCTTAAGAGGTCAAAACTTATATCAACAAAGCCAGACTAGTAAATTTACAAGCAGCAAACTGACTAATAGATATAAAGAACCTATGCATATGATTTGACATAGAGTCAAGATCCCAGAAAGAATAACACAAAATCTAAGGGGCACCTATACGAAGATAGCAACATACCATCAAAAACATAGGCTTGAATCTGAGCCTTAGTGTTGGAGAGCTTATAAAACGCATCAGATGCATTTTCGGACACAGCCCGGTATTGAATGGATGCAACCAAATTAACAAACACGTTATCCTGAAACAGCAAATACGGTTAACCAAAAGGGTCAATTCAACACTAAAAAGACGAAATCAAGAGTGGCTGGCAAACATAATCTTCATTACAAAGCAAGGGGAAGCACCTTCGTTTTTGTCTCACATCGAACATCTAGCTGCTGCACACGCAGTGATAGCGAACCAGCCAATCTGTACCCAAAACACCAAGGCACAAAGTGGCACCCAGGCTCGAGAACTTCGCTATACTTACCAAACTTCTCTTTCATGCCCACAGTCGACTGATCCACTTGAACACAACACAGTGCTTGACCCATATTTCAGACCTGCAAGAACAGAGAGCAACCTTTGTTAACATAGATTGTGAAATTCTACATGCAAATATCAAAATTTCCACATGCCACCGTAATCTTTCGTGTCCATTGATTAGCACAAGTAGATTACCTCAACAAAGAAAAGTGAATCATAAAAACTCAAATTCAGGTTTTCTTCAAAATTCTAAAAATTCAAATCAAGAAACAACCTGGCATTTTCTACTTAGATTCAATAACAAACTGCAGACAAGGTTCTTGAACAACAGCAAATTCTGCTTTAAAAAAAACAATAGAAAATCTCACACACGCACACACACAATATATATAGAGGATGGATCACGTGAGAATACATGCAGCATTTAATGTATAAAGTTGTTGCACTAAATGTATAAATTTGTTGCATAAAATTTAACATATAAAGTGTAGCACTTAATATCAAGTTGTTGCATAGAATTTGGTGCAATAAATTTATACATTTAGTGCAACAATTTTATACGTTAAATGCTGCATTCTTATTTCTTACTAATATTTACATTCTCACGTGAACCATCCCCTATATATATATATATATATAGATATATATATTCACTGTAATCCATGCTCACAAGCACAAAAGAAAGTTTATAAATTTCACATACACCATGAATATAAGATAGTACGAAAAGTAGACACTGAAAATCAATGGTATATACAAGTTTGCAAATAAAAGAATTTCTAACTAAAATACAAAAACCTATCGTAATTCAAGTACGGAAAACAAAAATTGGGGATTATTGTTACGTACACGGTAAAATTTCCCAAATTTCAAAACCCAAGAAAAAAAATTAAACACAGCAAAGCCGAATTTGCAGACTGATCGTGATCGCGAAAAAGAAAAAAATCACGTTATAAACAAGGCAAGATTTCACAATAAAACACAGAACATCGCGTTTCACAATTCACACACGCATAAGTAATGTAGCCACTCGAAATTCATAAGAAACAAATAAAAGAAAATCACAAAAAAGAAAAGAAAAGGAAGAACAAGAAAACGGCGCGAAACATGCACTCAAGAACACAGAAAGAGAAAGAAAATACTTGATGTGCGTGGTGGCACGTACCTTAAATTTCTATGTTCTACTTACAAAATTCTTGAAAAACTTTGAAAGGTTTCTGCGCTATTGGTTGGAGTCTCGGGACAAGAATTCCTTATATATACAAGATATACATAGGGTATAATTTATGGATATCTTATTTTCCTGTCTTCTATATACTATATATCTATTTCTAAAAAATATCTATATTTTATATCCATTCATTATTTAAAATATAATATTATAATCCATTCACTATCAAAACTCAATAATTTTGAATTTTATACATGATTAAACTATTTTCACTCCAAATTTTGTCAATCCAATGATTAGCTTAACTATGTATATGTATTTCTTTTGTAACATTTTGCTTAAGCGTTTAAATTCTCATAGATGGTATACGTTGTATATCTACTGAAAATCTCTCTCGTGTCAATGCTAACGTTGTTAGGGGTCTGAGAAGTGTAACAATGTCACGTATAAATATATAATTTAGAGATTTTTTACTGTTGATCCTACACTTCTAAAATGGTATCAAAGCCTAGGTAATATTGAGGAATTATTTAATATATAACATAGAATGTGTTATCCTAACGGATGAGACTTCAAAGAAAATTATGGATCCGGACGCTTGTCCGAGATACAATGCATACATGTATACTTTCCAAGAATTGGAAAGTACACATGGAGACCTAAGCAGAAGGTTTCGATTTTTTGAAAGAAGTTTTAAACAAAGTGTTTGAAACCATCTGTCACCAAAGTCATTCAAGCATTCCACGAGGATATGCTAATGACGGAAGAAAGACTTGTCCTCAATGCCTATCTACATAAGGCGTTGAGAATTATCCAAAGGAGAACTCATCCACCATACAGTTGATGAGACAAGAAACAAATGAGAAACATCCGCTCATAGTTACAAAGAAATTTCACCGGATTCTTCAAATTCGACGGAATTAAGTGAGAACCAGAAGACAATGCAATACTACGACAATTGTCGATATGGACTACCAAAAAAGTTAAGCATGATATTCATGCAGCAGGAGGAGATTCGCAACCTATTGTGGAGTATCCAGAAGAAAATCGAAGGCATTGAGCGAGAAGCAGACCCTAGATTGGCCAAAAAATCTGGGTGAACTCAAGTTCGCACCCATCGGGACAATCGACGACAAAGCTCGAACTGAAAGAATAATCCGACTCTTAAAGAATAAATAATCTTGAAATAGTAGGATTAAATGAGTTGCAGAAGTTAGCGAATCATTTGCTAACCTCAATATGGTGGATTTGAAGATGAACCAAAATATTGTGAATGATGAACCACCAATCCCACCACAAGGAATACCAGGAATTGATCCTATGTGGTCAAGAGGTCAATATGAATCTGGCCAAAGACCTGATGAAGAGTATACAACAAAGCAAGGCTAGAATCAGAACACAAGATAGAAGAAGGAGTCAAAGAATGCAGAAAAACCTTGTCGGAAAAGCCACCTTAGAACCTATCCATTCCTATGGATTGACACTCGATCCGACGAAGTCAACTTCAAAGATTATGAGACATCATATATGAATGGGCAGCGTAAATGGTTGTTGCTGCAACACTTGAACTTGACAAACTCAATTTTTTCAAGGTCCTCGAAGCAAGTTTAGCAGGAGTTGTTAAACAATATTGGAAACATTGCCCAATCGAAAGAAAATAGGAGATACTGACGTTCGATTTAATCGAAGATGCAGTCAAATGCATCTCAGACACCTTCAAAGTTCACCTCCTTGGAAATGGATACTTTGACGATCACAACGACGAAAAAAGGAAGAAATATTTATTGGCTCTATACAATCTAAGACTGGTGGTCTTGGAGCAAGGAGCACTCAACAAATTTCTCTAACTCTTTATAAAGTACCAACATCTTAGTACAGTCAACAAAGATGTTACATGAGAGCTGTTTTCCTGAAGTTCCCGGTCCGTGGAGAGAAATGTTCATCGGGGATTACCAGCCATGAGTTTATGTCGACAATGTCTCCAGAAGGATGTCATATGTACATAAGAAGTTGTCATAGTGGTGTCAACTAGAAACCACTCAAATGAATCTCAAGAAATTGAGAAAGATCAACAAAGCAGCGCCATTGATCTGTGATATGATTGATCTTTCAACGGAAATCGGAGGATAACATCTATATCAATCCAGGAGGAAGAAAAACATGCTTCAACCTTACAACCAGGGAAGGAGAGAAAAAAGATATTCTTGGAGGCCAAGAACCATATGGTCGCAATGGAAAGCCAGATAATATAAATCTAGATAAAGAAATCTTCCAACAAGAAGTCGGTATCAAGCCAGGGATCCAGTTCTGGCGAGCAAACATCGACGAAGAAGACTTTCAGACGAGCTCACACTATAGCTAATGAAAGTTTCAAGGATTGCAACTGCTAGACGTGCGGTGCAAAAGGGCATATTTCAACAAATTGCCCATAGAACGAGCAAAGGGGAATGCAGAGATTCGAGTCTATACCAGACATTGATGACGCCGTATACTACTAAGAATTGGTACAAGTATACCAATTCGAAGATATACCATCAGATGAGAGTATATATGCACAAGAATATATCTTCAGCGGAGAAGAAGAATCAGGATCCAACTGAAGGAGAGATGCGTCATCGAGAGCGTCAAGATGAGCTAGGTCATACTAGACGAACTATCATGTCACAAAAGATTATGAACATGATAATGAACAAAACCCTGAGTCTACAAAAGTATCAAGGGTTTTCAACAGAGGAAAAGATAGACTATATTCTAAGGAACTTAAGTCTAGTCAAGATGAGGCACAACGTCGTCTATGGAGTTACCAGGCGTGAGATGTAGCTTCCATCCCAGTTTATTAGGAAAAGTGGAGATGCAACTAATACCATCAAATGATATCAGGGAAGATTTTCAAAGTATGAGGCCAGAAATCGCAAACACGATGGAATTGATTCATATTGGAGCTATCCATTGATGATCAAATCGACACTCTTTTTAGGTACAGTTGCACCAATTGATATCGTAATATAAGATAAAAGGCTACTAAATTATGTTGATTCGGTAATGGGAACCATCTCATGGAATCTATGTGCAAAAGATTATAGCCATCTTCTATCTGAAGATTTTATATAATATCAAAGATTCTGGATTCAGCAGAGCCCTAGCACTATATCAGGACTTCAAGAAGCAAGAATTAATGGATAATGAGAATAGACCATATTCCATCACTTATAAGGTGTTTTGTGCTCTTTCAAACTCCCACCATACATAGTTATATTTGGGGAATGAGTTTATCAAGATACCGGATATTTTCAAGAAGGTAGCTAAAGCTAGTTGTCCAGATCGGGTGGAACTTCCACCTCTAAGAGAGACAAATATATAGATCAACAACAAGCCGATACTCAATACGGTGATAGTCAAAGATTTGGAGACTCAATCCCAAGATTATCATTCCAAGGATAGAGTTATCTCTCAACCATATGAAATGAGTTTTTTTCAATCGTATGAAATGAGATCTATTAGAGACGTTCAACCACAGACGATCAAAGTTACAACCAAGATTGGATGTCCACAAGGATGGAGAGAAATTACCATAAGATTTGACACGGCAGGCGAAGAAATATACTGTCCTCGCACGATGTTAAGTGATCTAAAGAATTCGGGGTCCAACGTCTATGAAGGAACCCTGGATTTCGGAGGCTTTCAAATGATCATTATAGGAAAGACCGACCGACAAATAGAAGTCATAACCCTAGGACGCAAATTCCTCGATATGTGCAAACCATGGGGAGTATTAACTGAATGAATGGAGGTGACAATTAGTGGGAGAAAACTGCTGATTGAATATAAGTACATTCTCAATATACATTTCAATCGGGATGTTATACGAGAAGTACAAGGCATAGTATTTTGCTACCTATGTCGATTCAGGTGTAGGAATTTGCACAACAAAAAAATGAGTTTTTCCGATAGAAGTGGAGGAAAATCTATCTTAGATTGCTCAAGAGATTTCTCAAAAAATCTTGCTCTTATCCAAATGAGTAAGATAGACGAAATCTTGATAGGCGGGCATGTCAAACATCTTAGTACAAGGTCCAGACTCCACCAATCTATTTCCATGATACCAGAGCTGATATTCTGTTGGGAAATAATTTCCTTCAGATGTTCAAGAAATTCATGCATGACAATGAAAGGAGGAGATTGATGTTCACAACCAATTGTAATAACAATTTCATTGTTTAGCGACTACAAGGGAATTTAATAGACAAATGTCAATCAGATTTCGTAACAAGCGTGGTGATGAAGGAAAACTTCGACACCCAAACATGAAGGATCAAAGGCGATTCAACGAAGCACTATTGAGTTGCAGGATTTCAAAATTGTCCGAAGATTTTGATGATGAGGAGATCTAAATCCTCAAAGCATCTCTAATATCTAACTAAAATATTGAAGAATGGGTACATGTTGCTCTAGAGGATGTCAAAAGGAAAATTGTTCGGTGTTATAATGAGGGTCATTTGGCATGATGGAATACGAACCAACTAGAAGCTAGTCTGAAGGTTAAGCCATGCAAGGTATTCGAGTTTGTCAGATTCAGACCCATCCTGATGAACCTTGTGGATCAGAATGATATGAGGCAGATAATCAAGGAACACCTTGATTTGAAGTTGATTGAACCAGGGAACTCACCTTACAACAGTCGTGGATTTCTGGTAAGGAATCATGGTGAGGTCAAAAGAAGTAAGCCCAGACTTGTTATAAATTATAAAGGTATTAATGATATTTTGGAATTCGACGAATATTTTATCCCGAATAGAGAACATTTTATCAACTGCATTAGGAATGCTAGGGTTTTCTCTAAGTTTGATTGCAAGTCAAGTTTTTACTAGATTCGCATGGAGGAATGGAGTAAAAAGTTTACAGCTTTCTCTACTCCGCAGAGGCACTACATCTGGAACGTGGTGCCTATGGGGCTAGTCAATGCACCCCAGATATTCCAGAGGAAGATGAATAATCTTTTCAAATATTATTTCTCTATCATGTTTGTCTATATTGATGATATTCTTATAACGTCAAAAAATATGGATGAACATGTCAGGCATTTGGAGATTTTTGCAGATGTTTGTCAAAAAGAATGATTGATACTGTCTAATAAGAAGACAGTCATCGCTACCCAAAAGATAGAATTTTTGGGTATTGAGATCGATGAGACGGGAATCATTCTACAAGATCATATTGTACAGAAGGTACAAAACTTCCCAGATGATCTCAAGGATAAGAAGCAACTTTAAAGTTTTTTGGGATTTGTTAATTTTGTAGGAATGTTTATCAAAGATTTTGCAAAACACATGAAAGTCTTTAGCCCATTGCTAAAGAAATATGTTCCTTTAATATGAATAGATGGGCATCGAGAAAGAATGAATATGTTGAAGGAGGTCTGTAAAACACTCCTTAAACTTTCGATATCACAGGACGAAGATGACTTAGTTATGTACACAAATACGAGTGATCATTGGTGGGCAGCAGTGCTTACAAAGATCGCCCACTTGGAGAAGAATCATGCAAATATTGTAGCGGCCTCTTCCCCGAAAAAAATATTATGTGCTGGCACATCAATGAAAAAGAGTTCTTGGCAGTTCGACAGGGTTTCATGAAATGACCGATATTCTTACTTGAGAAGATATTTACTTTAAAAGCTTATAACACCTAAGTCAAAGCTTTTTTAGTAAATAAAATTGAATCTAAGTAGGAAAATGCTAGGTTATTAAGATGGCAAGCTGAATGACAATATTATATCTATGATATTGTCGTTCTTAAATCTCATGAAAATATTCTTGGAGATTTTCTGACAAGGGATGGAATAGAAGGAAAATGACTCCATTATCATCGCCTAAAGGCAACTCCAGGAAAACCTGGAACTGCTCTAGAGGGACTGAGATGGTTGTGTCCTTCATGCCAAACAGGCAGGAGGCTTCAAGATGGGGATGTGACTAATGTCACAGACCGAATCTAAGTTTCTATATGGAATTCGAGTTCGCTCCAATCTGTTACACACCAGTCACTGCTCCGGGCTGCCAGTTCAAGAATGGAAAAGTTATTTCCCGTACAGGACGGTATACATATAACAAGGGATTCTAGTACTCTTAGCACGAGTTCTAAGTTGGTGGATTCTTCGAATCGCTGGCCCAAGAAAAAGACGATGACCAGGTGTCATAACCTGAATCATTGTGTCAACCCAGCACCTATGGGATAAAAGAGTGAAAGATCAGCCTTAGGCCCATGGCCGACAAATCTAATACTGATACTGACTTTTTAGATATTTCTCCTACTTGGTAGGCATACTAGTTAGTTGGGAGAAGTTGCAGACGAGACAAAGTCAAGTTTCCATTCAAGTTCTTCCAGAATTCGACGAATGGAACTTTCCCATTAAACACAATGATAGGGAAAACAACAAGTTTCGCAGAGAGTTTCTTTGAGAAAAAGAGAACACTACTCTAGGAAAACAAGGTCGCGACGAGCAAGGAGACTCTCCGCAAATTTTGCAATATGCTCACTTTGGGCACTGGACATCAAGAGTATGTTCAGACTGTGCGAATCAGAAGGAGCCAGAGTTTGGGAAAGGCTTCTTAAAGAAACAAGACAAGAAGAAGTTTGAATCAGACGAGCATGAGGAGTATCGGGTTCCTCATAAAATAATGCCTCGGAAACCTCCAAAAAAATAAGATGACCGACAAGAAAAAGATAATCATGTGACTTAAAGGCTGAAAATTATCCACCGAAAAGAAAACGATATGGGTGGATAAATCAATAGGAAGATTCCACTAAAGAAAAGATAGTGGGAAAATTAATGCAGACTCCACTCTCTCGCAAAGGACAAAGCGTCGGTAGAAGAAAATGGAGCACTCAGAGAGCCATTATTGAAAAGATGGCCCATAAACATGTGAAGACGCAGAAATCTCACACTCTTCACCACAAACCGAGTGTCGGCAGGAGACAAGGGACCCAACATCCACATGTGAGCAAATTTTCACGGGAAAAGCATCCGAGGCAATTATTCGAACAATTATAGATGGTATCAAACCTTTATATAAGGAAAAGCAGAAGAAAGCTTAGATCATTAAACATCATCCAAGTTTCCTTCAAACTAAAGAAAATAATTATCTCTGTAATAGTTTTTCAGTTTTAGTTTCTTTTCAATTTTTCTTTTTAAGTTTTTAGTTTGTATGTACGGAGAGCACAAATCTACCATAGGAAGCTAAAAGAATTTGTCTCCTCCCAAAAAAAGTACACGTATGTATTAAATATTTTATAATTCCTCAATAAAAATTGAAGGATTTTGTCCGACTGTTCCGGTGTCCTTTTGAAGTAATCTTCCATAGAAATCGACCAAGTACCATATGCCCCGAATAGAAATGGACGAGGGCTTTGCTGAGTGTTGCTGAAGGAGGTCCAACGATATGAGTCCATCGATTACGATCGCGTGATTTGTAGAAGCTCGGAGGTAGCTCAAACCCGTAAAAATCCAACGACCCAAATGATTCTCTGCAGCACTGTGGTCGAAAAGTTATAAAGCCGAGAACTCGGTTGATTATTTTTTATTTTTATACGGAAGCATGTTGGGCCTGATTGTTAAGCATGTTTAATGTCCATTAATTGCGTGGATTTATTTGAAGTAATTTAGTGCATAAAGAAATTCAAAAGAAAATGTTAAAATAGTGGAATAGTGTAATAAATAGTGGATGGAATAGTGAATGAGTATGTACTGTAGATGTTTCTTGAAAATGAGTATAGGAACTAGATATTATAGGAATTATGAGTATTTTGGTAGTACTCCCATATACATATATATGGTAGGCATCTAAATCTAACCGGAATCTCATAGTTGGCCCGAATAGATCATATGATATGAGTATGGATGAAAATTTTTAATATGAAAAAATATCAATTCGAATTGAATAGCCCGACAATCTGAATAAGTTGACCCAAAAATAGCTCGAACTTGAATGGATTGGCTCGTAAATCGAGTGGTTGATCCGATAACAGAAATTTTTCTTATGACATGATTTTCAAATTTCATTACTTATTTTCCGAAGCTAGTATAATAAGATTTTTTAAATACAAAAAATAATACTCCCTCTGTCCATCAAATACGTTCATTTAATTCCATTTTGGTCCGTCCACAAAAAAATTTCACTTTTCTTTTTTGAAAACATCAACTTCACATTTTTACCCTAAATCTATCTACTTATTTATAAAAAATCACTCATGCCCCACCTTTTTACATCAATTGTCCATTAATATATTCATTTATTATCTTCATGGCCCATCTTTTTACACTCACTTACTTTACACTAATTACAATTTATTAAAACTCGTGCCACCAAAATCAAGGAACGAATTTGGTGGACGGAAGGAGTATGTGTTTTGGTTAATATTTGAAAGTTATCATTTCACTTTTTTTATCTTTTTTACATTATCGTTTAATAGAAGATATTTGTTATAAATATATTTATCAAGAAAAAATATATTTAAGTTTATTTTTATTTATTTTTTTGGAATTTTGTGATCAGATTAGTCCCACGGATTAGCTCAAAATCGGAGAATTTAGAGTTATATTTGAAAATTTCTAATCCAAAAAATACTAATTGAATGATCCGAATCGATTAGCTCGACAACCCAAGTGAATTGGCTTGATTGAGATATATATATATATATATATATAGTTAGGTTCAAATAAGAACCAATTTTAACGTGAAACTAAGAACTACAAAAAATTTTTTCTGAACAAAATGAGTATGATGAATTAATGAATACGAGAAAGTTAATGAATCAAAATTTGAAATTTTTCACCAGGTTCAATCCCATGAGGCGAAAATTCATTTTTTTTATTCATTAACTTTCATCAGATTCATTAACTTTCAATATTCATTATTTTTTTTCATGTTCTCACGATAAAATGGTTCTCACGTTAACCCTCCCATATATATATATATATATATATATATATATATATATATATATATATATATATATATATATGAGATGGATCAGTAGGAATGGATAATTTTGTAGGAAATAGGAATGAATCTGCCTTTGATTTGCAATATCAAATTTTACACACACACACACATATATATATATATATGTGTGTGTGTGTGTGTCAGTGTGTGTAAAATTTTGGAATACTACACGAAATATACGTGAATTTTTTCCGGTTTCTTGTAATTGAATTTCTTAAATTTTTATTTAGCTCGATAGTTTTTTAAATATTTTGCATTGTACTGAAACTGAGTTTTAAAAATAGAAGCTTACAGATTTAATAATAGCAGTATTTTTTTATTTACCTAAATTTGAAATTTGCCTCTATTAAATATTAACATACGAATCCTAACTTAATCCCTAAGAAGAAAAACAAGAATCATGTCCCTAGGGAGCCCAATGGTTAAGGTGGGTTCTATGGTAGAGGTCAAGTGTTCGAACCCCACCAAACGCCTCTATGGGTTTGAGTCACACACCTTTCCAAGTGTGGTTTGCAGCGCTATCAGACAGACCGTGAGTTTAGGTAATGGCCATGGTTCCCATGATATCAAAAAAAAAAAAAAAAAAAAACAAGAATCATATCTCAATATATTTGTTATGATCCCCTACTTACAAACGCTGTAAATACCATATAAATTATTATACTCATTAGTCACTAACTACATATCCAATAAATTATAAATCCTAAATGTGAACATATGCTGATTGGGGCATATAATTTCGTCGTGAATCGTTAGTGTTCATACTGAAAGATGCATACATATTGAAATTGAAATATTTCCATATAAATAATCGCCACGAATACTCTGACTCTCGAGGCGTGAATTGGCCAGTCCTAGTCTTCGAGCGTGATTCTGTTTTATTAAGTTTATTTTATTAAAAAAAAAGTTTATTTGACTCGACCAAATCTCGTTTAACCGCTAAACTTGATTAGGCTTGAAAACCTATCAAAGTTAAGCATCATTGAAGTCTAATACGATAGTTAAGTAGCATGTTTAGGTAGAAGTCACTGAAGTCCGGCTCGACAGTTCAACTCACTTACAACTCTACCCGTCAAATCAAAGGGAAGAAAATGAAGTTTGCGAATGACAAGAAACCCAGATTTGTAACTCGAAGTAACACGTTCGGCTATAAGCCATTGAAGTCCAGCTTGATGCGAGCAAGTTCGAGTTACTTACACCTCTACTTCTTAATCGAAATAATACCCTTAAACAGAACAAGCTCAAGTTTGTTACTAGCAAGAAACCCACATTTATAACTCAAACTAACACGTTTGCGTACAATTCATCACAACCAAGCTATGAAAACTAGTGTACAGACATGTGCAAGACCGCAATTAGGTTTTACGACAGAAACCCAGAGAACCTGAGTCGAAGGATGAAGGATGACGTAACGAGCTTGGAAATGGAACCACGCTCTCACTATTCGCACCATGTTAGGTTTCCCACGATCAAATATTTACCGGGAAGACTTCCAGCAGAAGGCGCGAGGTATGTGATTTTCTTGCTGCGTCGTCACAAATCAAAACAACATTGCGTTTCAGAAGCAAAATTGAAAACACAGCTGCATTGAAGGAATTTTTCAGGTCCGTACCTTTCAAAGTTGATATCAGTGACCCAGATGAAGCCAGCAACATTACTAACAGAAAAAAGAAAAGAAAATCATAAGAGAATTTCATTCCTCATTTCCAAATAAATTAGTAGTTTGAAGCCAGAAAAAGTTCTAGTATGTGACGATACATTCATCAAGAAAGGGGAGAATGGAGGGACATCTTTCATATCTTTTGTAAGCATTAAGATGCAACGCATAAGGAAATTGCTGTACCTGGACATAATTTCTTCTGGTTCTTTAGCAAACGAGACAGCTAAAACTAGATGGTGCAAGTCTTGGTTAACACTAACAGGAGCCACTCTTAAACGATCTGAGACTGGTTCTGCACCAACTGGCAGAGCAGAGCGTGGGGCTTGGGGCCCACCACCAATACGATAGATAAACAAATCACTGAAACTGGCTGTGTTAGAATGAGGGGAAAGATCATTCGCAGGGCCGTAGAAGTACTCCTGCGGTCAAGGTGAAGGGAAGTCTCAGAATGGAGGAACACAGAGAAAAGCAATGCTGTAATGCGAAATCGAATAACCATGATGTTAGTAGTTTGAAGATGCATACACGTATTCTAGAGCCCCTGGCCTTCTGACGGACTTTTGCATTTCTCGAGACAACACCACCAGACTTCTGAAGCTTCACCACATCTACATTAGGTTTGCTTTTCAAAACATCTCTAAGCATGCTCCAAAGCTTTTCCTGCAAAAATGTTCAAGTGCTGAATAAAGCAAGACGAAGTATGACTTTGATGTAAAAGGCAAGGAACAACTTCAGACAGACCAATAAAGAACACATTTGAAGGAAATCCAGATAATTTATGAAATGGGTGCTTGCAATTGCACTGAGATAAGTAAACCAGAGTTCAAGAAGCCATGCTCAGACCAGAAAAAAACAGATACCTGACCCAAAACCAGAATAACTGTGGCGTTGAACGAATCAATTGCATGCAGCAGCAACTGGAGGAGTAGAAAGGATAATAAGTATCTGAGATAACCTTTTCCTTAACCCACCGAAGGAAAATCTGCTAAACAAAAATTTATTAAAATCAAATACCTCATACCCAACACCTTCAATCCATCCCATGGTATTAATCACCAAGCCTGCAGCTCTAGATTCAACATTTCCAGCAAACTGACTCTCCAAAACTTGAGCAAGCTCCTTCACCAATACCTTGTACAACTCTACATTGGCACTGAAAAGCACCAAATCCAAATGGGTAAGGACTTACAATTCAAAAAGGAATGAGTGAGTACTATGAAACTGAGAACCATCAAGTACAGAGGACAAAAGCAATGAAAAAGAGCCAACTTTTACCTAGGGGTCACATGGCCATGGAAGTAAACTAGAGGCATATCAAGAGGTATTCCCTCCACAGGATCAATAGGCAGCTCAATCGGAGTTGCAGCTATACATCCAGGTATTGTTATAGATCCTTGGCCTATATCTAAATCTACAAAAGTAGGTTTCCATCCCTGTTTAGCTGCCCAGCTAAGAAGCATTCTCGACAATGTACTCTTTCCAGAATCTGTAGGCCCCACGACGATAACCCTTGGTCCCTGGAGAAACAGGACCAGGAGATTCATTCCATAAACGCAATAGATAGATTCTCTGGGAATTTCAGCAGTAACATAAGTAAAAATGAATCATCTGTCATATGTTGGCAATGATGCAAAATAAAACTCATGAAATCATTTCTGATGCAAACAAAATTCTAATTAAACACTATAAAAATAACAGAAAAGCAATTCTAGAGCCCTCCCTCTTTTAGAGGACCTTGATCTGATCACTCTAATTATCAGGGAACACAGTGCAAGAGATCACTGTCATAGGAAGTTTACTAATATTTCTTTTAGAAAAAATATATTAGACAAATGCCAGAAGAGAAGAACATCTGTGTGTCTCCTTCTTCAAAGACCCTAGCTTTACTGTTAAACATAAATGCCACCAGCAAGATATCTGTGGCACTTCATCATAAAGAACCTTGTATTGGATCAAATTGAGCTGCGCCTGCAGAATAGAGCATAATGAAGAAGTGGGGAACTCTTCATCTTATCCTCCATGCATCATTTACTTGTCTCAATGCAACAGGATATCATCCCATTACCATGTGGAGTCAGCTAACATGGAAACTCTTCATATGCTCCATGTAGGCGCTCAAATTCTTCCCCACAATGGAAGTATTAGCAAAACACTCCACAGTTTTACAATGCATTGATGCTTTCTCCATGGTTGAAAGTGTTGATTGAATATGTGAAATATAAGGACATGTGACATTCTTTTTTTTCAAAAGCAAAACAGTAAATCATCTCAGAAGATTTTATACAGTAAAAAGAGAAACTAGACCAGTAAAAGAACTCCGTTTCCTGCCACACACGAACATAATGCTACCTGAGAATCATCAGAATCACTGGGTGAAGCTTTAGCGCGGTTTCTTCTAGCATCCAGCACAGCATGCACATTGATATAGCTGATCATGGGCGTCTAATGTACACATGGAAGAAAAGTTAAAATACACAATAGCAGTGCAGGATAGCTAATGTGTATGAACATTTGACAGTATAAATGCTTGAGAACCGGAATAGTACCTCATCAGCCGTATAATCAGTTTCAGTTGTACCGTCTATTTCAATTGTCGCGCCATACCAGGTGAAAATCTGATCCGTTCAATATAACTTTCAATGAATTATAACTCAGTCACGCACCAATATACATATAAACAATCTCAACATAATACCTTTTCAGCCCCACTACTTAATTTAAATGGTTTATCAAATTGGAAAACCACACAATTTTCTCACAGTTTATGTAGAAAGTTAAGCATCAAATTGCTTATCAAATATTCTCAAACGTCTTGGCGCAATTACAAAAGTAAATTATTAAAAGCAGTAATACATACAGCAAATTTGTGCCCAGGAGGAAACGTCAGCCGAATCTCCGGAGGAATCTCCGTTCCGAATATCTCGGCGGTGCCGCTGAGCAAGCGGAGGCGAAGAGGAAAATTGGGACCGACTTCAACTCTCAGCTCACATTCTTTGTCAAGCTTCACCTGCCTCACTGTTTCCGAGCTACCTGGCGGCGCGGTTGGAGCTAAGGCGGGGCCGCCGTAAGCCATTTAAAGCAGTTTCGATGGATTGGTTGAGGAAATTATACTATAAATAGATTAAAGTAATTCCTTCATGCTCCTGGAAAAACCTAGTGCTATATGTAGGGCAGGAGGAGCATCGCCGGCGGTGGGTCGGCGGCGATAGTAGGGAGGCGGAGCGACGTTGGGGATCGAACCAGAAGCGTTTTAAATATACTCTCAATTCAAATATATTAACAGTCCACTTAAAAAAATTTACATGGATTAAGAATAAAATTGGAATAGTATATTATATCAATAAAAAATTAGATGATGTTAATTTAATGAATTAGGTTTACACAGTGATTAAATGTGAGGATTTCGCACCCAAAATCACATAGGTATAGCTGGTCAAGTCGGGTCGGTCCGGTCTTGGATTCGTCGGGTTTTTACATTTTTCGATTTGGATCGGGTCGGGTTCATTCAAAAAAATTTGGACCTAAAAATATGAAGTCTAAACAAACACTCAATGGATTTTTTAGATCATTTTCTAATTTTTTTAATATATAAAATTAATATTTTAAATTTAAAAAAATATCAAATAAATTAAAATTTCATATTCTTTAACTTAAATAAAGAATCAGTGATGAGCATATTTTGAGCTTACTTATTCTTATGATAATACTTCGTGTATATCTTGATCTATTTATGTATTCATGGGATGATATTGCAATGCATTATAATTTTAATTCTTTAATTTAAGGATAAAAAATTAGTAATTACAAATCAAAGATAAATGATATTGTTAAACGTCAATCCCATTTATACCCTAAAATAATAGAAAAAATAAATTAATTATACAGTATATATTTAAGATCAATGATTCAAAATAGTTTTCTCATACTATAAGGTCATTAATCATCAGCCTATATATTTTTGGAGATCATTTCTCTTAGAAATTATTTTTGTATGATTTATGAGGTTATTATTTTTTCAGAATTTTGATGTGTTGCAATAAAAAAAAATCCTGACCAATATGTGAATGTCACACCGGTTTGGCTAAACCTTACTGGACCGCGACTCGGTTTGAGTTAAGTGAATATGAAGAGAATAAGGTTTTCAACTTATTTCATCTACGAAGAAATATAGATGTTTCAATGAGCGAGAATCATGATGGAGCAAAATAACTGATATATATATATATATATAAAAGGTTTCAAGGTGTCAACAAACAGCAACCTTTACAAGGCTTTAACATAGTAACAAAAGATAACAGAGTTTCAAGAGTTTGACAGTGGAAATACGTGTGAGACATGCATGTGAAGATGCATTCTCAAGGCGAACCAAAAATACATCATATGTCTTTAACAAAATGTTCCGCTCAACTCTCGCTCTGTTCCATCACCTGCTCAACCTGCACATTTAAAAACAAATATGCAGGGCTGAGTACAAATAATACACTCAGTGGACACGTTGCCGAAAACATTTTACTTTACGAAATATTGTACTGCCCTCATCACAGTAAGACACAAGGGGTTTTATTTGAAAAGGCTTTGTTCTTACAAAATACATTTTCTTATTTCTCAAAATCATCGCTCGGCCGAGCATTTTCACATCACAACAATCACAACGTATATTCCAAGTCGGCTATGGATAAACGCGTCGGGAGGGAGGCCTCCCTACACCGGACGCAACTAACCGCCCAGCGGTTCAGAGCATGACCGCCCAGCGGTTCAGAGGCCCAACACGTGTACACAACCCTAGCTGGGAATTTCTACTTACACCTCAAACTTAGATCCGACCAGAACTTCCTGTTGCCCTGGCAACCCGAATGGACATATACAAAACATAAAACATTTTCTCGCGACAATATTGTATCTCAACATTTTCATAAGAAAGCATAAAGAAATAACGATAAATACTTTCGAGAAAGCTTGTAAAATCTTTTGAAAAGAGTGCCCACCTCGAAGACTTAAGGTTTCTTAAGTCACTAGGGTTTATTCTCGGTTTTCGTTCTCCTTCGAGTTAGACCTTATAAACGTAAGAAACGAGGTTTTAGCATATCATTATGCTTCGTAAGAATAATCGATCTGAACCATCGATCGTACTTATATCAACTCTATCACGTTGACTCATATTCGTTTTGTTTCACAAAGAGACAATACTTTCTCTGTATTTTCTTTCTTTCTGTTCACATCACTTCGCATAGGTAAGTATCTTAATTTCATCACTAACGCCGTTACGAATTAACGTATCAACATACTTTGTATTTTTATACTCTAATCAACTTATTCTCAACGTCATTTCATGTAGTTCTTATACAGCTATCATCTTATACATGTATACCCTTTTTCATCAATTTTCAACCATATCCTTATAATTCTCGATCTTTCACACAGACAACCATACGTACTCAATATATTCACATATATGAACCAAATTTCCATATATTACTTCGTATTTCATAATCTTACGTCACATATCAATATTTCAAAGTAAACATACTTTTCTTCATCTAAAATTTTCACATAAAATCATAGTATACTTTAAACATATTTTGGTTCTAAATATGTGATTATATGTAATAAAATAATTTTTCATCTTTTTCTTTTATTTTTCATTAATTTCGGTAATTAGGATATATTTACCATATAATTTTCAAAAATTCCAATTAATTCACATAACAAATTATTATCAACACATAATAATATGACATAATTTCCATAAATCATGAATTATTCCTCCATATGTTCCAAGTCCATTACTTTCGAAAATAGACTTAGGTACAAATAATTTTTAGAAATTTCAATAAATTCATATAACACTATATTATGATTCTACATCACTAATATGTTATAATTTCATTCAAACATGATTTATATCACACCACATAATCACCTTATTATTTTCGAAATTAATAAGATTATATACTTAGGTTTTTCCAAAAATTCTACATAAAATTATATAATTCTAAACCTTAATAATTATCATTATTTCATGCTCAAAACAACAATTAAAATTCATGTCTATCAACATATGATTCTTGCCCAAATTTCGGTCATAACATAGTGTTGTTAATTCATGCTTAACCTTGTATTAAATTTATAATTCATGCATTTAAATATCATATAAACATATTTAACACATAACTTAGGCATATAGCATATATTTATCATATATCACATAGTTTTTGAAAATAATCAAGCATAACATATCACATATGAATTTCTAACCTTTTGATCGGATTCGATTGACGTCGGCGACGTTTTTCTTTCTTCGATCGAAGAACACTATGAAGAACACTCTCTATTTTTTTTTCTCTATTTTCTTCTCTATTTTTCTCCTAATTTTCGATTTTAATGGTATGGGAGGGGTGCCCTCCTATTTATAGGATTTCTAAATGTATTTAATCATTACTTTATAAAATATCTTATTCTAAAGTCAAAATTGCAACTCCTTTATCTTCTAATTTTTGAGCCTTCAAGTTGCATAAGAAACAAATTTGACCTTATCTTATCATTAATTATCATATCTTATCTTATCTTTTTGAAATCATAACATATCTAGGTGTAAAATTAAAATTACAACTCATACCTTATCTTCATGATATTTTCGGCCACCTTCAAGGCTTATGGAACAATTATTTTATTTTATTCTATAGTTTATTATGTTATTTAATTATTTAATTAATTTATCTTATATGTATCATAGAATAGAAAAATTATCACATTATGTATTGTGTATGTGTGTGTTCGGCCACCTCTAGTTCCTTAGGTTTAATTTTTATTTTTTTCTATATCATATACTATAATATTATCATATAATAATATCACTTTTGAAAAGTCAAAGTTTTCAACTATAGGTTATAAATGAATTCACATTTGTTCACACTTATTTTCCAAATTTTTGGCTATGTAGAGACAAAATTAAAAGATTACTTGTTCAATTTGAATACTAATTCTACTTTACACCTAATAACATGATAAGATCATAATCTTATCTCTACATTAATTATAGCATGATATTTTAATCCATTTCTTATCTTAAATATCAAATTTTCGGCCATATATATATTAATATGTTAAATATTTTATTTTCTTCCAATAAATAGTTATATGACACAATAATAATCTTAGATGATAAAATAAATCATAGGAAATTTAATTAAGGTCAATTCTATGTACTAAAGTAAAGTTATCGACAAATATTTCAAAATTAGGGATAAATTATCAAACTATTATTCTTTTCATAACCAATATTATTTTTATGAGTAATTATATTAATATAATGATATTATATCATAAACTGAATTTTTGGAATGTAATTTCAAAAAATATAATGATATTATACCAATAATGAAATGTAATTTCACAAAATTCTATTTTCACCCTATTTTTGTGAATTTCGAAATTTTTATAATTTCTATGAGATAAGATTGATCTAGAATCATGATATTTATCAAGTATATAATTAAATAAATTATTTAATACAATTATCACATAATTTTGTGATTTTTAAAAATTACATGAAATAATACAATTATTTTCGAAACCTTGCTTGCTAAGTTTCCAAATATTATCTCCTATGATATTTATCACATTCCTACACATTTCTAAGAAATAAACATTATCTCTTAATTAATCATAACCTTATCTTATCATTTTATAAAATATCATAGATACTTATCTTAAAAATGTCATTTCAAACCTTATCACATATACACCTCATTAATTTTGAAATTCATGCTTGTTTTATTCAAGATAATTATCTTATCATATAATACAAGATAAACATGACAACTCATCACATAAAATCAAGTAAATATATATTAAATCACAAATTAATCACTTAATTCCATATTTTTGAAAATCACTAGAAAATAAGGAAAATATTTCCTTAGCGTAAATAATATCCCAAATATACTTAAAACATATTTATTTACTATAAAATTTATTCCATATGAAAAGATTAAGAATTTTCGATTTTACTTAAGATTGACGACTAAAACGTTCATTTTCATTTTGTTTCTATTATAATATTCCTTCTCATTTCAAAATTTTAAGCCCGAAATTCGGGTATTACAGTGAATTAATAAAAATTGTTACTATAAAAATATTAATTATATAAAATATAATTAAATTATTAAAAAATTATAGACATGTACATTAAATAATATTATAAATATATATATTTAATAGAATGTCAAACGGACTTTTTTAGCCCGAAACCCCTATCTTTTTTGGTCCAAAGCCCGATAGACCCGAGTTTTTTTTAGACGGACTTTTTAGGCTTGATTTTTTTTCAGACCTTTAATTTTTAAGCACATAGGCTAGTTTTATATATGAATGTACATCAAAGATGGAAATAATGTTTTTTTGTTTATGACCGAGAATCGGTGCGATTAGGTTAACATAGAAATCATCAGTTAAAGACATTTGATGTGACTACCTTTTGTGAACACTACTACTATTATTTAGGTTATATTTATTTAATTTTTACAAATTTATTTTCATTCTAATATTTTAAAATTTATTATTAACATCGTTAATTCGACAAATTAAATAAAATCCAATATTTCGATTATTCATTTTATTTTTTATTTGAAGTTAAAGTGAGAATTGAGCGTTAATTTTCATATAATTTATTGAATTAATGATACCAATAACAATTTTAAAGATACTAGAATCAAAATAAATATTTTTAAAAAGAAAAATGCTAATGTAGTTTAAATGTGAGCAGTGCTCACGATATGTGAGCGGCACATTACATCTCATCATGTATATATTAGTGCTGTCACCGCTAACATCTTTATAAAACTTAGAGGGTGTTTGGCTAAACTTATTTTAAAGAAATTATAAGCCCACGAAATTATAAGATGTTTCAAGAAATTATAAGACATAATATTTCAAGAGTTTATAAGTTGTCAAAGTGTTTGGATGATTGAGATTATAAGTTGAGAAAGAATCGTGAATTAGAGAGAAAATCATAATTAGAGAGAGAAAATTGACGAGAAGTGAAATCGATGGTGTATATGTAGAAAATAACGAACCATAGAAAGGTTATTTTGGTAAAATCACTATTACTTATAAGTTTATGAAAAAAATAAGTTGGGATTGAGCTACTTATTTTTATGAGAACTTATGTTCGTTGAAGTTATTTTTACAAAATTATGTTTGCTTGGGCTTATTTTATCAAACACTACATGTGTTTATAAATTTCCTAAATGTTTTATGTTCGCTTTGAAGAGCTTATGTTTAGCCAAACACCCTCTTAGTCTATTATATTTGATTTTTAAATTAGATTTACCGGTTCGAATGATTTACAAGTTAATACATAAACGTAACTTTATATAGTGTTTATCAAATATAGTAACAGAAATTCTTATTTTTTTCAAAATAAGAAAAAAGCATAACGGTAAGAGAAAAATGTACCCACACAAGAATGGACTCAAACATATACCTATTGCCATTAATGTGCTATAAGAAGTATTGATTGTGTGTGTGTTGGCTAGTGGTAGAGTGGTTAATCTGACGCGAAAGTCAGGTTGAGTGATGTTTTTTAAAATTTCAGATGATTGACCAAAAAAAAAGTATTGCTATCAAATATCGTAAATTTTACCAAGATGCTACCAATATCGAAATTCTATCGTCGAATAAAATGACAATATCTTAGTTGCGTAAAGTTTTTTTTTTTGGTGAATTTTACGAAATTTTATATACACGTGAATACTACCAATATCGGAATTCTATCGTCGAATACAATGACAATATCTTAGTTGCAGAAAGTTATAAGACAGTGTTGTACTTACATAGTTTAAAAGGGGAAAAAAATACAAAGTCGATTGAAATATTATATATTTTGTGATAATTAACTCTTTTTTATGATGCATTTAATTAACCTTTTCGACTATTCCTAAAAGATGATGGTTTATAAATTACTTGTAAAACAATTAATCTTGTCATGTTATATCTCGTATTTTTGAAAAATTATTCGATTAATGGGATTTGATATGAGATTGATATACGATGAGATTGATACTCAAATAAATCAAAAAGTGAAACCTTAACTAAAATATTTCAAAAATTGTGTCTAAATGTAATTTAGTTTATGCATTATTAGACAATCAATCTAAAATCATTCACAAACATATACTCCCTCCGTCTCCCAAATATATTCTTGGGAATATTGGACACAAATATTAACAAAAATTGTTGAATGTATTATGAATGGAGTAAGTGTCTCACATTAGTGTAATATTAAATTAGTTAGTGGTAGACCATAATTGGTAAAAGGTGTAAATAAATGAATTGTTGAAGGTAAAAAAGATAAATAGTGATGGACCATAGGTGGTAAAAGATATAATTAAATGATATTATTAAGAGTAATAAGTTGAGAAGATAGTTATCATAAATGGATAGAAAAAAATCAGGAGATACTCCAAAAAAAAAAAAAATTAAGGATGGAGGGAAAATTAAATTTCTTTTTTCTTTGTCCTAAGTCCCAAACCATCGTAAATGGCCTTCTTGGTATGTAAATAGTAATTCTAACTTTTCTGATCTTGTTAGTTAATGCATGAATTTTTAATTTATTTCAAATTTCAAATTTTGCGGTCATTTGACGTATTGTTTGTCCAATATTTTTTATTAAGTCCCAAACCATCGTAAATGGCCAAATTGAAATGTAACTTGTAACCGTATGTAAATATGACAATCTTTAAAATATTTAGCTCCATTACTAAAGCAAATAGTATTAGAGTGATAATCTGATATATATATATATTGTCGAGTTTCATGATCTTGTTAGTTAATGCATAAATTTTAATTTATTGTCAAATTAAAATCAATCCAAACTAAAATTTTGTGGTCGGGTTCAATCATCGTCTAGATATATTGTTTTAAACGATTAATTACTCTAACTTGTTTAAATTTATAAAGATATATCATTACAATTTATTTGTCTAAAAAGAATCGAGCTTTACAAAATAAACATTAATAAAACATATATGAATAACAAAAGATTAAAAATAGAAGAAGAAAAAAACATGTAGAAATGTAGATCAATGGTCATACGTGTTTAGAATTTATATGCTCTTACTTGTCTCAAACCCAATTTAAAAATTGTTATTGATGCGTAAATATACGAACTTTGAGCCAATTTTGGTTTTTCGTACGAACTTTAAAAATTATCACAAAATACATAAACTTAATGACTTTAGTGTTTTTATCATGATTTCAAATTCAGGTCAAATTAGATCTAACTTGATATCTTAAAAATTTACTATAGACTAAACGGATAGTGATATAAACGACATCGTAGAGAAAGGATATAAAACATCGTCGTTCCATCAAAATAAATCAGATTTTTTGATTTTTATGATTCATGGCGTCAAATCTCATTACAAAAATCAAGTCATCTCATTTGTTTTATCATTTGGTTCTAGTTTGGATTAAAACAATTGATATCCTCTTTCTCCGATGTCGTTTATGTCACTAACCGTTTTGTTTATGGTAAATTTTTGAGATGTCAAGTCAGATTTCATTTGATTTTAATTTAAAATCGTGGTTTAATAACTAAAGTCATTAAGTTTGTGTATATTATGATAATTTTTAAAGTTCGTGGGAAAATCCAAAATTGACCCAAAGTTTGTGTATTTATACTTCAATAACTCATTTAAAAATAATTTTACTACACTTTCTCGTCCAAAATCTATATGATAATAACCGCTAATTACACAAACATGTTAAATTTATAAATATAAATTGTTACAATAATTAGTTAGTCTTCTCAATAAAGACCCTAGTATTGTAGAATAAACGTCCAATAATAAATAAATAAATAAAATATTAAGAAATATAGAAGATTCCACGTAGGTATGTCAATAAATGTACGGACCTAGCTAAAATTATATACTTGTACCAATCTCAAATCCGAATAAATTTTGAGCATTACAAAGTAAAATTAATAACAAATATTGCAAATAATGAAGATTAAAAATTGAGAAAATTCCACGTAGACATTTCAATTAATATTCGGACTCCTTTCAAATTTATATCTTGTACATTTCACAAATCAGATCAAAAGGTGATTTACATATAATAATACCAGTTAATTATCCACACTCACTTAGATTTTTAAATATTTAAAAAGACGGTCTCATCTTCACATGCGGACTTTGATACTTTTCTTCAGTGTAAATGATATTTTTCTTCAACATAAATGATACTTTCTAAATTATAAGATAAAAATGATATTTTTCTATAATGTAAATGACATTTTTCTTAACAACAAATGATATTGTTGTCCATCCATACGGTACATATGAGTGTATAAGAGTTTTGTGATATTTAAATAATCAAATATAAATTATTACCATTATCTCTAATTTTCAATTCATAATTATCTCTCTCTCGCTCATCAAAGCGCAATTGCACAACCTCGTGAGGTAATAATCATGTTTTACTTTATTAGTTTCTCCATGTAAAATTCGGTTTGTACTTTTTCAAAAGAGATACATATTGCGTAAAAGAATGTACATACATAAATTGAAGAAATTAGTGAAAAGAATAATATTCTTTTTGGCCGTTACAAAATAATAAGAGATTATAATGTCAAACATTTCATTATTGTAGATGATTTTAAAAAACATATAAGCTTGATTATCTAAACATTTGGATAATTTATAAACTCGTAAGAAATTATATTTGATAAGCTCTTAAATCATTTTATAAAATATTAATGCATTTAAGATATCTAATATAAACTTAGCCAAACACTTCCTTGAACTTTGAATCACAAAAATGTAATGAGATGCCACAAACAATTTGGCCAAAATGTAAATTGCACATTAATTCCACAAATATTTCACAAGTTAGCACATTACACGAAAAGTAATTTTCAAAAGAATTTACATTCATTTAAAAAAGCACACTATACCCGAATTGAATTTTGATATCTTACTTCCACTGGATACTATATTAGGTGCCCTAATCTTTCTCTCCTATACTCTAAACACGTATGGAAACTCTTAATTATTGCCAAACTAAATTTGTATTATGGTATAAAAGAATTAGCTAATACAGATACAAATTGCATCTCTATTGCCAAATTCAATATGGTGTAAATTGAATTAGCCAATTCTGTTATCGTTCATCATAGATATAAATTGAAACAAAATTTGGAAATAAAATTTGAATTAAGAAGAAAGGAAGAATTTAGGAAATTTTAGTTTCCAACACACACAATTACTCTTCTCTTCCTACTTTTTTATCATTTCTCTCTCATATGAAATCTCTTCTCCCTCGATCCTCATTTATATCGCCACTATGCACTGCAGCGCAACTCACAGAAACGCCCTCGCCAACTGTGCCGCCACAATTCATCTAACTCGTGAGAAAGTTCGTAAATCTTTAGACGTATAAAGACAAATTTATTTGATATTATAAAGGTTGTTCATCCAATGGAGAGACTACGGACGGGACGATTGATAACGTGGTGGCAAATATTGTTAATTCGGGTTTTTAAATCATCAATTGCTTCATTTCAGCCCAAAGTTTTCTATAATCAATTGGTTTTAAATGCGGATCAAATTCATTCTTTTCTGTATGAATTAAGGTAACCGTATCTAGTTGATATAATCAACGCAATATGATTATGGATAATTAAATGCATTTATCTCAATATAATTAATATAAATGCTTTCATATATTTCTCCAATGAATAAAATGAATAATTTAGAAATTAAGAATAAAAAATCTTTAAAATTCCACATAGGATCAATGATCAATATGGTGCTTACAATGTGTAATGAAATATAGAATTGATAGATATGAACAAAATACAATTGTTTGTCACAGCTTCTTGTCGACACATATAATATAGAAATTGTTTTGGATATTCGGGTTTAATATGATCTAACACATATATAATCTATGAATCATAATCTATTCGACATACTACACTATTCATTCTTTCAGATATATGCAAGATAAATTGAAATATATTAATTTACTTATAGGCACTTTATTTTTTTAGGTCAACCTATTAAATATATTTTTATGCTGCATGTATGTATACTTAATATACATATTTTCATAAATGTTGCAATATATAAATTAATAAAATGTATGATATAGAATTAGACAATATACATTTATGAAATATAATAAGAATATTGAGAGATATCAATGAATTAATATATTAGAAAATATATGCACAAGAAAAGATCACACACAACCTCAAATATTTTTATTCATGTCATTGAATTCATGTAATATTTAATAACACTTTCTCATAATAATTGAGATAAAATGAATTATTTGGTGACAACATGCAAAACAATGGTCATTTCCATTGTAGTGTTTCGATGACAATATATGAAGAAAGATTGATGATTAATTTGCAACAAATTGAAGTGTAATGGTCTTATTACAACGTTTCAAAGACCGTGGGATCAATATGATGTCTCTAATGTGTAATGAATTATATAATTAAAATTGTTTCAAAGATCGTGTTAAAATTGTAAAATGAATGAAAGTTTTTATATTAATTGACAATCAACCAAACTTTTTTTTCGATCACCAAGGAATATTGAATATTCCCTTGGAACACAGCTAATTTCTATTATAACTTCTCTAAGAAAGCAAACCGATAGGGTTGAGTATTCAATTGTCTACTGCGATGTGGTAGTGTTGACAATTCAGTGTTATCTTTTAGATTCGATTTCGATTTTTGCACATCCCTAATCTTAGATAAGACGAGACATGAAGAGATGTAGAAAAAACGTACAACCCATCAAATGGACAACCTAAAGCTGTGTCAAAGGGAGCCATCTTAAACGTGAGGTTTACCTAAATACAGATCATGGGTTCTCTATGATACAAAAGAAAAAAAGAAAAAAAAAAGAATGGAGCCACCTTACAAACTCCCAAACACAATCCTAAATCATTTGACCCCTTTGTCCCCCCCAATAAAAGGGTTGCATGGCACCCACCCTTTCTTCAATCAAATCAAGAAATTCCAGAGAGAAGGGGGCCTCCTTCTAGCCTGGCCATTTTGCCCCCCCTCGACCTCATAGATGCATGTGACCTGCAGTTACGGCATGCAACAACAACTAAATTTTCCGTAAATGTAACAGAAAACCTCGTTTCTTCTAGGTCATGTCTCCTTTTGAGGTGGAGAACTATCATCGATACAATTAAAGACAATCTCGGAAAGATCAAAGTAATTCTAACGATCGACCATTTTAAAGTGTCATGCCATATATTCGACAAAATTTATGAGGCGGGTCGAGCTCTTTTGCAAGAATCTTGCACTAATAGGCCTTCGAGATGAAGACGATCGATCAAAGGATCCTCTAGACATGCTTAAGCAGATATTATGATATTAAACACCTAAAAGAAGTGATTTAGCTCCCAAAAAAAGATCAAGTACAGAAAACAACTCAAAAAAAGTAAAATTACGACTACAGCAAATATTTAGCCTAAAGAAGTTTGATCAAAGATTTAGCCTAAAGAGATATTTATCTATAGATAATTCAAACACATTCACAATTTGATGAAGGCAGAATTTGTCACTGCACAAAAACAAAGCACATGATCTACTTTTTTTCATTATAAGCAAGCGCATGTCCATTGCAATGGGACCATATACTAAGCTAGAAAAATCACCTCTTCTATTATTGAGGCTCTCGTGTTTTGAAGCATCCAAGTTTGAATTGACGTTTATAACTGCTGCACACGTTCATCACTCTAACAATGGTAAAATCATGCCAAAACAGAAAGGATAATTCATGAAGGCAAGTTCAAGCAACGAGGCCTCATCTATGGTGGCCCCTTTTGGACAACTCTAAACACATGATGCAATCACAATTAATCACATCAGGTTTCTATTGAGTAGATAGGCCTACCATGAAAAGGAATCCCTGTCACGTCTCTCTCTCCGTTGGGTAGCTTCCCAGCTGCTCCATCTGCCAGCTCTCATGAGGCGCGACGCGGTCATCAAAAGGGGCGTGTTGCTGCAAATTCAAAATTGTATGGCCCGTGAAAAAATGTCTCATTTCTGTATAAGACACCGGTTCAAGCAATAGTACAATGCAAGAATGCCCTAAACAAGCCATGGTGGTGATACTGGTCTGTGCTGTTACTTACTATGATTTGAACACAACTACAAGATTCATTTAGTGGAAACGAGGGCTTACACATCATATCACGTTGCAGCATAACACACATTCACTTACTACAATTGCTCGTGAAAATTAGGATAGTATTACCTCCATTGTCGTTAGCAGCTCTTCAGCAGTAGGAGCTGAAAGAACTATGTGCCTAGCAGCTGGTTTTATGAAGCCCTCTTCAACACCTTTGTCAAACAACGTGAGCAAAGGGTCGTAGTAGCCATCAACGTTGAGCAAGCCAACCTGTCCACACGTCGTTCACATCAAAAGTAAGTCACTTAAAACTTGTATACAACCCACAAGCCAAGTAAAAAAGATGCATCACCGGCTTTTTATGGATTCCAAGCTGCACCCAAGTTATCATCTCGAGTAATTCCTCCATTGTTCCATATCCTCCTAAGATGTTAAACAAAACAGGATATGCGTCTCAACAACTATAAAAAGTACAAATCAATACTAGACGAACTTCAATTTTTTACGTTCTTTACCAGGAAGAGCAATGAATGCCTCAGCTTCGCGAGCCATATCAGCCTTACGTTCGTGCATGTCAGAAACAATCCGCACATCCCCAACAGTCTCTCCTGATATCTGCCAAGTGCAAGAGAAATCCATTGTGCCTTATTTGAACATAACTAGTTTACTAGCATTATCAACTATGGCACTAAAATCCAACTAGATTCGAGCTAACCACTTATGCAAAACCGAGAAATAGATAAAATAACACATCCAAGATTTTAGCCAACTCGAGAAACACCAACTTCAGTGGTGTGATTAACTGATAAAAGTGTTGATTCATTTAGTAATACGATTAACTACAAATGCTGAAAAAGAAGCTGCAAAGTCTTGAACATATACCTCGATGGGAACTAGAGCTTTTGGGATAACTCTGCACATTCAAGCAAGAAATGCAGTCAAATTACGGCAATGGTAATAAGCCCGAAAACCCGAGAAAATTATTCCATTCATTTATCTAAAACTCTTACCCAAGAACATGGCAACCACCATCATAAACTCTCTGTGACAATAATCCCATTAGCCCTACACTTCCACCTCCATAAACCAAGTTTATTTTCCTCTTCACCTGCAGTCAAAATCACAGTTTTTACACAATAATCCATATTTTGCATAATCAAAATTCCATATAACAAAAACCATTATAATCCCAATGTCAAGATAATCAATAACAGTTCATACATGACACCATGAACACACAAACAGAGGTCAATCCTCAAGAAAAAACACTAAAAGTCGATGCTTTTGTCAACCTATGTCAATCATGATTAAGGTGCCAGTCCAAGATTGACTTTGTAATTGCGATAAAAACTAGTAGGAAAGAAAACAACAACAAACCAGTTCATTTCCCAAGTCAATCGCAGCATCACTGAACACTTGTCTGTGGCCTGGATTACTCCCACAGAACACACAGATTTTCTTGAATTTGTAGGCGCTTCTTGAATTGATTTCCATTGCAACTTCAAAAATTCAATCTTTATTAATGTGAGAGCTAAATGATGACCAAAAAATTTGACACTTTTTTTTGTATCTCTCTCCCCTATAAATATACATATTGTAATAAACCCATATTTCGACAGACAAGAAATAGACAAGACAAGGCTAAAAGAAAAGGAAATGAAGAAAAAGGAAAGAGGACAATCTGGGTATTTATCGATTTTACTGAATAAAGAAGCCCCCCACTAAATCAACAAAGGTTTATCAGACGTGTGTGTGTGTGTGTAAAAACTGGTTTATTAATGATTTATAAAACACTAGGCTGCCCACATGTCGGCATCTGAAAGTTTGATAAACCCAATCCAATTTGCGTGTGAGATATATACTCACATACATAATTACAATATACAAATAAAAAACTCTAAAAAAGATTTGAATACATCAGAAATCCGATACATGGTTTTGACATCATAGATTCATACATGATAGTTGATCCCACTTCCTATAATATCTTATAATTATATATATGTTTTATTTAGCCAACTCTCGTCATGTCTATATTATTTATTGGATTTGGTGGATTCAACATGAGATAGACACTACATGTTGACATGATACGTGAAAGTGATCAAATTGATCCAACCATATAATTTGACTTGGTTCGCCCAGATGGCCAGATCATTATAGTGGCATAAGTTGCGTTTTGAGTAAACTTTATTTTTATGAAATAATTGACTAATCACGTGAAATATAAATATAGGTAAAATAGTTTCACAATATTAAACAAACAATTTTTGTGTGTTAGACATGTTGTATATATTATAATATAATAAGTCGAGACAATACAAAAATAATTTTGACTATATATTATATTTTGTTTATATCGGTCTACCTAAGAGTATAAAATTGTGTGCAGACATAGAATATTATAGGCAAAATAGTTTTACATTTTCTCTACACTAATTGTATATAAATACGATAGTGTCGAAAATATTCCGTGTAGTTGGTTATAACTTTTTGAAACAAAGTTTACCAAAAATTAAATAGAATTTGCCAAGGTTTGACTCTGGGCCCAACGATTAACTACAGCCAATTTTTATGTTACTTATATTTGCTTGTGTTTAGTACTCTTCTTCTTTTTTTCCTAATTCCAGATTATAGATGATTAATTGAATTGATTTCTAGGCAAAAACCATATTCAACTCTATACTTTTTTTAGGCGTATCATTTTTATTTTATTTTTCTGATCTATTTGTTTCTTTTATGTGATTGTGACTAAAGAAAGTTGTATCCACTAGATTGTGTTTCTAATGGATCTTCTATTTAGTCCAAGCCAGCCAAACTCTGTCACCCAAGAAAAATATAGGATTTCACATTAAATTCATGGATTTAAAAAAGTAAAGTTACAATTGTTTTTTAAAAGAGAAATAAATAAAATTATTCATCCAAATCCTCTATTACAATGACTTTCAACCAACTAGGAAAAAATTTCGTCCAAATAATCTTTGGAGAACTATGTATCGCATATTGTGGTAAACTAATTAGTCAATCTATACATGTGTTTGACCTCTATAAGAGCATAATATCTTCAGGTAAAACCTCCTGGGGATTAGCCATGCATGAGTCTTGCAGCCGAGAAAGAGTCTGTGAATATATCCGAAAAGATGCAAAGTGTTATTCCATGGACCACAGCCATCACTTGTGCCATCGCAACTTGGATGTTTGCATTTGAATCTCTAACAGTAACTCCTACTCCAAAACTATTCATCTCCTTAGCTTGTTGAACAAAGCATCAACATCCACTCTGTGTGTTCCTCTATCTCTCCACATGTCAGTCATGCCGAGACGCTCATTTACCCGCGAGCTCCTCTCATGCATCTCCACATAAACCTTACTTTCCTTCCTCACCTCTTCCCCATGATTGTTTTGACAGACATAGTTTTCCATTAATCACCTCTGCTATAATCCACATCTCTGTCATATCTTAATATTTAACATGTTAGTTCCATAAATATTGAAAACTGGATCAAGAATTGTTTTCAAAGAAAACAAACAAAGGGATCCAAATGTCCCATTTTTTTCTTCTTACCCAACACGGTTAGTAGTAACAACACCCCCACTCAAAATATAATATTTGATTGTGTTGTTTTTCTTAAAGTAATCTTAATATTTAATATGATATTTAATAAAACAAAAATACTTGAATCTAAATATTATTACATATCAAAATAATTTTAAATATTTACAAATTATTAAATATGAATTTGACTATAAATCTTGATCCCACTAAATTTTCTTTTAAAACGCGCTCACGTCGTTGTGAAATTGAAAAGGGTCCACGTTGACGTTGCCTAGTCTACTCAAATGATTCAATCTATTCCTTCGCTAATTTTATTCCAGAGTTGGCCAGCACTCATACTTGGACAAGTGTAAAAAAGTTGTTTGTTTTAAATTTTTAAGGGGTGGTTGGCTAAATACTCATATCTCATAAGCCACATGTATAAGTACTCGATGGGATAAAAATATGCGAAATCAAGTAGGTTTATATTGTATGGACAAATATACCCTTAAATATTGACAAAGCTATCTTTGTTTTCTGTGTAAAATAACGAACTACGCCCGTAATCCGTAAGATTTATGCTCGGATTCGATCGGATTCCGATACAGAACATTCCGATATAATACCAATCCGATTCCGATCTGATTCCGATCGGAATCCGATCGGATTCCATATCGGATGAATTGCACAGCTCGGATTCCTTTTAACGTACCGATCGGATTCTGTCGTGTGTAAAGAATCCGAGATATACACACTGACCGGATCCGATCGGTTTCTTAATTTTATTTTTATTTTTTTAATTATTTCAATATTGCGCGCCTTTGTAAGTGCTTTGAATTTTCTCTCAAATTATTGTAGCATTCAATTCATTCACGTAAAACTGATATAAATGTACTGAATCGTGTATTGCTATAGTAATTTAGTATAATAATAGGTCTGATTTTACTGTTGTTACAACAACTTTTTATAATAATTAGCCTGCATTCACAGTAGCTACAGTAATTTCGTACAGTCTAAATCATCTATTGTTACAGTAATTGAATAAATTTCACGTGAATGCTACACAGACACCCATCATTTGTTGTTGTTTACCTTCTATAAAATTTTCGGATTCATTCATTCATTCATTCACATCTCATAACTTCATTTTTCAATATCATAATCTTTCTAATTACAGTTGAAGTAGAGTATTTGAAGGAAAACCACAGAGAATTCAAGCATTTTCCAATATCATAGGTAATTTTCCAATCTCCTTGTGATTTGAAATTATATTTTGATTGAGAATTTTGTTTTAATTTTTTTATTTATTCTTTCTTTATGTAGATGGACAATTGAAAATTCATTACTATGAATTATGGTGGAGAGTTTGATAGTGATTGTATGTATATTGGCGGGTGTCAACAAATTGCCCAAATTCCAGATCGTTTTCTTTACAGCCTCATATACTATATCAATCACGTATTGCAGGCCAATGAATTGAGCACGGATTATCAATTATTTTATTTATCCACATCTCAATATGGTCGGATAATAAAATCATTGTTAACCGATGATGAAATGTTTGCTCAATTATGCATGTCCGAAGAATATCCACGCTTTTATGTAGTTCACAACACTACAAATATTGCGAGTGGATCAAACCCGGGAGAGCCCAATATGCTTTCTGGTGATTGGTTTTCTGAATCCCAAAGGCTCGCTACGGAGCATGGTACGCATGGTACCAGGACAACAAGGCCAACAACTCCTATTCAGAATGATGATGTTGATGGAGAAGACGAAGAAGAATAATATGTACCTGAGACCAAAGATCTTGAAGAGACCGACTTAGATGCCTCCGACGACAATCCCGAACAATCAATTTTAAATAATACGTTTATTGATTTTGCAGGATGGATTCGAAGAGAATGAGGACTTCCCAAACTATTATCTTTGATTAATCCAAGCACTTATCCAGAAGATGTCAACCAACCCGATGCTGAAGAACTAACTAATTGGTTAGTTCCGGTCATTCCGCTTAACGCTGCAGCCTCACTTGTTGCTAGTGAAATGGACCTGACAAGGGATGAAGAATTGAGTAGTAATTCATATTACTATAGCAAAGATGACCTCTATCTTGCTGTTGGTGTGTGGCATATGGAGCAGGGGCGGAATACGTCGTTGGTCGTTAAGATACAACACGACTGACATTTAAATGCAAGCACTCTGAGAGGTGTAATTTTGAGTTACGAGCTGCCCAACGAGGTAATATTTGGAAATTTTATAAGTTTATATCTGAACACAAATGCCACCATGATTTGGGTTGTGTTGGTCCATTGAAGGTTCATTCAAAGATAGTTGCAGCGTATTATGCTCGAAAAATGCGCACAATAGGTGAAATCATGAAGTCTAAATCAATTATGGCGGATTTGAAACATGATTTTGGTGTCCGATCGATTATTGATATGCGCATTTTACACGTATTTAGTTGATATTTGAAGATGAGTTTAGCTCGTTTAATGTCTACGTATCGATTCCTAATGTTTTATCTATTTTTGAAGACTGCTCTTGGGTGTTCTTTTGGTGTTGTGTAGGTCTATATGTTGAAAATCGAAGGAAGGACGCACGAGCCAAAACACACAATCTGGCGTGTTTTAGCGACGCCTAGCGGTCGCTAGGTCGGCCGCTAGGAAACACGCTGAGAACCCAGCATACCGCGACCGCGAGAATGTGCCCGCGAGCGAAGCCCAGCGCGAGAAAGCCACTGGACGATTTCTCGCGACCAGATCAGACTTCCTAGCGACCGCTAGACACGGTCGCGAACCAACCAAGCGGGCGCAAGAGGCGATCGCGGGCGAGAAGGCCGCGCGGGATTACCTCGCGACCACCTAGCGACCGCGAAGGGTGGTCGCGAGACGCGCGGCGAAGGAAAATTAGGGTTTGGGGTGTGCTATATATGGCAACACCCCACTGCGCCTCCTCGGACCCTTCACGTCCCAGGCTCGTTTTCTTAAGTTTTCCTCGGTTTTATAGCTTTTAGTCTTTAATCTTCCTTTAGTTTAATTCTAGTATCGTTCTTACGTTGTTTTAGTTTAGTTTATCGTTGCGTTATCGATCGGAACGTTTCGTCCGATCGTTTTCCTTTGTTTTCTGTTCGATTCGCTCGGATTGGATTCAAGACCAACCTTTGTTCATCCGACGCTTCCTACGGGTTTTATATATTTAAATTTCGTTTTATGATTAATTCGTATTTCTTTCCGTTTATTATGTCCGCTAGTTTTCTATTCTAATCCTAGGGTTTGCATGATTCAATCCTATATGTTGTGAGTTCGCTATCGTTGTTTACCTTCCGGGCATGATTCATGATTCATGGTGCTTATTCATATGTGTTGATTTTAATCAATCTTGATGCATATCTAGTTGCCGATTAATGACGAATCAGATTAATTGTCAATCGATCTTGAATGCATGATACGATTAAGCCTCGAGTCGAATGGCGAGATAGGACGATCGTAGGAAGCATATTCTTAGTGATCCATTTGGGTTGCTTATTTTCCTCTAGAGACGAATCGTGATAGGAAAATTAGTAATCAACTACCATAACCGTCGAATCAAGTTGTTGGTTATATATGTGATCTTCCGTCTTGTCTGGATTAAAACGGTTAATAATAAGCAGGATAAACATCGTTGTGGATAGGATTGGTGCATCCCTAGGGTTAGTCTTTCTTTATAATCATCTTTCGTGATTTTATCGCTTTATTTTATATTTCTGTTTGGTTACCTTTGCTTTGGATTAATTTCCGAAGCCCTAAAACATCTCACCCTTATTCTGTGCTTGGATAATGATGAATTGTCGTTGAATTAGCTTCTGTGTTTTCGGATTGCAATCTCTGTGGATACGATACTTCGCTTACCCTATACTTACACTTTTTACGTGTGAAAAAGGAGCGATCAAATTTTGGCGCCGTTGCCGGGGATTGTTAAGATCACATAGGAATAATTTGACGATTTGGATTTATTAATTCAAGTTATATATATATATTATATTTATTTATTTTTGTCAGTGCTAAATTCTCTCGTTTCTCAGGTGGTTTATGCGTACAAGATCTCAGGGACCTCCTGAAGTATTTTTAGATCCCGAGATCGAAAGCTCTCAAAGGAGAAGAGGACGAGAGAAGAGACGAGCTGCAATGGCAGCCGATCCGCAAAACGGGGGCATTCCTCCCGAGCAAGTTGCACGCATGCTAGCTGATTTTGCAGAGATGCAGCGTCAGATGGCAAATATGGGAATCGTTGTCCCTGCTCCAGAGGAAAGACCTCTGAACCACATGTATCGACATCCCACCGAACAGTTCCAAGGAGGCGGTTGGGGCCCGCACGTAGATGCAAATAATTTCGAGCTCAAACCGGCCCTGATCAGTATGGTCCAAGGAGAGCAGTTTGGGGGAGGAGTCACGGAAGACCCGAATGCGCATCTCGAGACGTTTCTCGACATTTGTGACACCATCAAACAGAATGGGGTGCCACAAGACACAATCCGGATCGCGATGTTCGGTTTCTCATTGCAGCCAAAGCGAAAGATTGGTTCAAAGTTTGGACCGGTGGCATCGACACTTGAAACTTTGCAGAAGTTTCTTCGAAATACTTTCCGCCGGCGCCTTGAAGATCATCGCGAAATCTCTCATTTTGCCAAAACCACGGCGAATCATTATTCGAGGCATGGGAGAGATTGAGCTCTATTGAGACGATGTCCACAACATGGGTTCTCGAGGAGCAACAAATCACACAGTTCTACGGTGGGTGACATGGCAGACGAGGAGCATGGTAGATCGTCGGCGGGGGCTGTTTATTAAACCGACCGGTCGGCGAGGCAAGCCGACAGAAGAGATGGCTGCCACAGACTATCAATGGCCAACGGAGAGAACGCCATCGTTCAAAGCATTGCTTGTTGAGTGATTCAAATATGACGACCTCATGAAGAAGTTCACTCTTTTGAAGAGTCGATTGAGACGGAACGTCGACCACATCAATCGAGGAGTCATTCAAATTTCCAACAACCTTCAAAGCAGCTTCAATACTCGAATTCGATTCAAGAGCCGAGGAAGCCAAGTCTCAAGACATGATGCGCAGGTTGGTTGTAAGCAACCAACAATTGGCAACGAATCGAATTCGTTCATCGGCAACACCGGCGGAAGATAAATCACTTAGAGTCGATCGTGACGGCTATGGGAAACACATAAAGATGTTGGAAGCTCAAATCGGTCAAATTGCCGTACAAGTGAATGCACTACAAAAGGCGGGCCAATTTCCGAGTAATACGGAGGTGAACCGAAGAGTCAATGCTTCGCCATTCAGACGAGGAGTGGACGAGCCTACCCGAGCCCTACCGAGAAAGAAGAGCAAGAGAACATTCTGACGCAGAAACTCGCGACCGAGCTCGCGACCGCGAGCCCGATCGTGAGCCATCCTGAATTTTGTCCACGACGCCGCGACGGCGCGCGCGCCACAAGACCCGACCGCGAGCCATCCAAGCATCGAAGGCCAGTTGCTCGCGAGCGACCTAACACCCGCAAGCTCGCACGCGAACAAGGAGATAAGCGCACAGCATACTCCTCGCGACCATCCCAGCGGTCGCGAGGTCGACCGCGAGGCACCCCCAGAGGCTAATCCTCGCACGTACATTCCTCCGGTCCCGTTTCCGAGTCGACTTGTCAAGTCGAAGTATGACGAGGAATTTGCTCGTTTCAAAGAGGTATTTCAGAAAGTTGAGATAAATTTGCCTCTCTTTGAAGCGTTGCGAAACATGCCGGGCTACATGAAATTCTTAAAAGACGCGCTTGCAAGTAAGAAGAAACTTGGGAAATTTGAGAAAATTTCCCTATCCGAAGAGTGCAGTGCCGTCTTGCAAAGGAAGCTCCTCTCGAAGCGAAGGATCCCGCGGTTTCACGTTAGAGTGCGAGATCGCGAGCAAAATTTTCCAAATGTGTTATGCGACTTGGGGCGAGCATCAATCGATGCCATTGAGCGTTTTCAACCGGCTACACCTAGGAAAGATGAAGCCGGCGAAGATTTCATCGATGATGGTGACCGATCGGTCACATATCAAAAGGTATCGTCGAAGACGTGTTGGTAAGAATTCGGGATTTTGTTTTCCCGCCGACTTTGTTATTCTTGATATTCCCGAATTCAAACAACAACCACTAATCCTGGTAGACCTTTTCTAGCAACCGGTGATGCGTTGATTGATGTGCAGGAAGGAAACCTCACGTTTCGTGTTAACGATGAGGAGCTCAAAATTTCCATATACGACGCCATCAAGCAACCCGACGTTGGAAAGCCGGAAGATTGTTGCTCGATCATGACTGCTGCTGCCGCACACGTCTCATGCTTAGAGGGTACTCGACCACTCGAAGAAGCTGCGAGAAGGAAGAAGTGGACTCGGCATGGAACTCCGAGTGTTTCGTTCAAGTTTGGGGGGGGCCACTTCCATAGTCAGTGGTGGTCATCCGTAAATGCGAAGTTTAGAAGGTTCCACAAGTCGAGAAAGATGTCTATTGCTACTAAAACGCCAGATTGACGAGGTTAGTGATGGTCTAGCTAAAGACGTTAAATAAAGCACTTGTTGGGAGGTAACCCAACGTTTTCTTTGTTTTTGTTCTCGTGTTTTGTTTTTGTTTTTCGTTTGTGTTGTTCTTTTTGTCGTGTTTCTGTTTTTCGTTTCGTTTTCGTGTCTGTCGATCAACGAGTTAAGTGAAGTGTGTTAATCCATGTGGCCAATGACGATTGAAAATTTTTGTGAAATTTAATGATAGTGCACATGATATGTTAGAAAATGACGCATGAATGACGTGAGATGGCTTAGCTTGTTGTTTTCACCATTTGCTTAACCCGTGAGACTTGAGCTTCACCGTATAAACATCTTGATGATTTCTTTTAATTGTGTGATATCATACATGTGATTATCTTCTAGAACTTGCCGTGTTTCTGTGTCGAGATTGCAATATGTGTTTCGAATTTGGAAAGGATAAAAGGCCATCTTTGTTAACCACATATTCACCCAAACACTAACCCGATGTTATATACCATTTGTCGCCTTCTCTGAGCCTTTATTAGACTTTTTCTTTCGATTAAACCGGATGATAGGAGGTGAGGATGGATATGGGAATCAAAAGGGTTGAAATTTTGATGTAGTTATGACGAGAAGAGTTTATTTTAGAGATATACATCTATGGTGAAGAATAGTACCTTGTTCGTGAAAGTTAAACCCTATAAGCTCTAGAAAAGAAAAGAAAAGAAAAATGTTAAGTTCACTATGAGTGTTGAGCATAAAGGGTCTTTAATCAAAGTATAGGTACCTTCTGTAGCATTAAAACATTGATTTAGCACGTTGGGAGAGAAGAGGAAAATGGACAAAGTCCATATGTGTCAAAATATATAAATGGTGGTGCTTGGAGTTTATTTGAGTCACTTAGCCATATATTATCCTACCTTAACCAATGTGCCTACATTATAACCTATCAAAAGACCTCTTTGATCCTTATTTGAACACATTTGACGCGGTGGAGATGTTAGAAAAACGGCAAGCCTATGGTAAGATGTTGCATTGCATTGATCGTTGAGTGTATACACGTCCTTAATTTCTTTATGAGTTTGAGTGTATTCTATATATTTTACGCACATGCTTTTGTGAGGGTTGAAATAAATGAGTTCTTACCTCGATGGTTGTTTGTGTTGAGTTGGCTAACGCCGTCATGTGCGCTAATGTTTTGGCGTTAATATGTTTCTGAGGCCTAGAATGGTTATCCTCTTTGCTACGATCGTTGATCTTTCGTTTGTCTTTCCTTTCTGTTTTTGTTTGAGGACAAACAAAGCTTTAAGTTTGGGGGGTTTGATAAACGCGCATTTTACACGTATTTAGTTGATATTTGAAGATGAGTTTAGCTCGTTTAATGTGCGTTCACGTATCGATTCCTAATGTTTTATCTATTTTTAGAAGATCTGCTCTTGGGTGTTCTTTTGGTGTTGTGTAGGTCTATATGTTGAAAATCGAAGCGAGGAGCACGCACGAGCCAAAACACAATCTGGCGTGTTTCTAGCGACCAGCCTAGCGGTCGCTAGGTCGGCCGCTAGGAAACACGCGAGAACCCAGCATACCGCGACCGCGAGAATGTGCCCATGAAGCGAAGCCCGGCAGAAAGCATGGACGATTTCTCGCGACGGATCGGACTTCCTAGCGACCGATAGACACGGTCGCGAACCAACCAAGCGGCGCAGAGGCGATCGCGGGCGAGAAGGTCGCGCGGATTACCTCGCGACCACACCTAGCGACCGCGAAGGGTGGTCGCGAGCGGCAGCGAAGGAAAATTAGGGTTTTGGGTGTGCCTATATATGGCAACACCCCACTCGCGCCTCCTCGCACCCCTTACGCCCCGAGCTCGTTTTTCTTAAGTTTTCCTCAGTTTTTATAGCTTTTAGTCTTTAATCTTCCTTTAGTTTAATTCTAGTATCGTTCTTACGTTGTTTTAGTTTAGTTTATCGTTTCGTTATCGATCGGAACGTTTCGTCCGATCGTTTTCCTTTGTTTTCTGTTCGTTCGCTCGGGATTGGATTCAAGACCAACCTTTGTTCATCCGACGCTTCCCTACGGGTTTTATATATTTAAATTTCGTTTTTATGATTAATTCGTATTTCTTTCCGTTTATTATGTCTGGCTAGTTTTCTATTCTAATCCTAGGGTTTGCATGATTCAATCCTATATGTTGTGAGTTCTGCTATCGTTGTTTACCTTCCAGGCATGATTCATGATTCATGGTGCTTATTCATATGTGTTGATTTTTAATCAATCTTGATGCATATCTAGTTGCCAGTTAATGACGTAACTGTATTAATTGTCAATCGATCTTGAATGCATGATACGATTAAGCTCGAGTCGAATCGAGATAGACGATCGTAGGAAGCATATTCTTAGTGATCCATTTGGAGTTGCTTATTTTCCTCTAGAGGCGAATCGTGATAGGGAAATTAGTAATCAACTACCCGAATCGTCAGAATCGAAGTTGTTGGTTATATATGTGATCTTCCGTCTTGTGCGGATTAAAGCGGTTAATAATAAGCGGGATAAACATCGTTGTGGATAGGATTGGTGCATCCCTAGGGTTAGTCTTTCTTTATAATCATCTTTCGTGATTTTATCGCTTTATTTTATATTTCTGTTTGGTTACCTTTGCTTTGGATTAATTTCAAGCCCTAAAACATCTCACCCTTATTCGTGCTTGGATAATGATGAATTGTCGTTGAATTAGCTTACGTGTTTTCGGATTGCAATCTCGTGGATACGATACTGCCACCCTATACTTACACTTTTTACGTGTGAAAAAGGAGCGATTAGTTATGATGTGGCGTTGCGAGCCCGACATACAACGATTGAGTTGATATACGGTCCGCATGATGAGTAATTCCAAATGCTAGTAGGTTATCTGCAGATGTTGAGACAGAAGAATCCCGGTACATTTACCGATTATGAGGTCGATGGTGATGGTCGATTTCGACATCTGTTCGTTGCTCTCGCTGCATCTATTGTCCCCTTCTATTTTTGTTTGAGACCAGTGATTGTCGTAGATGGTACTCACCTCAAGAGAAAGAATAAGGGAATTTTATTTGTTGCAGTAATGAAGGATGCCAACGAGCAAGTGTTCCCGTTGGCATATGGTGTTGGGCGATTGAGAATGATGAATCTTGATCATGGTTTATCTCACGGATCCAACGGGTATTTGAAAATCTGAAAACATCTTAATTGTCTCGACGACACGTGTCCATAGCTAACGCCATCGAGAGTATTTTCACAAGCTCATCACGCCTTATGCTTCTACCACTTAGTGAACAAGATCAAACAGTTTCGCGGTGCACCGTGGTGGAAATATTCCAAGAAGTCGCTTATGCATACGAGCCAAGTCAATACCAACGTGCTATGTGCGCTATCGAGAGCATAAATGATAAAGATACCAACACCGCCCGTAGACCAGAAAAATGGGCCCGCTCAAGTCCCCCGAAGTCGCTTTTAGTTTCTTAACATCAAATGCGGCATAGTCATTTAACTCTCGATTATTATGGGCGAGACGTCTTCCAATATGCTCAATGTTGGAGGCAATCAGACTTGTAATTGAGCAGTGGTTCAACGATAGACGAGTAGCAGCACATAGGTCGTACGACTATCTCACTGAGGAGACAGTAAAAAAGCTTACATTAGCGGTGTCGAAAAGTCGTCGTTACTCTACGACGAGGTCTACAAATGCAAAATATAGGGTGCAGTCTGGCGTTAGGAACTTCCTGGTCGATCTTCAACTCAAATTGTGTGATTGTCGAGAATTTAACCAAGACGGGATGCCGTGTTCACACGTAATTGCTGCCATTAAGTATGTTTTAATACTAATACTACACGTCGGATGTTTTTCATGTAACTCATACTAATATTTTTCATTGACAGTAAGGCCGGAGAATCCATCCACAATTACGTCGAATCATACTACACGACCAACACTTTAATTGAGACATATAGTGGTGCAGTGAATCATGTCCCTCAATACAATGAGTGGATGGTTCCAAATGAGGTAGCTCAAGCGAATGATTGCCTCCTATTGTGACAAGACAGACTGGACGACCTAGAACAAGTTGGATTCCATCCGGTGGTGAAAAGTCTACAAGAAGAGTGCCTACAAACCATATGGGAGAATCGTCTAGCAGTAGACGCCGAGCAACAAAGAAATGCAGCCATTGTAGGGAACCAGGACACACACGAAGGACATGTCCAAATCGAATGGATGAAGGCATAAGCAATTAATTAAAGTTGTTGTATTTTTTTTTTAATATTTCGAAGTTATTGTGTTTGGCACCTTTTATTGTTATTCTTATTTAATCCAATTGAGTACTTATACGTTGTGTTGTGCTATACTTATCCTAAATTTTTAAATGTTGGTGTAACCAAAATTGTACATGCCCGTATTTGTTGCCAAAATAGTACAAACGGATACAACACATTTAAATGTACAAATATTAATAAAACTGAAATTTAAGATATTACACATAGACTTAGCTATAATTTTCAAGCGTTTTCTAAGTGTTTTCACACAAATAAAAAATATAAGTAGCTATAATTTTCCTATATGCTGGTATATGAGTAGTCCCCCAAATAATACTCGGCGATCCGGATATCACACGCTCAACGTACATGCATGCATATGGACCACAAGCGACGCCGTCTTTTTGGGAGAACTGGTTATCAGATGACGGGATACATAATTCAAGTAGCACGGTTTTTTTCGATATACCCGTATCATTGAAGCTCCAATAATCAGCTTCATCCAAGATGAATCCAAATAAATGCAATATGGGAGCTATCTGCTGGGCGCGGTTTCTCTTCGCATGATCTTCTAATCTCCAATATATCGAATCATATAGATCAAGCGTCTAGTCAAGCACTCTGATAACAGCGACGACGTAGTGTCCATCGATAAGGATAGGCATAATCACCTATATAACACAATTATTACAAAATATAAAAATTATTAAAATCAAATATATTAAAATTTAAATATATATACATGATATTGAATTACAAAAATCACTTTATGCATGCTGGACCAATCGTTCATAGTAGATATTCCCGTCGTGCCCCTGATCAGGGAAATAATACTCTCGGGGACCTTCCAACCACTTGAACAAGATTCCCAATCAACTTGAAGGATTCGCTGTTGAGACATTCAAATAATTTAATCGGACATTGAATTGAGCAAAGCAATAAATAAATGAATGTAAATTATTGGGAAATCAATACTTACATAGAAGTCGGTGTCCAATATAATCGTGTTTGCATTGTTCATGGTGGACAATACAGTGTCACCCTTGATCAGCCTCACTCTACAACTCATCATGAACAGATCAATCGTCTACAATAAGAACAATTGAAATAATAAGTATTAATTAATTAATTCAACTAAAATAAATTCTTAATACTTAGAAATTCAAAGTACTTACGTCTGCAGATAATAAGCTGGTCGGCTTAAGAATATCCATGAAAAATGATCAACTAAGAATTTCACCACTCTCGGAAATCATCATCGTACGTGGAGGGGTGGCTTCAATGAAGACATTGAAGTTCAACACTAACGTCGGATCAAGTTCACGCGGTTTGCCAATAACAACATATGGAGATGATAGGGCCATCGATGGGAATCTCTGTCGGCCACTCTTCCTGGCTACGGGCACTGGTGTCACCACAGTAGTCGTCTGTCCTTCTGTCCTCCCCGATGTCATCCCTTCTGTCATTCCCGATGTGATCCATGTACCGGGCATCCCTAAAGTCATCCACTGGTGTCCATAATCGGACATTCCTATAGTAGTAGACTGCTGCGGGACTTCGGAGGTCATCCCTATCGACTGTGCCCAATCATCTCTCACAATCTGCGTAGAACATATCATTTGACTTAAATATTTAATAAACACAAAATATTTAAATTATTTAATTAAATTGAACTTACTTGTCCACAATCACTAAAAATATCAAACATATCAGCTAAGGAAGCAGGAGGTGGCTGCTGATAAGAAGGAGGATGTGGCTCATGATAGTAGCGGAAGGTGGTCACTGGCGATGGGAGGCGGAGGTGGTGGCGATAGGAAGTATGAGGTGGCTCCTGATAGGAAGTATGAGGTGGCTGCTGATAGGAAGTATGAGGTGGCTCCTGATAGGAAGTATGAGGTGGCTCCTGATAGGCACGAGGTGGCTCTTGATTGGATGGCATGGCCTCAGTCCTACCAAACTCGTGCACAGAATGTCGAGTCAAGGCTCGCATGTCCGCCATCCGTCGGTCCTCTCGAGAAGGTGACGCTCACATCACCGATTGCCGTGCCTCATCAACTGATTATCGTGCCACGGGATGAGTATGACGATCGTATGGAGAATAGGCCGGTGTACGTCGTGAACTACCACAACGGACAACATCAATCAACTCCTTAAACCAACCCTTCAACCTCGTCGTCATCCATACCTCAACCTCCTCAAGGTGCTTCCTCGATAGCTCAGCCACCATCTGAGCATGCCTCTCTGATATGCCTTCTAAGAACTGACGATCACTAGGTCGTAGGTGATCGCTGTTGCTCGAGGAAGAAGTCGGATGATGGCCTCATTTTTGTCTCTCTGTCTGACGAGATGTGGACGGTGCTCTCCAATCGGAGCCCTCAATACCATGTGCGCTGTGCCGTGACTCCTCAATAATATGCCGTCTCGTACCACGTCTCGGACGCGAACGTGAAGTACCCTCGGAGGCACGAGAATCCCCCACATTGTCATGACTCGTGCTCGTGAGGAAAATTATTCCCCATCCCTCAACGGATTTTGGGGCTCTATATACGGCACACCAAACACCTCGTCGTGTCCGAGTGATATCCAGTAGTATGTGGCCATTTCTTCTTCCGTAGCCAGTAGGATCTGGATATGCTGATCGTCCTATATACAATTCAAATAAACAAGACTTAATCAAAATTAAAATAATAAATTATAACACAAATTTTAGGATATGTAAAAGTAGTACAGAGATTCAAATAAAATCGATAAATCATCGATCGAGGACTTGCTCTCAATCTCCATCTCAAGCATCTAGGGTAGGCGCATCGGTCTACATATTTCCCAATGCCCCACCCGCACTGTGTATGACCTCGAGCGACCAAACAACCAATGCCCAAGCTGGTCCATAGAAATGGTATTTCTTCTTCATGAATCTGATATAAGTAGTGACGCATACACTGATACGAATATGCACCCCATGGAAATCTAGCGAATAAATCCAAATCATCCACCAATGCCCAGGCCCACGAGTCCACCAGCACTCTGGGATCTACAGATAATAACATCCCATATAGCATAATAATATGCGCAACACGGAGGTATAAACTACCATCCGCATCATCTATATGCACGCTCCGATCACAAAAATGCGCTACTAAATCCCCAACAGATATATGGTCGAACGACGTAAAGCTCTAAACACCGAACACGTTGCAACCGGTGTTTCTACTAAGATTGAATGACGAGCTTCCAAAACTTAAACCGATGACTAGTGCATAGTCATGAACAAGAAACAAAGTCTCCGCTGTTAATATGAAACCATAGTAGATCATCATCTGTCCTAATCTGTCGGGAAATCACGTGGTGCAAAGCCATGAAATTTTTTGCCCCCAGGCTTCCATTTAAGTAAATGACCGAAGCATCCACTAGTAAACCTATCCAGTAATTCTTCACCACCAATCTCCAATAATCTAGTCTTAATCATATCTATGTAATTAATCCTATAATATGTGCTAATCTGAACCACGACATTTATCATCTCGGGTCTCAAATAATTAACATCACCCTAACAATAAAAACAATAAAGTGTATAAATATCATAAAAATAAAACATATAATAATGACATAATTATAAATCATACAAAACATATTTAATTATAAAAACAATAATTAGATAGCATAATAAAGCATAATAACACGTTTAGCATAATTAGATAGCATAATAAATCATAATATATATTTTAGCATATTAAATACATAATAGCATATTAAAAACCATACTAAATAGTATATTAAAAACCATATTAAATGCATGTTAAAAACCATATTAAACGCATGTTAAAAGCCATATTAAATGCATGTTAAATAACATATTAAAAACCATATTTAACACATGTTAAATAGCATATTAAAAACCATATTAAATACATAATAGCATATTAAGAACCATATTAAACGCATGTTTAACTAACTAATATGATAACTAACTGAAACTATATAATAATATGATAACTAACTGAAACTAATATAATATGATAAGCATGTTTAACTAAATAAACTATATAACTGAATCAGAATAGCATAAGCACGTTTAACTAAAAAACCATATTAAACGCACGTTTAACTAATATGATAAGCACGATTAACTAACGAAAACAAGAATCCGATCCGTCGGTTTAAGGAATCCGACCAGTCGGTTCGATCGGATTCCTTAAACACCGATTGCACGTTTATCTTTCTGTGTGCATCGGTTGGATGATTCGGTTGGTAACCAACCGACCAAAATTATACAATCGAGAATCGAATCGAAATGTAATTTTTAGAAGCGATCAACCAATATAAGTATAAGTTCTTGGACCGACTGAAAATCAAAACAAAGAAAATTGATCGGTTTCGGTTGTTCTAAAAAACCGACAAAATATATATTTTATTTTTAAAAAAATACATATTTTAATTTTTACCAAAGCACAACCATCACAAAAATCTAATAAAGCATCACAAAGTTCATCCTAATTTCAGAGCATAATATAAATATTTAATGAACATCACAAACAAATAAAGATTTAAATAAAACAATATGTATTAGATATTTATATTAATAGGTTTCGATCGGTTAGGTTCCTGACCGAACCATTTTACCATGAATCGATAATCGAACTGAAACCTATTGGTTTTGTAATTTTAAAACAGAGTAAAAATCGGAACTTACAAAAATCGAACTGAACCGATCAGTAGGACTCGTGCACACCCCTACTTTCTTGCATGATATATAAATATGTATAGAAGCATTTAAGTTTTTTTTTTCTATTAAATTATTGCAATATTTGATATTGTATCTTTTAATACAAACACATATTTATTCACTTAAAGGTGTCCTTTAACTTCAATGAGCACATTTCCACCAAAGGTAACACCATCAAATCATTATTCTCTAATAATAATTATAATAATAAGAGACTTCAAAAAAGTATTGTTATATTATATATATGCATGTAAATGCATATGAAATATAGACCAATATTTACATATTATAACATTTATTGATAAATACATAGTTAAAGTCATAATCTTAATTAAATCAAGTGTACAAATGCAGATTTAATTCCTAGAAAAAAGTTGTTTTGAGCTAAAGTGTTTTTCCATACATAAGTATAATCTTGGGTTTACGTAGTTTTGTATCTGGCTCACTGAAATAATGATTGAACTGATAAGTTTTTGTAGCTATCAATAGAGTGTTAATTTGACTGAGTCTCACTATGTCGGTCAGAAGAAGTTAATGTGAACTTAAGACTATTTTTAATGCAAAAAAGCAATCGGTCAACTTGTTGAAAGTTAAAAAAAAAACTAAAAGAATTGTTTGTGTGATTGAACCAACCAACCATGGTTTTTTTTAAGAAAAAATTCATGATAAGATTTCATTTCTTTCAACCAATGGAATTGATACACTTGTCTTTCTTCTCCCATTGTTCATTAGATTTTTTTTTTGTATTAAGATAAAATCATAATATTTTTTATATATTATATTAATAAAATACCAAAACTTAAATTTTTTCATTCTCTAAAATTAGAGATCAAATTTGCAATGTACATAAACACATTAAAATTATCTCATTTTCTATACCTATAAGATTCAATTTCCCTGCAAAAATTCTATCTTTCTCTCTTTTCCTTTGGATCCAATCAACAATATTTTCAATAATTTCCATATATAATTTCTCTCACTCTGAAGATCATTATCATAGCTTCAAAAAATTTGAAAACTTCGATGAATTCTCATATTTAAATTTAGGTATGAACTCTCAATTTTCACATAATTCTTCCCAATCTTATATCTACAAATATCACCAGACCTCCTAAAACACACCTCGAAGCGCATTTCAAATTGTTCAGAATTTTTTTTCCTACACTTAAAACCATCAATAATTTTGGAAAGATTAAGAAAATATAGAACTAATGTTCTCGTTGGTGTCACATCAGTGGAAATCCAATTGTTGGCACCAACCAAAATACCGCCATGTTATGAAAAAATATTTTATAGCTCTATGAACAAACTCGAGTAGAAAAACTCAAAAATTGGCGTGCCGAAAGGTCCTTGGAGTTATGTTTTGCATGTTTTTGTTATGTTTTTCCTTATTTATTTTAGACGATTTGGTTCCTATTTGGTTTATATTTGAATATCTTTCATTGGAATCATGTTCGTTTTCGTTTTGTGTAGGGAATGATCGCGTTGAACCATTTGGTGCATAGAAAGCGCACCCAAGCGCTGGACTCGGTGTAGCCGGCGCTGGGTGCGCATCGCGTCGCGAGGAAGCGAAGCGAAGACCCCCGTCCGGCGCTGCAACGCGTCCGGAGCTGGGTTCTGAGTCTAGAGTACACCCGCGTCCGGCGCTGGACGCCCAAAAGCAAGATTCGTCCCGAGACTCCATGCGTCTGGCGCTGCGCAAGAGGTGAAATTCGTCCAGAGACTCATCGCGTCCGGCACTGCGTTGCGTCCGGCGCTGCGCAAGTATTGAAGTTCATCCAGAAATTCACCACGTCTGGCGTTGCGTAGCGTCCAGCGCTGTGCAAGTATTGAAGTTCATCCAGAGAGTCACCGCGTCCGGCGCTGAAACCCCGTTCCGAGAGCTGACGAGTCTGGCGCTGCCACACGTCCGATGCTGGGCTGCTCGCGTTTCGCTTTGTTTCTGAACGCACGCGTCCGGCGCTGCGCGTGAATTTTCGGGGCGCTATATATAGTATTTAAACGCTGAAAACCCTAGGTTTTAATTCATTATTCACTTTTCATTGGATTTTGCTGTGCGCCTTCACGAGACTCTCTCTTCAGAATTCTTCCTTTAAGCAATTCAAGTATTTCTCTTTACTTTTTGGATTGAAGATTATTAATTGTAAGGATTATCTTATTGGATTTCTACTACTGAACACTTTAATATTCAATTCCATCATTTGTTCTTATTCGTATGATTTCTTATCGCTTTCTTTCGTGTTCTCGTATTTCTTTGATGTTGATTTCTATGCTTTGGTGATGATTAATGTTGGTATTTGTCTATTATTTTTGTCTTTCATTTAATCTCTTCGAATTATGTCTAGGGTTCATCATGTTGATTCTGTGTTCTTCAATCTAGGGTTTAATTCTTATCTAGATAATTTATTTGCTTTGTCAATTTCCGCCTAGTTAATTCGTCTTTCTTTCCTTAATAATTCATCGCCTAGGTAATCTACAGTTTTTAAGTGAACAACTCTTTGTGATTAGAATGTTTAGGAATTTAATTGCTTTCGCGTGGTAACTTAGTAACGCCCTGTTAAGTTTTCCTTGAGAGACGACTCGGATTAGCTTGCTCGCTAGGACGACCTCGTTAGATTGCGAGGGACTTTATTAGTTATCTTTTCAGTCCAACAAATTTTGGCGCCGTTGCCGGGGAAAACTTTAGGCGTTTTCTTAATGTTACTTGTTTTTCGTTTTTATTCTTCTCATTGCCTTTCTTATTTTGTACCGCAGTTGCGTTTGATCTCGTTTGTTGAGTGTTGTGTATGCAGGGACGCCGAAGTCTAAATCCTAGATTGGTATCCCGTTGAAGGATACTCGCAAGCCAAGGAAACCGCGACTGCCTTGTGTGTCGGAGTTTGATCACTCCGATTGTGATAGCTCATGTGAGGAAAGTTCTCTCACTCGAAGGTGATGGGTCTTTTGTGGGAGGTCAATGAGGATTCTGTAGGGAAATCTGATTTTAACCCTCTCCGAGGATCTATCTAGGATGTTTAATTCACCATACATTGATTATATGCCTAGCATGCACCTATATAATTAATTGTAACATGTAGGGGTTTTCTCGTGTTTATCTGCGAATCTGTCGAGGTAGAATGGATCAAGACTCGTGCTTTGATCTTCTGGACTGTATCCCGTTTGCCTAAACTCCAATGCCGAGTGATGACAATCTATGGAGAATGCTATAGAAAATCACCTTCTTCATTCTCTCACAATTTTCAAAAATTCTCACACTTTTGGGAAGTATAATTCTCGAAAATTCTAGCTTGAGCATTTTTTTTTTCTCTCTCACCTTATATTTATAATGCAACCCTAATTCTATCATGATAGGATTTATGCATATCTAATAAATATAATCATATCACTTAAGATAGAGAGGATCAAGCTGAGTCCCAGTAGGACTCTGAGAGAGATGGGCGATTTTCACCTTAGCTCCAGACCTGGATGGGCCAGCCCAGGGATCAAATGCAAGGAATAAAGATGGGCCTCAAATAAATTAATTATCTTATGTTCATTTCGTAACATAAATTAATTTATAAACATTCATTCATGCCACTAGAGAATAAATGTCGACTTACCCTTTATTACCGAAGTTGAGTCGGGCTTGCACTTAGACTTTACGAATCCCGTATTTAAGATATCAGACGTCCATTAATTATTTACGCTGCTCGATCGCTTAAAATAATTAATATCTTTAATTCCTTAAGTAGTACCACTCAACCTTATTATTGTACTTGAGATAACTCAACCCGCAGGTTTAGTACAATAAACCTTTGAGCTCCTTAAGGGACGCCATCATCCTAAACGGATACGGTGACTCGACACGGGTAACTAGCATGACATACAAGATCGCCACCACCCAAGATGCAGAGAATTGGTTATCTCATGTAACCTCACCCATAACAAGTCAAAGTGATGGTCAAGAACTCATACTCACCTAATACCTTATCGAGGTTTAGATCAACGTAAGTCTCCGAGATCTAGGTTCTTCACGACGGTCGATAGAAGAACTCATCTCATCATCCATCCATCAATACGCCGAGACGCATCAAAGATAGACAAGCAACCAAGTCAAGTCACTTCTATCTACGCAGCCTATACCGACAACTCGTCCTCAAGTTGTCTCGGTGTGATACTTTTATATCTCATTAAGCTTCGACCAATCATACGGACTTATGTGATCTACAACACAATCGTATGATCTAACTTATATATGAGATAAATGGACATACATATGCAATCAAGTAAACAATTCAGATAGGAGATTGTAATAGTGGTAACAGGAAACATTGTATACAAGCTCAACCAAAACTTCGCTCAAAGATACAACCAACAATCTCCCACTTATACTAAAGCAAAACTTTTAGTATAAAATGTGTCTCTCTACTAGCTATTACAAACAACCATCACTTTGCTTCTCCCACTTATACAAAAGTTTCCTTTCTAAGTGGGTGCCATCTTGCACAATCCAAGTCCTCGAATATGCTCTTCGTAGACTTTTTGCGGCAGGCTTTTCGTGAATGGATCAGCTAGGTTATCCGCAGTACCAATCTTCTCAATAAGCACATCCCCTCGTCTAACGATTTCTCGTATGACATGGTACTTTCTCTCTATGTGTTTTGTTGCCTTGTGGGTCCGTGGTTCCTTCGAGTTTGTCATCGCACGAGTTATCACAAGAAACTATGATACTCTTGGGCAAACCAGTACCACATCTAGATCCATGAGGTAGTTCTTGAACCATACAGCCTCTTTAGCGACCTCCAGGCGGCTACATATTCGACTTCCATGGCGGAGTCCGCAATGCATCGCCGCTTTGCACTCCGCCAGATACGGCTCCTCCTCCCAAGGTAAACACATAGCCTCGTGTAGACTTCTTCTCATCACGGTCGACTTGGAAACCGAGTCCGAATAACCCAAAGGCATTAGACTATCTCGCATGGTAAACCACCTATAATCTCGAGTCCTTTCGTGTACTTGAGTATATGCTTTACCGCATCCGATGAGCTTGTCCGTGGTTAGATCGATATCTAGCTACTATGCCTACCGCATAGAAGATATCGGGTCTCAGACATAGCATTGCAGACATGAGACTTCCTACGGCGAAGCGTATGAAATTGTCTCATTTCCTCTATCTCATTTGCGGTCATAGGTGATCGCTCCTTAGATAAAGGAACACCATGTCTGAAGGTAGCAATCCTTTCTTGGCGGTCTGCATACTAAAACGAGTAATCACAGTATCAATGTAAGACGCCTGAGATAAGCTCAACATTTTCCTCTTGCGATCTCGGTAAACCTTGATCCCAAGAATGTACGCTGCATCTCCTAAGTCTTTCATTTGAAACTGATCGGATAACCAACTCTTTACGTCTGATAACAACTTCACGTTGTTGCCAAGTAGAAGGATGTCATCTACGTAAAGTGCAAGAAATACCACATCACCGTTGACATCTAAACGATACTCACAACTTTCGCTAGGCAACTGGGTAAATCCATAGGACTTTACCACCTCGTCAAAGCATAAGTTTCAGGATCGTGAAGCTTGCTTAAGTCCATAAATGGACTTCTTAAGCTTCCATACTAGATGCTCTTCACCCTTCACCACATAACCTTCGGGTTGCTGCATATAGATGTCTCTACCTTCTTCAAGGTAACCGTTCAGAAAAGCGGTTTTCACATCCATTTGCCAAACCTCAAGGTTTAAGTGCTGCTATGGCGTAAAAATTCGATGGACTTGAGCATTGCTACTGGCGAAAAGGTCTCATCGAAATCGATGCCCTCAACTGAGTGTACCTTTGCCACAAGCCCGGCTTTAAAAGCCGAAACCTCTCCATCCGAATCTCTCTTCCTCTTGTATACCCACTTACTACCTATGGCTTCCTTGCCATCTGGTAGAGGTGTCTTTTCGTATACATCCATAGCTGTTATGGACTCAATTTCTAAGTCCATAGCGGTGTGCCATGATCTTGCATCGTTGTCTTGTATCGCCTCACCGTATGTCCATGGGTCGATTATTGCCGCTCGTTTCACGGGACTAAACCAAGATTCACCCACGAACATAAATCGCTCGGGTCGACGAACAACCTCCCACTACGACGAGCGCGCCATGGCACAATGGTAGCGGTGGGTGCGAAGAACTTGTGGTTCTCTATCTTGCACAACTTGTTGGATAGGAGCCACTTGACGGCTGGTGTCTCCGGTGGGACTCGACCCACTTCAATTTCTTGAAGTATCGGTGTCGATCCTCCCACTGAATTACGACATCTCGCACTTTCGCTTAATCGGTGGTGGAATACGATCATCTTCTAATTCTTGAAGAATGATTTCAACTTTGGATTTATGGTTTTTCATATAATCCTCTTCTAAGAATCGGGCATTAGTGCTAATAATGACTTTCTGATCCTTAAGACTATAGAAATAACCACCCTTTGTTCCTCTAGTATTGCCAATAAACTGCCTTGCTTCAGATCTAGACTCCAACTTGTCGGCCTTCTTGTTCAAAGACATGTCTTTGGATCGCCCATATCCTTATGTGGCTTAAACCAGGCTTGCGCCCAAACCACAACTCGAAGGGTCTTTTCGACCGACTTGATGGTACTAGATTTAGCAAGTATGTCACTGCTTCTAAGGCATACCCCGTAATCGAAATAGGCAATGTTGCAAAACTCATCATTGATCTAACCATTTCTAAGAGAGTCCTATTTCTTAGCTCGACACACCATTTCTTTGTGGTGTGCCGGTGTAGTGAGTGAGAGGTAATCCCACACCGCACCAAATAGTCCATAAACTCGTTATCGAGGTATTCGCCACCGCGATCGGATCATGATGACTTGATACTTTTACCAAGCTTCGCCTCCACTTCCGCCTTAAATTCTTTGAATTTCTCAAAGCATTCGAGACTTGCGGTGAAGCGGTATATGTATCCGCACCTTGAGTAATCACAATGAAAGTGACAAAATACTGCACCCTCCACGAGCTTGTGTGGACATAGGTCCACACGTGTCGAATGGACTAACTCCAACACTTCTTTGGCTCTATAACCCTTCGCTTTGAAGGGTCTGGTCGACATCTTTCTTTCTATACAAGATTCGCAGACTGGGAACGGAGTAACTGTGAGATCACCCAACGCCCATTCTTAGCCGCTTTGGATCCTATTTAGATTGATGTGACCTAATCTAAGATGCCAGAGAAATGTGGTGTCATCTTGTGAAGAAAACTTTCTCTTCTTAAGGTTTAATATAGATGCAACATAGTTAAAGGTATTATGTTTGGCATAAATAGTATAAAGCGAATTATATAAAGTGCCACCACGATAACCGTCATTTCTTATGATAGAAACACCACTATCAAAAACAATCGAATATCCATGAATAAATAGTTTGAACTGAAATAAGGTTTCGCGAAACTCCAAAGACATATAAAACGTCTTTCAATACTAAAACAGTTTATCAAAACATAAAGTAACATCTCCGATCGCAACGGCCTCGACTTTCTCCGCTTCCCATGGAGATCGTTATCTCGCCATCACACAGCCTCCCTTGTCCGCAGGAACCCCGCAGGTGTAACAAACATGATCGATCGCACCAGATCTACTACCCATGAATGAGTAGAACAAGTCGCTAAACATGTTTCCGTTACTAAAGCAAATGGCGTACTTGAGCCTCGAGCATAGGGCACTTAGCCTTCCAATGCCCGCCTTGCCGCACTTGAAGCACTTGCCCTCTCCTTTGGCTTTTCAAGCCTCGTTGGCGCATATGTTCTTGCTCCCATCGCTTTTTTCGCTTTACCACATTTGGTGCCCTTTTCTTCTTCCATTTTTCAATGGAAAATTTGGGCCCCTAGATGTGCTAGCAAGGGCATGTGCTCCTTTGTCCATTGATAAACGCGTATTTTACACGTTTATTGTTGATTTTTAAAGATGATTTTAGATCGATAAAGTGCGTTTATGTCTTGGATCTCAATGCTTTTACATATTTTTGGAAGATACTTCTCTTGGGTTCCGTTTTGGTGTTTTGTAGGCTTATAAGTTGAAAACCGAAGCATGGAACGAAGAACGAGCAGACGAGGGCAAAAAGGAGGGCCTAGCGACCGTCTTAGCTGCCGCTAGCCAGACCGTGAACCATCACTCGCGCGCGCGAGCGCGCAGATGCCTACAGTCGAAGGCTCGCGACCGACCTATCGACCGCTAGGTCGGCCGCGAGGAAACACCAGCACACGCGAGAGGACGCCAGAGCACGCGAGCACTCCCAGTGGGCGTGAGATGTGCCCGCGATGATTTCATGTGCGACGCGACCACACCTAGCGACCGCGAGGTGTGGCCGCGAGGCAAGTATGTGCGCGTGCCCCTACCGAGAGTCTGAAGGATGGTCGAGACGAAGTGTTCCCTCGCGACCGAGCTCACGACCGTGAGCCCGGCCGCAAGGCATGGCGGCAGACTACAAAATTAGGGTTTTCACCCTAAATCTATAAATAGGGCTTCGCCCCCTCGCGCCCCCAACCTTCTCCAGACCTATTTTACACGTTTTTGTCCAGTTTTTCATTATTTTTTCCTTCTTTTACACTCTAGCTTTGATTTAGATTCATTCTAGCTTTAGTTTTTCATTGTTCTACGTTAGTTCTACGCATTGTCGATGCTTCGGAACGCTTTTGTCCGAACAAATTCCATCTTTTTCCCGTTTTCCGTTGGGTTTGGATACGAACCCAACCATTGTTCTCAGACGTTTCCCTACGGGTTTGATCTATTTAATTCGTATTTTTATGATTATTTCATATTTAATTTCGTTATTTATGTCTAGCTAATTTCTGTTCTAATCCTAGGGTTTGCATGATTCTATCTTATATGTTGTGATTCCTGCTATTGTTATTTACCTTCCAGGCATTGATTCATGATTCTTGGTGCTTAATTATATGTGTTGATTTCTGATCAATCTTCATGCATATCATAGTTGCCGCTAATTACGTATGATTTTAATTGTCAATCGATCTTGAATGCAACGGATAAGCCTTGAGTCGTAACTGAGATAGGAACATTCGTAGGAAGCATATTCTTTGTGATCCTTTTGGAGTTGCTTATTTTCAACTAGAGACGTAACAGTAATAGGGAAAATTAGTAATCAACTGTCACAATTATCGTAACTGAGATAGGAACATTCGTAGGAAGCATATTCTTTGTGATCCTTTTAGAGTTGCTTATTTTCCTCTAGAGACGTAACAGTAATAGGGAAAATTAGTAATCAACTGTCACAATTGTCGTAACTGAAGTTGTTGGCTACATATGTGATCTTCCATCTTGTCTGGATTAAAACGGTTAATAATAAGCAGGATAAACATCGTTGTGGATAGGATTAGTGCATCCTTAGGGTTAGTCTTTATCTCTCATATTCATCTTTGAGTTTTTATTGCCTTTGTTTATTTTCAAGTTGTTACCTTTGCTTTGGATTTAATTATCTGAAGCCATAAACCTTTCAAACCATATTCTGTTGCTTGGATAATGATGAAGGATTAGAGAGTTAGCTTCTGTGTTTTCGCATTACAATCCTTGTGGATACGATACTCGACTTACCTTATACATCGCGCGTTTATTTACGTGCGATCAAATTCTGTCGATCAAATTTTGGCGCCGTTGCCGGGGATTGTTAAGATCACATAGGAATAATTTGACAATTTGGAGTTATTAATTCAAGTTATATATTTATATTATTTATTTATTCTTGTCAGAGTTAAGCTCTCTCTTTTTCTCCAGGTAGTTTATGATCACAAGGTCCCAGGGACCTCCTGAGCAAAATCTTGACCCAGAGATCGAAAATTCCCAAAGGAGAAGGAGACAAGAGAGAAGAAGGGCTGCAATGGCAGCTAATCCACAGAACGGGGGCATTCCTCCCGAGCAAGCTGCATGCATGCTAGCCGATTTCGCAGAGATGCAGCGTCAGATGGCGAATATGGGACTCCTTGTCCCTACCCCAGAGACGAGACCTCTGAACTACATGAACCGACCTCCCACTGAACAATTCCAAGGAGGAGGATGGGGCCCGTACGTGGACGCGAACAATTTCGAATTAAAGCCGGCCCTGATCAGTATGGTGCAAGGAGAGCAGTTCGGAGGAGGAGTTACAGAAGACCCGAATGCACATCTCGAGACTTATCTCGACATTTGTGACACCATCAAATAGAATGGGGCTCCACAAGACACAATCGGGATGCGCATGTTCGGATTATCTCTTCGCAGCCAGGCCAAAGATTGGTTCAAGAGCCTGGACCGAACCGGGATAGACAGCTGGGGAAAACTTTGCGAAAAGTTCCTTTCAAAATACTTTCCGCCAACCAAAGCACAGAAGATCATATCTGAGATCTCCCACTTTTGCCAACAAGGAGACGAGTCGTTATTCGAAGCATGGGAGAGATTTAGGGGCCTATTGAGAAGATGCCCACAACATGGATTCTCCAAAGAGCAACAGATCACGCAGTTCTATAGTGGGCTGACGTTGCATACGAGGAGCATTGTAGATGCATCGGCAGGGGGATACCTGTTAAACCGTCGAGTAGAGGAGGCCAGCCGCATCATAGAAGAGATGGCGGCCAATAGTTATCAATGGCCAATGGAGAGAACGCCAGTGGTCAAAGCAGCTGCTGTTGAGAGTGATTCTAGATATGATGATCTTATGAAGAAGTTCACTCTTTTGAAGAGCCAGATCGAGACAGAAGAGGTCAATCATATCGATCAGAGGAACCATGGGGAAAATCAGGCATACCATCCGAACAACAAAAATCATCCGAATCTGTCGTATGCCAACCCCAATAACTTCCAACAACCTCCTGCAGGCTTCACTGTGCAGAATGGTATGACTCAAGAGCCTAAGAAGTAGGGTTTAGAGGAGTTGATGCGATTGGTTGTGAGCAACCAACAAATGACGATTTAATCGAATTCGATGGCCGCACGTTGTAACTCGTTCATCAATAGCACTACTCGGAAAGTAGCACATCGGAATCAATATGCGCTATGGGAAGCATTTGAAGATGCTAGAAAATCAAATCAGTCAGATGGCCGCACAGCAGAATGCACAGCCAAAGACGGGCTAATTTCCGACTAATACGGAAGTGAATCCTAAGAATCAGTGCTTCGCCATCCAGACGAGAAGTGGAAAAGCGTATCAGAACCACCCGCACGAAGATGGCGGAAAGAATGAGCACCTCGCGACCGCGAGCCCGGCCGTGAGACATCACACTGTCAGTTATCCCGAGGAGCTCGCGAACCCGCCCGCGGTCGCAAGGAAGAAAGAAGAGTACCTCGCGATCGAGCACGCGATCGCGTGTCCGGCCGCTAGAGACCAGGCAGAGAGCTCAGGGGGGAAGTCTGCGATCGAGCCCATGACCGCGTGCCCAGTCGCTAAGAAGACAGCCGAAGCAGCGCAGGTCCCTAGCGACCGTCCTCGCGATCGCGAGGTTGGCCGCGAGGGACGCCCAAAGTCAAAATTTCTGACGTATACTCCTCCGATTCCGTTTTCAAGTGGACTAGCTAAGTCGAAATATGATGAGGAGTTCAACAGATTCAAAGAGATATATCAAAAAGTGAATATCAATCTACCCCTCTTTGAAGCGCTTCAAAACATGTCGGGATATGTGAAGTTTCTGAAAGATGCATTAGCAAGCAAAAAGAAATTGGGTAAATTTGAAAAAATTAACATATCGAAGAATGCGGTGCCATCTTACAACGAAAGTTGCCTCGAAGCGTAAAGATCCGGGAGCTTCACACCGAGTCGAGATTGCTGAGCACACATTCCCCAATGTGTTGTGCGATTTGGGAGCGAGCATCAATCTGATGCCGTTAAATGTATTCAACCGCTTGGAGCTAGGGAAGATGAAGCCAACAAAGATATCACTGATGGTGGCTGACAGGTCAGTCACATATCCTAAGGGAATTGTTGAAGACGTGTTGGTAAGAATTCGGGACTTTGTTTTTCCTACTGATTTTGTTATATTAGACATACCTGAATTCAAGCATCAACCACTAATCTTGGGTAGACCTTTTCTAGCAACTGGTCGTGCTTTGATTGATGTGCAAGAAGGTGAACTCACGTTTCGTGTCAATGATGAGGAGCTAAAGATTTCAATATATGACGCCATCAAGCAACACGATAGTTTAGAGCCTGAAAATTGCTATTCGATCACTACTGCTACTGCTAGTCAAGTCTCGCACTTGAAGGGCAACCGACCATTCGATGAAGATGCTAGAAAGAAGAGGTGGACCCTGCATAAAAATCTGAGTGATTCATTCAAGTTCAGTGGAAGCTATTCATTTGCCAATTGGTGGGCTGTTGTCAACGCTAAGTACAAGGGCAAGAACAAGTTTGAAAAGCTGTCAGTTGTCAAATCGCCTGATTAATAAGAGGTAACGTCGAGCTAGCGACGATAAATCCAGCACTGGTTCGGAGGTAACCCAACATTTTACATGCTTTATGTTTTTCGTTTTGTTTTTCTTCTTTTTCTTTGTGTTCTTTGTGTCTTGTTTGTTTGTTTTAAGTCCCAAGGTATATCATCAATGGCGAGGATTCTATCCACCACGAGTAGCGACATTTGAGGTAAGATCTCTCCCAATCACTATCTTTCGCAAACATTATTGTCTCCATTGCACAATCGCTGACAATAAGTTTGGGGGAGTGGTCGAGTGTGATGTGGTTGAGAGTCCTTTTTATGTTTTGCGTTGTTTTGTTAAGTTATTATATGTTGGGGCTTTTGTCGTGTCTTTTGTGTTTTTGTTGTGTCTGTCGATCAACGAGTTAAGTGAAGTGTGTTAATCCATGTGGCCAATGACGATAGAAATTTTTTGTTGATATTTAATGATAGTGCACATGATATGTTAGAAAATGACGCATGGATAACTTGAGATTGCTTAGCTTGTTGTTTTTAACCATTTGCTAAAACCGTGAGACTTGAGCTTCACTGTATACACATCTTGTTACAGTTTCTTTTATTTGTGTGATATCGTGCATGTAATTATCTTCTAGAACTTGCCGTTTTTACGTGTCGAGGTGCAATATGTGTTTTGAATATGGAAAGGATAAAAGGCCATCTTTGTTAAACCACATATTTACCCAAACACTAGCCCAATGATATATACCATTTGTCGCCTTCTTTGAGCCTTTATTAGACCTTATTCTTTTGTTAACCGGATGATAGGAGGTGAGGATGAATATGGGAATCAAATGGGAGAAAAATTTGTTTTGATATGCAAAGTGGGGATAAAAGATAAAGTATGGTACCCGTGTGAAAAAGAATAGACCCTATAAGCTCTATTAAAAAGCTAAGAAAAGAAAAAAAAATTGTGAATAGTATGAGCATAAAGGAAGTCAAATATCATAGTGTGGAAGCGGACTGTCCGATCCGACTGCCCGAACTTACTCTCGAGACTTGACCATATTTCAGTCGCGTCACCATCGATCGATCTTTGCGGTGCAAGCCTTTGGACATCGTAGTCATCATATAGCGCTTGGCCATATTGTTTGACTTATGCCAAAGTCTGCTTGACTCTCGCTGCTCATTAGTCGATGCGTCAGTAAGGGCATCGGGTTTGGGAGTAGTGAGAACAAACATGTGTTCTTCAGCGATAAGAACATATTCCATGTTTCGCTTCCACTTGATGAAATTTGGACCGATAGAGGATTTTGTGCGAGCATATTGATAATCGATTGTAAGAGACATATCTGAAAAGTAATGTAAACACATAAGCATACGATCGCACATAATTCGTAACAATAATATTGTAACCTTTTGATAAAACAATATTAATTGAAACCTCCAATCGCCCAAGGAATCCCACATGTAAGCCACGCGTGTGGACGTTTACACATGAACCCATCGACCAGACTAAAATATACCTTTTAGTCGTTTAATATCAATCCATGTCAACCTATCATTATGACAAATGAAATTAATGATTTGACCTTACTAGACCACATCACTATCGTAAGAAAGGAGTTCGCGGGAAGTTGTACTTGAGGTGATGTCTAAGAAATGACCACAATTTTAACAGCAGAAAATGAATTCTTAGAATTGACATAATCACTAGGACCATACTGTAGGAAAATTTGATTTTAACCCTCTCCCGAGGATCTATCTTGGATGTTTAATTCACCATACATTGATTATATTCCTAGCATGCGTCTATATAATTAATTGCAACACGTAGGGTTTTCTCGTGTTTACCTTTGAATCTGTCGGGATGAAGCGGATGAGCGGATCGAGACTCGTGCTTTGATCTTACGGATCGTATCCGGTTGCCCAATCTCCAACGCCGAGTGAGGACGATCTATGGAGAATGCTACAGAAAATCACATCCTTTTCTCTCTCTTAATTTTCGAAAATTCCTCACAATGCACTCTTGTGATTCTCGAAAATTGCCAAGGATAAAGATTGAGGATTAGCTTTGATTCTATCTCTTACCTTATATTTATAATGCACTATCAAATCCCACAAGGAAAGGATTTATGCATATCCCATAAATATAATAATATCCTTATGGATAAAGATAATCAAATCATCATCCTTAGAGAGATATGGGGCGCGATTTTCACCAGTAGCTACGGGCCTGGATGGGCCAGCCCAGGGATCAAATGTAAGGAATAAAGATGGGCCTCAAATAAATTAATTATCTTATGTTCAGCCCAGAAAATAAATTAATTTATAAACATTCATTCATGCCACTAGAGAATAAATCTTGACTTACCCCTTTATTGCGGGTGAGTCGGGCTTGCACTTAGACATTACTGAATCCTCGTATTTAAGATATCGACGTCCATTAATTATTTAGAGCATTTCGATCGCTTAAAATAATTAATATCTTTAATTCCATAAGTAGTACCACTCAACCTTATTATTGTACTTGAGCTAACTCAACTGCGGGGTTTAGTACAATAAACCTTTGAGCTCCTTAAGGGACGTCATCATCCTTAACGGATACGGTGACTCGTCTGAGATAACTAGCATGACATACAAGCACCGCCACCACCCAAGATCACGGAGAATATTGGGTTAGAACATATAACCCTCACCCATAACAAGTCAAAGTGACGATCAAGAACTCATACTCATCTAATACCTTATCGAGGTTTAGATCATCGTAAGTCACCGAGATCTAGGTTCTTCACGAAGGTCGATAGAAGAACTCATCTCACCGTGATCCATCAATACGTCGAGACGCATCAAAGATAGACAAGCAACCAAGTCAAGTCACTTCTTATCTACACGCAGACTATACCGACAACTCGTCCTCAAGTTGTCTCTGCTGTGATCATTTTTATATCTCATTAAGCTTGACCAATCATATAGACTTCTGTGATCTTCTACACACTGTATGATCTAACTTATATATGAGATAATGGGACACAGATATATGCAATCAAGTAATCAATTCAGATAGAAGATTGTAATAGTGGTAACAGGAAACATTGTATACAAGCTCAACCATACTGCATTCAGTATACAAATCCAACACATACCGCTTCCAATCCAAATTCCTTTGTTATCCCATTTTTAAATTTATCTCTAGAGAACTTATGAAAAATCGCATATGCAAGCCACGGGTATGGACGTTTACACATGAAACTCCCACTTCTCAATAGATTAAAATGTTTTATTTAGAAATCTCATCTAACAAACTTATGACAAACAAGGCAAGCAAGCCACGCGTGTGGGCGTTTACTCACAAGCGTATCACTTTGTTTAGAGATCAAAAGTGGAGGTCTTGACATTTTAATTTAAAAATTAATATGTCGGGTTACATGCTTAGTCTTTTATTTCAAAAGGTTTGTCCATGCGAGATCACGTAATCCTAGAATGCTTTTCTATAGAACTCAACATGTAAAACATACTGCAGTAATTCTAAAATATGCTTGAAAAACGCGATAAACCTAGCACGCTTACTATGCGCGATCCAATCACGAAAACATGTTACATGTTTATCACGTAATTTAAACATACATAGCATGCTCTTTGCATAATTTAAACATCCACTACATGCTTTGAACGATAAAATAAAATAAAATCGTTCATCGCGCCCACTCGTGGATCTTGTACTCCTACCTAATTTATTACATAAATTTGTAAAGCATGATCTTCAAACTCGAAAACGGGCCTCGCGTGCACGGGCACGGACCGGATTCGTCAAAACTGGATTTAGGCCGAAAAATCAAAAATGGGCCGGATCATTAGAACGGGCCGAACCGGATCGAAAATCTGAAATCGGGTCAAAAAATCGGATCGGGCTTAAAATTGGTCGTGGTCGAGCTGGTCGGGTCGGCCCGAACAAACCGGGTCGGGTCAAGATAGTGGGCCGGGCCGCGCAGGCACAGCCCATGCGCGCCAGCCCGCCTCCGCCGCCGCCCGCCTGCCGAGAACAGCTCGCTGATACGTCGCCCGGCCGTGCGCCATCGCCGGGAGCAACTGCCGAGTCGCCGAGGGACGATGCAAAGAATTACGTGCAGGTCCCCGCGCATCAAGCGTGCCACACCGTGCGCCATCTCGCCAGGCCCCGCCAAGACCCATCGCCGAGCGCTGCTGGTGCGTCTGCACGAAAAACGCGCACCCTGCGTCGCCCAGCCCTCGAGCACTTTGAGGTTTCCTGCGCGAGAATCACGCTGAGACCGCCGAGCGCTCTGCGCGTTACTCACCGAGGCACCTGCACGCATGGCCTGCCGAGGCGCCTGTGCACGCGCGTCTCGCGCGCTGAGGTTTTCGCGTGCGAGGCCGCCGAGCGCTGCCGAGACCTCGTTGAGGTTTCCCGGTGTATTCTGTCGAGATCCGCCGAGCACGCACGCTCAGCGTCAAGCGGTACCGAGGCATCTGCACGCGAAGCGTGCACCCCGCACGCCTGGCTGCCTAGCCATGCCGCCGCAGCGTCCGATCCCTGCCGGTCCGCTGCGGTTGCCGCACGGCGTGTTCGCGAGCATCCTGCATGTCGAGCGTGCCGTCGCCCGCAAGCCGTCGCGCCGTGCGACCATTTTCGATGTACTATCATCGTCTCGTTCTTCGTGCTTTTTCGTCTTCGTTCTTCTTTTACAGATAAGATTTACAAGAAAAAATCTAATCTAACCACGGATTTTCTCGTGGTGAAAAACAAAATCCGACAAAAAATGAAACAAGCCACGATGAACGATAGATTAACAATTAATTAATTGCGCATGTTATAATCAAACGTGAATTAATCCAACAGAGCCAAGATACTGATCCCAGGCTCTGACACCAATTGTAGGGAAATCTGATTTAAACTCTCTCCCGAGGATCTATCTTGGATGTTTAATTCACCATACATTGATTATATGCCTAGCATGAACCTATATAATTAATTGCAACACGTAGGGGTTTTCTCGTGTTTACCTGCGAATCTGTCGAGGTAGAATGGATCAAGACTTGTGCTTTGATCTTCTGGACTGTATCCCGTTTGCCTAAACTCCAATGCCGAGTGAGGACAATCTATGGAGAATGCTATAGAAAATCACCTTCTTCCTTCTCTCACAATTTTCGAAAATTCTCACACTTTTGGGAAGTATAATTCTCGAAAATTCTAGCTTGAGCATTTTTTTTATTTTCTCTCCCACCTTATATTTATAATGCAACCCTAATCCTATTATGATAGGATTTATGCATATCTAATAAATATAATCATATCACTTAAGATAGAGAGGATCAAGCTGAGTTCCAGTAGGACTCTGAGAGAGATGGGCGATTTTCACCTTAGTTTCAGTTCGACGGGCCGGCCTGTGGATCAAATGCAAGGAATAAAGATAGCCTCAAATAAATTAATTATCTTATGTTCATCCCGTAACATAAATTAATTTATAAACATTCATTCATGCCACTAGAGAATAAATGTCGACTTACCCTTTATTATGAAGTTGAGTCGGGCTTGCACTTAGACTTCACGAATCCCGTATTTAAGATATCAGACGTCCATTAATTATTTACGCTGCTCTAACCGCTTAAAATAATTAATATCTTTAATTCCTTAAGTAGTACCACTCAACCTTATTATTGTACTTGAGATAACTCAACCTGCAGGTTTAGTACAATAAACTTTTGAGCTCCTTAAGGGACGCCATCATCCTAAACGGATACGGTAACTCGACACTGTAACTAGCATGACATACAAGACCGCCACCACCCAAGATGCAGAGAATTGCGTTATTTCATGTAACCCTCACCCATAGCAAGTCAGTGATGGTCAAGAACTCATACTCACCTAATACCTTATTGAGGTTTAGATCAACGAAGTCTCCGAGATCTAGGTTCTTCACGACGGTGGATAGAAGAACTCATCTCATCGTGATCCATCAATACGCCGAGACGCATCAAAGCATAGACAAGCAACCAAATCAAGTCCTTCTTATCTACACCGCAGCTTATACCGACAACTCGTCCTCAAGTTGTCTCGGTGTGATACTTTTATATCTCTTTAAGTCTTGACCAATCATACGGACTTACGTGATCTACAACACACCGTATGATCTAACTTATATATGAGATAAATGGACATACATATGCAATCAAGTAAACAATTCAGATAGGAGATTGTAATAGTGGTAACAGGAAACATTGTATACAAGCTCAACCAAAACTGCTTCCAGTATACAAATCCAATAGATTCACTACCGTCGAGAATTTCTTGTTTGAAGAAATCTCACCAAGAACCTTGGGTGACCAACAAAACAATAACAATGGCAATGCAAACAACAATCGGGGCGCGAACGCTGCTTCTCGCCTGATGGGGGATTACTTTCGCCCAAAGATAGAGAAAACTACAAACCCTATCGTGTTGTGCCCCGCGGCACGAGGGTATGAGTTGAAGCCAAATCATTTCAATCTCATTCCCACTTTTCATGGCATGGCGAATGAGGATGTCTTAAGCTTCATCAGAGAGTATAATCAAGTGGTGCAATCATTCCCTCTATGTGGCCTGAATGAGGAGCAGTTCAAGATGCGCTGTTTTTCTTATGCTCTAAAGGATAAAACCAAGTCTTGGCTTATGAGTTTTCCTGCCGACTCTTTGAAAAATTGGAACACTGTGGTGGAGCAGTTCATGTTGAGGTTCTATCCGCAGCAGAAGACCAAAGATCTTAGATCCAAGATTATGACGTTCAAGCAGGAATTAGATAAGCCGTTTCATGAAGCAAGAGAATGATTCAAAGAGCTACAAAGGCAATGCCCACATCATTTTTTCCCGTTGGTTCTCTTGTGTCAATTCTTTTATGACGGGATCCTAAAATCCGATCAGGAAAAAGCTGACGACGCGGCAGGGGGTAACATAGCTCATATCACAGCCGAGGCTCTAGATGAGATCTTTAATGTCATGGTGAGTAACTCCCTCCAGAAGGCATCTAGTATGCGCCGGTCTTCTGTCAATTCCGTGGAGACAGGATCGAAATTAACGAGGCAGATGGCGTAGCTTATGAGATAAATGAACGAGATGAAGATGAAGCAGGCTGAGTCCCTTCACCATCCTAGGAATTTGCTACACCTTCACAGGAGTTCGTCGCACCTCCTCAGGATTTCTCTATGCAGACTTGTGGAATTTGCATGGAAATGAGACATACAGCCGATGTTTGTCCCAATATGGGAGCACCCGTCTATGAAGGTGGAGTAGAGGCCTATGCTATGCAAGGCTTTCCGCCTCAGTAGCCCTATGAGCCGAGGCCGACCTATGAACAAACTCAGCCGTAGTACAACTCGAGATGGAATAATCAGAGCCAAGGTCAGGGGTCGGGTTCAAACCCATAAACTAGACGCCCTACATCGCAGTTAGCATTCGTCGTAGAAAGCACCCATCTCAAGAAGCACTCGTCAAGCAAAGCAGCTTATGGTCAGCATGTCGATGATCGATAGCAGTCATATCCACCACCGTTATACCCGCAGTATCCCTATCCACAGCAGCCACCGCCACCTCAGTATCCATACCCACAGCAACCTCCTCCGCCGTAGCAGTACCCTCAGCAGCCTCCGCCGCCATAACATTTTCCACGTGGCTCCCCGCTATCTCAGCGGACTCCTGCTGAGGAGTCTCTCGATGCCTACATCACTAAGAACAATCAGAGAATCGACAGTACTGAGGCGAAGATGAGGCGCCTCGAGGATACTATGGGTCAAATTGCCACTTCAATTAATGAGATGAGGCAGCAGGGTGAAAGGAACAAGTTGTCAGGGCAAGCTCATCAAGCTCATACCGTGACGGTGCTACGAAGTGGAAAGGTTATCGACAACAAGGTGACTATACCAACTCCCGTGCCTTCATAGACACCCACCATCGACGCTGAGCAATCTCATGTAGAAGAAGAGATTCTCGAGAAGAAAGAGGAGAGTGCATTGCACAAAGCTTCCAATCCTTATGTTCCGCCGGGACGATCTACAAAGGCATTGGTCAAGCCCCGGGTCCCTTATCCCCCACTGATTGACGCATGCCAAGCAAGACCAACAGTTCAATGATTTCTACAAGTTGTTGTCTTAAGTGCATGTCAACTTGCCTCTGTTGGACGTCATCCGGGCTGTCCCTGCCTGCCTATGTTAAGTTCTTTAAGGAGCTCACCTCCAAGAAGAGGAACTGGGGAGACATTGACAATGTGGTGGTCTCCGAGACGGCTAATTCGATCATGCAACTTCCTCTTCCACCCAAGCTTCGCGATCCAGGTAGCTTTATCATTAAAATTGCTATGGGGAATGGGAAAGAGGCCTTGGGTATGCTTGATTTGGGGACGGGGATTAATTTGATGCCTTATTCTATCTTTCAAGAATTAGGTCTTAAGGAGTTGAAGCCCACAGGAATGACCCTTCAATTAGCTGATAGATCTATGAGATACCCCAAGGGGATAGTGGAGGATGTTATGGTTAATGTGGGGGGTTTAATAATTTTGATGGATTTTGTTGTTTTGGAAATCGGGGATGTACGGGAGGATGGTAGGTCTCACACTATTCTCCTAGGTAGACCGTTTATGGCCACCACTAATACCATGATAGATGTCAAGAGTGGCCTTATCAAGATGACTGTTTTGGGGCCTTAAAGCCCCTACTGCTCATTATAGAGATGATTGTGCCTTTGTTGATGCTATTGAGCCCGTGGTCGAGAATGTATTTTTGCAGGCACACGCAGTAGAAGAGGTTTTCATGGGATCGGTCGACGAGCAAGAATTAGCCCCGCCTCTCTCTCTCTGTTTCTCCCAGCCCAGCGCCGCTCACTCCTTCGCCCGGTGCTCGATACCTCCCGTCCGGCGTTTTCTCTTTTCGATCGACGTTTGCCTCTCTCAACGCTCAGCCTTTGCACGCCGCTCGCCGTCCCTAGGGCCCGCTCCTCCATCGTTCGGCGATGTTACAGCATCGCACGCCACAAGCCAGTGCCCAACTACTCCCGTCCGACGCTATTTCCCAGCGCTGCATGCCCGTTCTCACCTCCATCCGGCGTTTTCTTTAGCGTCAAGACCGCCTGGCCTTGCATTTGCCCAACACTGCGTCTCGCTCCGTCCGGCGCTACCCTCCGCTGCGCTCGCCACAAACACAAGACTTGCTTCCTTCCGACGCTATACAAGCGCCGCACCCCCCAGGTTATGCGTTTCCTACGCCCAGTATTTCTTCGAACAGCTCCAAGGTGTTCAATACCTCACGTTCGTCACTTGCTCACTTGAACGCATATCAATATGGTTCGAACTAAATAAGCTATCGGCTCTAGCTCCCATCACCCTCGAGACGATGATGCTCCTATGGAGAAACCCGTGGAAGATATTGGTAGAATGTACTCAGCCACATTTCCTATTTATAATCCTGTGGAAGGTTTTATTTCGTGCTTGATACCCCGCCGTTCCGTTTCTTCGCTTTCAGGGAAGTCGCCTCTTCTATTCTCTTATATATTTTTATCTGCAATGAGGACTTTGCCTGTTTTAAGTGTGGGGGGGTTTCATTTTCTGTTTTGTTTGTGTTTTGTCGTTTTCTGTTTCATTTTTTGTTTTGTCCTTAACTTTTTGTTTGAATAAGTGAGGATTTTATGTTCTTGAAATAAATGGTGCGTGAAGAATTGTGCTTTAAGTTGAATTAATTATGTTTTGATCTGAATTTCATTTCGTCTTGGTATATATGATTTTTAGTGTGATGAAACTTAGATGTCAACTTGAACTGTGGGACATGATTAGCAAAGCTGTGATTAGACAATGTGTGTGATCGGTTGTCATATATTTCATACATGGGACCCTTTTTCTTGTGTGATTTTTCCACAATAATAATAAAAAAAAAAAATCATTGTTGTGATGTTTGAAATAAGTGGGCTTAAAATTGAATAAGGGGCTCTACCCCTCTTGCTTGTGTTGTCTCTCGAATGGAGACTCTATGCGATAGGTATAGATATCTACGTTAGGATACTCGAGTGTACTACTTGAAGGTTTCACCTAACAATTATTGTCCTATAATCGGTTTTAAGTGCCACGTGTTTTATTTATTTTTATCTTTGGGATGTCTTACATGAAAGGGAACCATGTGAGTCGTATATTGATTTCTGAAATCATATTTGAGTCGAAGCACATCTATTCATTGATAAGTCACATGTTTGGATTGATGAATAAGGATCATTGTATTGAGAATTATATTGTTAAGACGCATTGAAAGGATGGAAATATGTGATTGATTCTATTTGAAGTATTAATTCGATGTGTACCATTCTTTTCAAGAAACTAAAGTTGCTCGAGGACAAGCAAAGAGTTAAGTGTAGGGGTGTTGTTTTGCATGTTTTTGTTATGTTTTTCCTTATTTATTTTAGACGATTTGGTTCCTATTTGGTTTATATTTGAATATATTTTATTGGAATCATGTTCGTTTTCGTTTTGTGTAGGGAATGATCGCGTTGAACCATTTGGTGCATAGAAAGCACACCCAAGCGTCGGACTCGGCGTAGCCGGCGCTGGGTGCACATCGCGTCGCAAGGAAGCGAAGCGAAGACCCGCGTCCGGTGCTACAACGCGTCCGGCGCTGGGCTTCGAGTCCAGAGAACGCCCGCGTTCGGAGCTAGCGTGCATCCGACGCTGGGTGCCCAAAAGAAAGATTCATCCCGAGACTCCGTGCGTCCGGCGCTGCGTCGCGTCCGGCACAAGAAGAGGTGAAATTGGCCCAGACTCACCGCCCCGCACTGCGTGTTGGATTTATATCTTGGAAGCGCTTTTGGTTGAGCTTGTATACAATGTTTCCTCGTTACCACTATTACAATCTCCTATCCGAATTGTTTACTTGATTGCATATGTATGTCCCTTTATCTCATATATAAGTTAGATCATACAGTGTGTTGTAGATCACAGAAGTCTGTATGATTGGTCAAGCTTAATGAGATATAAAAAATATCACAGCTAAGATAACTTGAGGATGAGTTGTTGGTATAGGCTGAGGTATAGATAAGAAGTGACTTGACTTGATTGCTTGTTTATGCTGGTACGTCTCTGACGTATTGATGGATCACAATGAGATGAGTTCTTCTATCTGACCGTCGTGAAGAACCTAGATCTCGGTAACTTTACGATGATCTAAACCTCGATAACGTATTAGGTGAATATGAGTTGCTGACCATCACTTTGACTTGCTATGGGTGAAGGTTACATAAGATAACCCAAGATTCTCTGCATCTTGGGTGATGGCAGTGCTTGTATGTCATGCTAGTTACCTATGTCGAGTCACCGTATCCGTTTAGGATGATGACGTCCCCTTAAGGAGATCAAAAGGTTTATTGTACTAAACCCTGCAAGTTGAGTTATCTCAAGTACAATAATAAGGTTGAGTGGTACTACTTATGAATTAAAGATATTAATTATTTTAAGCGAATGCAATGTAAATAATTAATGGACGACGATATCTTAAATACGGGATTCGTTAAGTCTAAATGCGAGTCCGATTCAACTTGAAAATAAAGGGATAAGTCAAGATTTATTCTCTAGTGGCATGAATAAATGTTTATGAATTAATTTATGTTCGAAATTTGAACATAAGATAATTAATTTATTTGAGGCCCATCTTTATTCCTTGCATTTGATCCCTGGGCTGGCCCATCCAGGCCTGGAGCTTAGAAGAAATTCGATCCTCTCCTTATAGAGTCCCTCTGGGACTCTACTTGATACTCTCTATCTTAAGTGATATTAATATTTATTAGATATGCATAAACTCTATCTTGATAGGATTTAGGATTGCATTATAAATATAAGGTGAGAGAAAATCAAACCATAATCCTAAGTGTGAAACTCTCGAAAATTACTATTCACATAGAGGAGATTTTCGAAAATTTCATTGGGAGGAAGAAGGTGAATTTCTATAGCACTCTCCATAGATTGTCCTCACTCGGCATTGGAGTTTAGGCAATCAGGACACAATCCAGAAGATCAAAACAAGAGTCTTGATCCTTTCTTTCCCGACAGATTCGCAGGTAAACACAAGAAAACTCCTACGTGTTGCAATTAATTATATAGGTGCATGCTAGGCATATAATCAATGTATGGTGAATTAAACATCCAAGATAGATCATCGGGAGAGGATTAAAATCAGATTTCCCTACAATTGGTATTAGAGCACCGGATCGATATCTTTGCTCATTGGATTAATTCACGTTCGATTATAACATGCACAATTAATTAATTGTGAATGCTGTTCATCGTGGCTCGTTTTATTTTTGTCGGATTTTGTTTTTCACCACGAGAAAATCCGTGGTTAGATTTGTAGGTAAAGCGTATGTTAACCCTCGCCCGAGGATCCGTCTTGGGTGTTTAATTCACCATACATTGATTATAAACCTAGCATGCGTCTATATAATTAATTGCAACACGTTGGGGTTTTCGTGTTTACCTTTGGATCCGTCGGGGTGGATCGAAGGATGAGCGGATTGAGCGGTCGAGACTCGTGCTTTGACCTTCGGGGGTATCCGGATACCCAATCTCAACGTCGAGTGAGGGCGATCTATGGAGAATGCATCGGAAAATCACCGAGCTCTTCACAATTTTCGAGAATCTCAATATGTGATGGCCGAAAATTATGCTTGCAATATGTGAGCATTAACCTAGACATTATCTCATACCTTATATTTATAATGCACTACCTTAATCCTATATGGAATATTACCATAATCCTATATGAATATTACCATAATCCTATATGGAATATTACCATACTCTTAGGATTATTTCCATACTCTCAGGATTATTTCCATACTCTCAAGATTATTACCATAATCTTATATGGAAAGGATCTATGCATATACCATAAATATAATTATATCCATGTGGATAAAGAGAATAAAATCTTCGCCAATTGAAGCGATAGGGGCCGATTTTCCTCGATTACTACGGCTTTGGATGGGCCGACCGAGGATCAATCTGAGGAATAAAGATGGGCCTCAAATAAATTAATTATCTTATGTTCACCCGAACATAAATTAATTTATAAACATTCGATCATGCCACTAGAGAAAGAATGTTGACTTACCCTTTATTACAGAAGTTGAGTCGGGCTTGCACTTAGACATTCTGAATCCCAGATTTAAGATATCGAACGTCCATTAATCATTTATAGCAATCTGACTGCTTAAAACGATTAATAACTTCATTTCCTTAAGTAGTACCACTCAACCTTATTATTGTACTTGAGCTAACTCAACCTGCAGGGTTTAGTACAATAAACCTTTTGAGCTCCTTAAGGGGACGTCATCATCCTAAACGGATACGGTGACTCGATACAGATAACTAGCGTGACATACAAGCACTGCCACCACCCAAGATGCGGAGAATCTTGGGTTAGAACATATAACCCTCACTCATAACAAGTCAAAGTGATGGTCAGCAACTCATACTCACCTAATACCTTATCGAGGTTTAGATCATCGTAAGTCACCGAGATCTTGGTTCTTCACGACGGTCAGAAAGAAGAACACATCTCACTGTGATCCTTCAATACGTCTGAGACGTACCAGCATAGACAAGCAACTAAGTCAAGTCACTTCTTATCTATACTGCAGCCTAAACCGACAACTCGTCCTTAAGTCGTCTCAGCTGTGAAACTTTTTATATCTCATTAAGCTTGACCAATCATACGGACACGTGATCTTCTACACAGCGATGTGATCTAACTTATATATGAGATAAGGGGACATGATATAAGCAATCAAGTATTCATTTCGGATAGGAGATTGTAGCAATGGTAACAGAAACATTGTATACAAGCTCAACCAAAGCGCTTTCAAGATACAAATCCAACAAGATTAGATTTTTTCTTGTAAATCTTATCTGTAAAAGAAGAACGAAGATGAAAAAGCACAAAGAACGAGACGACGGAGTCCCGTCGCTCGGTGCGATAGGAGGTTTGCCAGAAATTGGACACACGCCGCTCGACAGCGTGCGCATGTTTCTCGATATGTATTGGGCGGACAAGGCAGGCGGGTCGTGCGGGGGTCTTGGCAACGCTCAGCAGACGTCGGTGGATTCGCGCGGATTTTCCTTCGACGGGTCGAGAGACAGCACGCATACTCAGTGCGCGGGTACACGTCACGCGATGCGCACGGGCAGGCCTAGCGTGCGAGTCACGCGCAGTGGGTTTCTCGACAGTCGGGCGAAGTCGGCGGCACGGCTCGACAGGCCTTCGGGCGACGTGACGAAGCGTGCGAGTTTCTCACGTGGAAGCCTCGGCAGCGCTCGATGGGTCTCGGCGTGCGGCTCTCGACGACATCGAGCGAAAGGGCGCACGCGCTTCTCGATAGATCGTAGGCGATAGCGCGTGAGTCGTGCGTAGGTTTTCTCGGCAAATGCCGACACCTGCGCGCAAACGACTCGGCAGCAGCCCCTGCGTGGCGAGGCGAATCTCGGCAGGAACGAGCAGCACGGCGCGCAGGGCCTCTCGGCCAGGATGCGCGATGCTGCTCGGTGTTCCTCGGCAGGCTTGGCACGCGGTTTTCTCGGCGGGCTCGGCGGCGATTACTCGGTAGGGCACGGCAGCATGGGGCGACTCGGCAGCACCTCTCGGCCAAGTGATGCGATGACATCCTCGGCAGGGGTGGTGGCGTGGTTTCCTCTGCAGCTCTCGACAGAAGGCACGACGAGGCGGGAAGGTTGTACGGCGGGTGAGTTGGGCGTGCGTGTGGCCTATGCCCTAGCGCACAACCCAGCCCATCTTGGGCTGACCCGGCTCGTTTTCGGCCTAGATCTGTTTTTTTTCGACCCGGTTCGGCCCGATCCACTGTTTCGGCCCGTTTTCGATTTTTCGGCCCAAATCCAATTTTAACGAATCCGGTCCGTGCCCGTGCACGCGAGGCCCGTTTTCGAGATTTTTGAAGATCTGTACTTTGCAAATTTATGTAATAAATTAGGCAGGGAAGTACATTGTAATACCCCGTATTTCTGAAGCAGAGATTAGCTCGTGATTAAGAGCCTAATAAGAAGGGCATTGCATCCTTAAGAAAGATTTGTTTAAGTTAGAAGCTTTTGTGTTAAGCTTCAAGTTGAGACGATAGAATCGAGGCGTAATCGAGATAAGATTCTCGGATCTTATTTAGGATAAGAAGACCTAGATTCCAAGGGTCTTAAGATGATGAGGTACATGCTCAATAAGTTTTGATTTCGAAAATTGAGAATTTCAAAATCTACGTTTTGACGCTTCGGCGCTTGCGATTAAGCTCGGATTAAGAGCAAAATATTTAAAATGGTTTTTAAGGTCAAAAATATTTTTAATTATTATATTTGAATGATATTTGATGATGGAAAAATTTAGAAAGTGATTTTGAAGGATTTAAGAATAAATGGAATATTTAATTCCATTATTTGCATAAAATGGAATTAAATCTCTATTTTTATAAAGTGAGTTCCTATTATATATTTTATAATTTTGGAACTTTATATTGATGAAAATGATGAGTTTATTGTGTTAAGAAAATAAGATTCAATATTGGAATTTTTGGGAATTAATTATGGAATTTTCTAGCATATTTTGGAAAATTACATGAAAATAAAATATTATTATTATTAATATCATTAATTACGAAAATTCAAGAAAATAAATATGGAAATTATCTTATAGAATCCTCTAGAATATGGTGTGTTGGCACCATTTTGTTTGGGAAAAATAAAAGAAAATTTAATTTAAAATGTGAAATTACTATTTTACCCTTATTAATTATATAAGTATACTTTTGGAACCATTTTCTTCTCCAAAATTCAGCCCCAAACTCACGCACACACACTTATACACATAGTAAATTTTGAAAAAATGGAGAGAAAAATAGGAAGATCCAGCCGTTGAATTTCGATCCGTCTTCGAAACGAGGTATTATCTCGTCTCTAGAACACATCTACGGATTGAAAATTTTAAAATTCATGAGCATATGTTATTTCATATTTTTGATCATATGCTGAAAATTATGAAAGATTATGTTTATTTGATTATTTGTTAATATTATGATAGATTTGACGTCTACGTATTGTTTAACGTTGAATTTGTAAAGCATATGTTTATTGTTTGTAAATTCATGTGATTTTTGAAAATAAGGGGCTGTTTAATCTTGAATTATGATGTTGTTATGATTGAATTATCTTTATATATATGTTATTGGATTGATATAAACGTGTTTGGAACAAGAAAAACGTTTGAAATCGAAAGTATACGAAAAAGCCCAAATGGCCGAAAACCCTAAGTGACATAATGTTGGATTTTTGATTTTATTTTATCATTTTGACTTCATATTTGGATTCTATGATATGAATAAAGCCTAAAATGATTTATTCGGATTTTTCCACGACGTCAAAAACGGTAAAATTTTAGTTTGTCGGCGAAAATTTGTTTTCAAAGCCAAAGCTTTGATTTTTATGTTTTATTGATAAAATGATGATATTTAATGATATTTGAGCATGTATATAGGTTCGTTGGTGCTAGATGACGTCTCACGTGAATTTTCGACGTTAGACCCTAAGTGACGTCTTAAGGGGTTTTTCGGTTATTGGCTAAGATGAGATGATTGAAGCTTTTTGTTGAGTTTCCTATGCATATTGAGACATATGGTGATGAATTGATGGATTTTAGGTTATGTTTGGTTGATCTGGTGTTGATTTGGCGATGCGTTTTATAAACGTTACGCTGCCGAAATTTCGATAGAATTGGTTGTTAATAAGATGTTAGAGGATGCAATGACCTGAGTTTTGATAACCATAGTATCTTAGATTTGATATCGAGAAGATATGATCGTGTCGAAGACTAAGATGAGTAATGTTCTTGTTTGGCTCTTGATAGACTTTTATGCCGTTCTATGAGGATAAGATATGGATAAAGAAAAAAATGGAATTTGGAATTAGTTCCTTAGCTCTAAGGAACATCCAGGTGGGTATAAATATTTTCTAATATGATATGATTATGTTTTTTTTATGTTTTCAAAATGAAATAAATTTCATTATGAGCAAAGTTTCAAAGTTAAATGACTTGCCTGTTTTAAGCATGAACATGAGCATGATGCATTACCTATCCACGGAAATGAAAGAAAGAAAAGAAAGAAATGATAAAAGAGTATGGCCGTGGCATGGTACCCTTCGGGTCCATCAACACGAGTATGTTATGGTGTTTGAGATTTACCGACGTCGGATAGCGACCCTTCGGGTCATAGCGTGTTTGAGAATGAGGCCTACTTCTCAACACATAGAAAGAATCCGTGGATATGGAAAAAGAAAGTTATCGGCCGACATGAGAACATGCATATGCATATTTTATGATGATGCTAAGAATTGAAAGCAAGTAAGTAAATGTTTATGTTTATTATGATGCATGCACGGGTTATTTCACTAAAACCCTTGTGCATTGCTAACGTTATGGCAAGTCAATCATATAGCCCTAAGGCGATGTTTTAATGTTTTGGCGAATACCACCGAGTGCATTTTGTACTCACGCCTGCATGTATTTCTAAACGTGCGGGTTGAGCTCGAGAAGATCTTTCAAATCGAATCTTTGTGCAAAGGAGCTTCTCTAAATGTTTGACTCATGATGAAAAGTTTAAATTGTTGATGTTAATCATTTGAGGTTATCATGTTTTGATGCCCCGAGTTTTATGTCTTCATACATAATTCTCAACCACACTTCTCGTTGCCGAACTTTGGCCTTCATTTGCTATTATGTTTTGCTATGCTAAATCAACCGACCTAATCTTGATAACGGTCATTAGTTTGTTGTTATGATCTTGGCATCGTTGTTACGTTGCCGACTTGCTTATGAAAATGTGGATTCATTGAAATGCCTTATGAATAAGGATTTACTTGAAAGTTCATAATAGTTTTGTTAGACCCAATAAGATGTATATCATGTCTTGGGCATGTTGTCGAACTATACTTTGAAACATCAAAAGATTTTTATTGTTGTGAAAACATTTCTTAAATACATATATTCTTAGTATGGTTATCCTTTTGTAATTATTGCCCTCAGCCGTTGTTAGTTTTCATTAAATTCTTCATTTTGGTTTGAAAACCTAAACTTAAACTTTTGTTAAACTTCCTGTCATTTCTTTGATCATAAAATGTTTGATTCCTTAATGACGGAAGTTAATGTCATATGTCGTATTTGAGATGTATTATTGGTCAATTGTTCTTATTGATTATCGAAAGATCTTTCTTAACCCACGTCACGGTCCAATTACTTGACTAATTACGTGGTTAAGTAGTCGGTTGTGACGAGAATGGTATCGAGGCGGTTTGTATTACGAACACAGTGAGCTTTTGTAAATTTATGCGATCGTACGCACAGTTTGGTCTGAACATGTAAATCCTTGTGAATCCTTGTGCAGCCTGTGCGCTGTCTTGAATTTTAAATTCATGAATCCTTGTGAGTTTTGTGCAGTTTATGCACCTTGAGTATGTGAATTCTTTTGAGCTGACTCTATCATAAGAATCTGAGTTATAGTATTAATTGTTTAATTCTGGATTGAGAATATGAGTGTATGGAATCAATTGTTTGATTCCAATTTGAGAATAAGAGTTAAAGAGTCATTTGTTCATAAGAGAAGCTCAGCATTCGATTCCGTCATCTCTAGCTCACCAGGTAAACGTTTATGCTTATGATTATGTTTATTAGTATGACGATTATGGTTATTACAGATGATGATTGAGTATACGCCTTATAAAATGAATTGTTGTATGTGAATGTACGCTTGAAGCGAGTATTGCTCATTGAGCTAAAATTGAAGAGAAATCATGGGAAAAGATGAGATGGTAGAATAAAATGAGAATGTTTCTGCAAAAAGTTCGAGTATTCTTCATTAGAATGATGTAAATCGTCTAGAAAGTTCAGAAGAGTACGACTCGTTTATCGTCAGTAACAAAGATCAAGAGTGTTTATATATATCGACGAGTAGCTTGCCTTGAACGAATTTCTCGCTCGAACCTATCGTCGTGGAAAGAGACGTTTGATCAAGACGTATCGAGATTAGATGAAAAAAAAATTTAGTTGATCTTTTTATTGCCTAAAGAGTGACAAAATTGGGTTGTTGCTGTTGTCATTGATTATATTGAGTTTGGTTTTGTTGTTTTAATCAAGTTGATTTCCCAGACTCCTAGTTACTATCAAATTTCAATATTTCGTATACTCGAACCACCTCCTACTGATTCATTTTCTCCCTGTTACTAAATCTATCTCAGTTGTTCATCAGCTTCGGTTAATTGATAATTTTTCCTCTCCATTTGAGGATGATAATGATGGTGAAAATCTTGAGACCATAGATGTTAAATCTTTTATGCCTGAGCATGATACTAGCCCTTATTCTAAAAATAGAGTTTTCCTTATCAAATGCTCAGCTAGTTATGTCTGAATCGGATGTAGATCTTGTACAAATTGATTATTCTTAAATCAATATTGAAATTGCCCTTATTGATTTAGATTAATGCGATCAGCTTTTTGCGTCTCTTGAGATTCCTACATCGATTCAGTTCATTCTATTTTCTTATGTTTCCAAGATTTCTCCTTTGGAGATTTGAAAAAAGATTCAAGTCAGTTTATCGAGACCCCAAGTGTCTCGAAAATTTTGAGTATGAACCCAAGTGGTAACAGTTGTTGGCACAGCACAGCTACAACCCTAAACATTGGTCAATTGTTTTCTGTGATAACCTTTTGGGGATAGAATGGAAGCTGATAGTCATAGATTGTATCGGATGTGTTTGCCAGAGATATCCAAGAATCCATATACAAAACCCAGATGACAAAGTTATTCTTTGTTTTGTGAAAGTCCTCAAAGAGACAAATTCCTTTCCTTGATATCTATACGATCATTTTGCTATCCAACTGTTTCATTTCACATCATAACTTTGTGATAAACAATTTTGAAGACCTTTGAGATCTGAGTCTGTTTATTGATTGAAAACCTTTATCCTGTTATTGATAAGCAAGATATCTTTAGGTTGGTATTCATTTGCAATGCAGTATGTCACCCAGAAGAAGAAATCCTCAATCTGAAAGAATAAGGAAGTACAATTCTTTTCAAGATTTACTTGTACTTTCTCCCCCTTAAACTAATTGTAGAATGGTAGAATTTTCTGTCTCAAATGCTTTATCCTTTAATGAAGTTGATAATCCAGCTGAAGCTAAAGAATGAGTTCGTTTCATTGAGCGAATTTGCAAGTTCTGGAGAACTCTGATAAAAAAATATCTTATATGTATATCGTTAATGTTGAAAAATCGCCAGTTTAGATGAAGATTACGTCAGAAAGTTCTTTCTTCCGAGCAATTAAAGAATGTTATGCGGAAGCAATTCAAGGAAGAATTGTACGAAAAGTATCTACCATGGAATTCTGCAAAAAGAAAGAGATTTAGTTTGCGAGCACGAAGCAAAGAAAGAAGATTGTCGCATTATATGAGCGTGAAGTGTAAAGATTGATTCATGATGCTCTCAATAAAGTTGAAAAGATGAGAAGACATACGTGTTGATTACCCAAATCGAAGCATGGATTACAATCGATCGACTCACGAAGTACGCTTATGTGATTCTGATTCTATCATGTATGAAGCTGACAAGTTAGCTCAAGTGTACATCGAGAGATAGTACGTTTATATGGATTGCTCATCTCAATCATATTAAACCGAGACTCCTAGTTTACATCTCGTGTTGGACGAGTTTACAAAAAAGATAAATACAAAATTGAATTTCAGTACAGCTTTCTATCCGAAATAGATGGTCAATTTAAATGGACCGTCCAGATGTTAGAAGACAAGATCAGAACGACGATTTATATGGCGCTTTATGAAGTCTTTTACGATAGCAAGTGTAGATCGTCGTTTTATTTTTAAAACGTATTTGAAGAAGAAAGTGCTTGGGCCAGAAGCGATTAAAGAGATGGTCGTAATTGTACGGCAAGTACAGACAAGAATCCAAGAAGTTATCGAGATGTATCGAACTGTACGAGATTCAAGAAAGATTGGCTAGTCGTCTACAGATTAGCATTTGCTCTGAGATTCAAAAATATTCGCGATGTGTTCTATATGTTACAGATACAAAGCTATGTGTTTAATCCAAAACACATGATACATCAAAAGAGCAAATGTTTGTGAACAAGATTTAAGCTATGAAAGAAAGCCTGAATGCATCTTAGATCGATATGGAAGCATGAGGATTTAGAAGAGACGACATGGAAGTTAAAGATCAGATGAAAAATAAGTGCTCTGAGCTTTTCTTTGACGTATAAATTTCGAGGACGAAATTTTTGTAAGGGGGTGAGAATGTAATACCCGTATTTCAAGAGAGATTAGCTCGTGATTAAGAGCCTAATAAGAAGGGCATTGCATCCTTAAGAAAGATTTGTTTAAGTTAGAAGCTTTTGTGTTAAGCTTCAAGTTGAGACGATAGAATCGAGGCAGAATCTGAGATAAGATTCTCAGATCTTATTTAGGATAAGAAGACCTAGATTCCAAGGGTCTTAAGATGATAGGTACATGCTCAATAAGTTTTGATTTCAGAAAATTGAGAATTTCAAAATCTACGTTTTTGTAACGTCGGCGTTTGCCGATTAAGCTCGGATTAAGAGCAAAATATTTAAAATGGTTTTTAAGGTCAAAAATATTTTTAATTATTATATTTTAATGATATTTGATGATGGAAAAATTTAGAAAGTGATTTTGGTCAATAGATTACCTCAAGTACAACTTCCCGCGAAGTCCCTTCTTGTGATAGCGATGTGGTTTAGTAAGGTCCAATCATTAATTTCATTTGTCATAAGGATAAGTTGACATGGATTGAAATTAAACGACTAAAATGTATATTTTAGTCTGATCGAGGGGTTCATGTGTAAACGTCCTCACGCGTGGCTTGCATGTGGAATTCCTTGGGCGATTGAAGGTTTTAACTAATATTGTTTTATCAAAAGGTTACAATATTATTGTTACGAATTATGTGCGATCGTATGCTTATGTGTTTACATTACTTTTCAGATATATCTTTTACACCGATTATCAATATGCTCGCACAAAATCCTCTATCCGGTCCAAATTTTATCGAGTGTAAACGAAACATTGAGATTGTTCTTACTGCCGAAGAAAATTTATTTGTACTCACTACACCCCGTCCCAAACCTCTAGACGATTTATCTACTAATGAGGAGCGCAAGGAGCACGAGAAATGGGACAAATCAAATAGAATGGCAAAGTGCCTTCTTTTGGTCACTGACGACGCTCAGTTTACCCGTCGTTAGAGGTACCAAGACACGTCAAGATACATTTATAATCTCCTCCAACTTGAACATATAGTTCCGTACATGGCAAGTTAAGGGGTCGAACCCAAGAGAGCTAGTTGTGTTGTTACTCGATTTGTCACTGTTTGAGTAGGAGGTTGCCCAAAGGGCAAGGTGTCGATCGGTGACGGTCTCGATGAGATGTCTTGAGAGATATATCTTGAGCAGAAAGTAAACTGAAACTAAACACAAGGTAAAGAGATTAAATAACAAGTAGTTGGAACAAGGGTTCCGCACGTTGAGATACTGGTCAAGACGTCGGTCATAGGTTCAAGGGTTTTCACCATGAGTGTATGTCATGGTTAAAGGTACCAAGGGATAGATGCCCTTTTAGGTTGTCACGTACACCAGGCCCCCCAGCCCCAGCTTGCCCGTAGATTTTAGGACTAAGTACAGAGGCCCCCTGCCTTTTCCCCTTGCCAAGACGATCTCCAAGATTGGTTCTTCCGCTCCCAACAGCTTTACTCACTAGACAACCCAACTAGCCACAGCCGATCCAAGGGAGTTGCCCAAGGCCGACGGCTACAATCACCCACTCCAGCCGCACTTCCCGGGATAAGGAGACACTCGATGTCTTAACCGGCTATAGCTTATAGCTACCCCTCCCCCCAAGGCTATCGGCCGAGTTAACGCTCAAGGAAAGGAATAACATGTGTATAAAGGCCTAGAGCTTCGGGAACACCCACTCAAGGTTCTAAGGACATTTAGACCTCACGACTTGTATGACCTTAACTCAACGTGCTTCTCCCCAAGCCCAACCAAACCGACTACTCACGCATAATCAACATAAACATAAAAGTAATAAACAAGAACATAATCGAAACCATACTTGAATAGAAAATCAAACGTAAATCAAAAGCATTCTCTGCCAAGCAGTTGCTCAAGCAGAGGTAACCAAATACATAATAATAAATTGTTTGCCCGCAGGACTTGTTTCTTCCTCACCAATCGCTCATGAAAGCAAGAGAGAAATAAAAGGAGATAAGTTGAGAGAGAATTCTGGACTTGATGCTCTCTCCCGAATGTTGTGTCGTGAATGCCGTATGGAGTTCGAAAATGTTATGGGAGCCTAAGTAAACTCCACTTTTGCTTGGTCAGTACGCGTATCTCGAGGCGGCAGGTGGTGAGGTCAGTAGCTTGGCTCGGGCTCTGGACCCCGACAAGAGCTCCTCTGGCTTCAGTCTGGCAGGTTTGTCTCATCCACAGCACTGCAGGTTGACCTTTCCCTTTACGGCAAGAATCAAACAGGCGGCAGAGAGAACCTTGCCGAGAATCTTTCCTTTTGTGCGCAAGTTTGCGGAGATCTTATGCGCTCACGGTGCATCGACTTGACCCTACGTCCACAGCGTCGGCTCCTCGTCCTTCTCACCTCTCTTCCTTGTCTCGATTACCTTCTTGACTTCACGTTAGCTCTTTGATCAGGCTCAGCTCCCATGCGGTATAGTGTCTTGGCAAGATGTTCGAATGTCTTGCCAAGGTAATCTTCGGGATTTTTACCTCTCTCACGGGAGGTGGCCTGAACTTGCCCAAAGTGTGTCTCAACCTGCAACATCCCAAGCGTGTCCTCCCAGACACAAACACACGCAAAGAACATACACAAAATGCACTCTTTCTAGGGCAATGACTACCCCAAAAAGAGCACGAAAAACGGGCTCGTCACACTCACACACTTGAACCACGGTTGTCCTCAAGCGTGCAAGCATTCCTTGCCCAAAAGAAAAACAAACACACAAACAACACACGTAAAAACCAACAAGGTAAGATGATAACATGACAAAGATAATCAGGCATAGGCGATGAATACAGCTATGCATCAAGGTTAGTCAAGATCGGGGCAAAGCAAGTTTGTGGGAGTTCCTCTCAAGCACTCAAACTCTCTGTGTTTACGGTTTTCACGCTCAATGATGACTTGATCAAGGAAGTGCCATAGGCTTGCCTGCCGTCTACTATCTCTGCCCTATAGCTTGGTCTAAGTTCTCTATCTTTAGGTCTTTAGGGTTGTGTTGAGTGGCTTCTTGGCTAAGTTGGAAGTATTTAATCTTGGGTAAAGGTTGTCTTGACTTAGGTCTTAGGCAGAATGTTTTCCCATTTCCCTCGGCAAGATACTTACGGGCCTTAGCATACTTATATTTTTCGGGGGAACTTCTTTTTCTTTTTATACCTTTAAACTTTGTTCCCCCACCCTTTTTCTTTTCTTTTCTACATATTTTGAATTTAAACTCATTATGCGGTAGAAGGCGAGGCATCTAATGTTGTGTTTGCCAGAATGATGCCCAAGACATATATATCCCTCCCCTATTCTTCTTCTCTCAATCCCCAGGTCAGGGAAGAGCACAAGATAATTTAAAAGAAAACGAACAGCTCAAAGGGGGCTAGCAAAGGACATATATATCTGGGTTTATTTTCATTGTTGACCATGGCTATGAAAAGAAAGCCTAAATCATCTAGAGCACTCAGACCTATAGCAGTTGGGCTTTGATCAAGACAGCAGGCAAGTTCTAGCACAACCAAGTCAAGCATCTGAATATCACACAGAATGGAATTCATGCTTGCAATGATTTAGCATATACAGGCTCAATTTCTCACATGTGTGCATGCTATGCCCTTTACGTCATACTAACCTTATTGATACAAGCTAAACATGTATTACAAAGCTATGCAAGATCATAACTATCATGCTCATCTCGACATCTTTGGTCAACACACACAACAACAACAAAAACAGGGGCCATCACACTCACACACTTTGCTCGTGGCAAAGTGTTAAAGCGAGTATGGTCCCGAAAAACATAAACACGCAAACACACAACAAACAAACACAAAAACAAAATAGAAAGCGAGAAAAACAAGAAACAAAACACAAAAACACAAAACAAAAACAAAAAAAAAGGGAGGAAAGCTTGGGGGGATGCGGTGGGTACCGAGATCCTTGGTGAAGCAAAGAATGTGAGTGTGGGCGGTGGATTTCAGTCAAGGTCTCTGTATTACGGCGAGGCGGCTTGAGTATCACATTGGGCGAAGCTCTCGGTGTTCTTGAAGGTCCCGCCTTGCCTTAGCCTTTGAGCGTGTTGGCTTGGCAACGGGCTTCTCAAGCTCTTGCTGGATGGTAAGCTTGCCGTCCTCGTCCTCTACAATCCTGAGCATCTTCTTCAGTACTTTCAGGTCGAAGGTGTCCTCTTTCTCGGGAGTCATGGCAAAGTCGGGGCCAAGCAGCTCGTTCTCCTTGGCAAAGTTAGTTGGCAAGTGGCACAAGGAGAGCCTCTGCTGCTCCCTACCCATGATGCTCTTCATGTGCGATATTGCGAATGACGCAGCCTCATCTTTTCGAGCATCGCCCAGAGGATGAAAAACTCGCTCTTCGACATGGTTGCGCTGCTATCCTTTTTGCCAAAGAGATTCTAGGAGAGGATCCGGTGGCACACTTACATGGCCGAATCCTTGAGGGCTGTCCCCTTGGCGTCACGCGACTTGAACTGTGCGCCATCTTTTCTAATTAGTTTTTCCCAAATCCCGGACCATTTCCCGTCAGTAAAGTTTGGTACCACCTTGGCTGCTCCCCTGTAGCTGGCTCCTTTTGCCTCCATCAATGTCACCATATTTAGAGCTTGGTTGAACTCATCAACCGTAAACTCTCGTCGCTCCCAGGAAGAGTGGGCGTATACCCATCGGCACCCTTTGTCATGATCTATGTCAAGATCCCCGTAAAACTCCTTCACCATCGGTGCGTACACCGTGGTATCCCATTCGAGAAACTTCCCCCATCCTATTCCCTTAAACAACCTCTCGACATCCTCCTTGACTCCCAGTTGTTCGAGGAGTGCAGATTCCAGCCGCTTTGGCACAACCATCTCCTTGGTTTTGACTAGCTCCTTGGTATTCACCGTGTAGGACTTCCCTCGCTTTGACGAGCGCGTCGCCATCTTTGCCTTCTTCGCCGGCCGTTCTCCAGTGAGGAAGACGTCTTCTTCCTCGATCTCTTCCGCCGGGTCGTTTCCTTCGTCCTTGCCTTCTCCAAGCGCATCATCGGAGCTCTCCTCCTCGAAAACCTCTTTCTCCTCCAGCACTTTGGTTTCGTGCCGGCAGACCCGGTGTGAGAGGGGGTTGGCGGCGTCTTCTTTGATGATGAGGAGGTAGGAGTCTCATTTACTTTTCTTTTTCCGGTGGAGGGGGTGACTTCCTTCTTTTTCTCCGGCGCCTTCTCCGGCGTCTTCTCCGGTGTCTTCTCGGTCGTAGGCTGCTCTTCTTCCTCAGCGTCCACCTCCACGTTAATGCCGTGGAGAGTGGGCGTTTCCTCTGCTCCCTCGGCGAACTCAGTGAGGAGGGCTCTGTCATCGGACGACGGACTCCCTTCGGCGGCGGGCTCGACTGGTGTCTCGGCATGTGTCTTCTCCATTTTTATGTGGCGAGCTACAGTCTTTTTTGGGGTTGGTTCAGGGAGTTTCTTCTTTGGACGCGTGTGCACCATGGATGGAAAGTTAGGGTTTTTGTGCTGTGGTTTGGGGACATTTTGGGGTGTGGTTTGAATGTGGGAAGTGGGTAGGCGAAATGAGGGGGGATAATAGAACGTGGGTATGGGCGGTTATAGGGTAGTGGGCGACATGATGGGACGCCTCTGCGTCGGCCCCGGAAATTCAAACACCGCCTGTTTCCGTGTTCTCGCCAAGGTTGTTGCCTTGTCATCTCAACGCCTCCTCTTCGCCTTATCTTGAGTTCCTTCTAACCTGCAATTTAAAAATACGCCTCGAGGAAAAGCAGTCCTCTCGAGGAGCAAGTCAAACAACGGTGGGCTTCTCCTCACACACACTTTGCCACGAGGCAAAGTGTTAAAAGTGGTCAAGACCACCCTCGACAAAAATAGAATAAAATATAAGTTTATTAAAATCATACCCCACCCGGTTGCCTCCCGAAAGCGCATTGTTTAACGTCGTTAGCTCGGCGATTCCTCGAGCTTAGGCATCTTGAGGATCCTCTTGGGGAACCTTGGTAGGCTCATCTTGCTCGTCCCATTCTCTCGAGCCTGATCGTCCCCATGGTAGGTTTTAAGTCCGCCTGCTCACCTTGAACACTTTCTTGCCGTCCATGTCGCTTATCTCCACGGCTCCGATTCGGATGTTGGGCGTGCACGATGTAAGGTCCCACCCACTTGGTGGTCAGCTTGCCAGAGGCATAGCGGAACCTATTTTGATAGAGTAGCACCATTTGCCCATTTTGAACTTCTTTTCTTTGATTAAAAGATCATGAGATCTTTGAGCCTATCCTCAGTATATAGCAAAGATTGTTACAGTTTCGAGGCGAATCTCCCGAGCTCTTGTATGTCAAGCTTGCGCTTCTCCCGCCTCATCACGGTCAAAGTTGAGCTTGCGGATTGCCCAAGACGCCTTATGTTCCAAATCAGTGGTGGTGACATCTTGCCAAACACCGTCCGGTAGGGAGACATTCCAAATGGTGTTTTCAAGGCTGTCCGTATGCCCATAGCGCGTCGTCGAGGTGAGTGCTCACCTCCTTCTTGCTCTCTCAAGGCCTTCTCAAGATCGCCTTCACAATGCGATTTAAGAGCTCACCGCATTGGCTTGAGGATGGTATCACGGTGGACATCCGTGATGCACCCCATACTTCGAGTAAGCTGCCAATGGTGGCATTGTAGAAGTGGGTGCCCGATCACCGATTATGGCTCTTGGCACACCGAACCCGGCTAAAGATGTTTGACTTGAGAAAAATGGCTACGGTCCTTGCGTCCGCTTGTGGTCGTGGCCTTGGCTTCTACCTAGTTTGACACGTAGTCCTTCGCTAGGAGTATGTATTGGTTTCACTTAGAGTTTGGCAAGGGCCCATGAAATCCATGCCCCACATGTCGAATATTTCTACCGGCAAGATAGGTACCAAGGGCATCTCATTCCTCCTTGAGACATCGCCCTCGCTGGCACTTATCGCATTCTCGGCATTTCGTAGCTATCCTTAAAGATAGTGGGCCAAGAGAACCCACAATCAAGGATCTTTCTTGCCGTTCTCTTGTGCCCAAAATGTCCGCCTTGACTCCTTCTCATGGCGGTGCTCAGGATGCTTGTTTGCTCACATTCCGAACGCATCTCCTCAAGATCAAGTCCGAGCATTGCTTCCACAAGTACGGGTCATCCCATACGCATTGTCGACTCTCCTTCGAGTTTGTTTCTACGGTGTGTTGGCATCCCCACAGGCAACACTGTCACGATGTAGTTCACCAAGTCGGTACCACGGCTCCTGGGCGTAGATCTCGAGTAGCTCCGTCTGAAACGTTGCTCGGATTGGATCTCCTTCATCCTTTCTCAAATTCTGCTCAAGTGGTCGGCCACTTGATTTTGAGATCCACTCTTATCTTTGATTTCAACGTCGAACTCCTGGAGGAGGAGTATCCACCGTATGAGTCTTGGCTTTGTGTCCTTCTTTGCCATGAGATATTTCAAGGCGGCGTGGTCAGTGTAAACCACCGTCTTGCTCCCAAAGAGGTAGGAGCGAAATTTCTCGAAGGCAAACACCACGGCAAGAAGCTCCTTCTCCGTGGTCGTGTAATTGATCTGCGGCCCGGTGAGGGTCTTCGATGCATAGTAGATGACGAAGCTCTCCTTGCCAATTTTATGCCCAAGCACCGCGCCAACAGCAGATCCACTAGCTGTCGCACATCACTCAAAGGCATGCCCCATTCGGGTGGCCTTATGACGGGCGCTGTGACAAGGTGCTCCTTCAATATCTGGAAGACTTCTTTACATGCATCGTCGAACTCCCACAGTACATCATTCTGGAGGAGACGGATCATTGGTTGTGCTATCTTGGCGAAGTCCTTGACAAACCACCGATAGAATCCAGCGTGGCCAAGGAATCCCGGTCGCTTGATGTTGGTGGGATAAGGCAGCTTGGCTATTATCTCCACCTTGGCTTTGTCCACCTCAATGCCCTTCTCAGAGATAACATGCCCAAGGACAATTCCCTCTCTGACCATAAAGTGGCATTTCTCATAATTCAGCACAAGATCCTTCTCCACGCACCTCTGCAGAACTAACTCAAGATGTTCTATGCACTAGTCAAACGTCTTGCCATAAATAGTAAAATGATCCATGAACACCTTAATGCATTGCTCAAGCAAATCAGAAAATATACTCATCATGCATCTTTGAAATGTCCCCGGAGCATTGCATAAACCAAATGGCATACGACGATATGCAAATGTGCCAAATGGGCAAGTGAATGTAGTCTTATCTTGATCTTCTAATGCCACACAAATTTGCATATAACCAGAGTAGCCGTCAAGGAAGCAGAAATACCTATTCCCGGCGAGTCTCTCAAGCATCTGGTCAATGAACGGCAAGGGGAAGTGGTCCTTCCGGGTCACCTTGTTGAGCTTTCAGTAATCTATGCAAACCCTCCAGCCTGTCTGGAGTCTCATCGCGACCAGTTCCTTGCCTTCATTCTCGACCACCTGTATGCCGGATTTCTTTGGCACGACGTGGATCGGGCTGACCCACCGGTTGTCCGAGATAGGGTAAATGAGGTCCAACTCAAGAAGTTTGAGTATCTCCACCTTGACAACTTCTTTCATTACCGGGTTGAGCTTCCTCTGGGGGTCTCTGACCAGTACGGCGTCGTCCTCGAGCAAGACGTAGTGTTGGCAAACAGTAGGGTTGATGCCCTTGAGGTCGGCCAAGGTCCAGCCGATGGCCTCTTTATACTTGCTCAAGACGGCCCTCGTCTCTTCTTCTTCTTTGATCATCAGCTCGGAGCTTATGATTATTGGCAACGTCTCGTTGACTCCGAGGTAGATATACTTCAAGTGCTTCGGTGGGCGCTTGAGCTGTAGCTTGGGGGCTTTCTTCAAGGAAGGTTGCATCATCTCCTTGTCATGCACTAGCGGTGATTGATAGCTTGGTTTATCGTCCCCACCTTGGTCGGCTTCTACCTCAAGCACTTCAGTTGCCTCGACCTCCTCATTGTCGAGATACTCTAAATCTTCAGTGTGTCCTTGGATGACTCTTTCGTACCGTCCTCGACCACCACGTTGACAGAGTATCTCTCAACATCCTTCTCGGTGAGGCCCGACAAAGTCCACCATCTCGGTGTCAATCGAAATTGCTCGGCCTTGTAGATGTCAAAGGTGACCGTCTCCGAATTTGCATGTGAGCTTCCCCTGCATCGCAATCGACAGTTCGGCCGCCTTGAGAATTCCTAGCAAGATGAGCCGCTGTCCGGGAACACGCCCATATTTAGACGAGAATTCGGCATGGGAAAATAAGGTCTTGCACCTCGACTAGCACATCTCAACGATCCCTTCCGGGATAGACACTGACTTGTCGCGTTGAATCTCAGCGCAAGATGGTCGGAGTGGTCGAGTTTCAACTCTTGATAGATGATAGGGGCATCACATTGATTGATGCCCCGAGATCAGCATAGCTGGTCTATCCTCGTGTCCGATCACGCAAGGTATATAGAACATCCGGATCGGTACACTTGATTGGGAGATCTCGTTGAGTACGGCCGAGATGTTCTCTCCCATTTGAAACTTGGCATCGTCCGTGTATCACTCTCTCGTACATGCTCTTGAGAACTTGGGGCACCTCAAGATCGAGGTCAAAGCAAGGATCAAAGGTATGTTGATCTCACCTTCTAAAGATCTTGATCATTTCATTCATCTCTTCGAACTTTTGTTCCTCGCCAACCTTCCCGGAAATGGAGGTCCGATCTTGATATCCGTCTTGTCTGCTACCTTGGGCAAGGGAGCCTTCACCTCGGGTTTGGGTTCCTTGACCAAGTCCTTGACTTTCTCGGTTATGCCTTCTGTCTCGACTGGCTCCTTGACTGGGGCTTCCTTCCTGCCTGGCAAGTTCTTTTCGCTCCTCAAGTTGATTGCGTTGATGTGCGCATTGGGTTGGATTTGCACTTGAGCAGGAAGTGTCCCTTGCTTTTGGTTGAGCTTTGATATTCCTTGCGTCAAGGTGTTCAGCTGGGTCAGCACTGATTGCAGGACTCCTCTTGTCTCTGTTTTAAACTTGTCGAGGTCTTGCACTATCCTTCCTTGAGTAGCTCTTTGATTGTGCACTATCTCGGCTAAAGATGGCCGAGCTTGAGGTGTATTCTGCCCAGGTGGTGCTTGATAGTGTGCCTCCGTACCTCAAGTTCTCGTGATTTTTCCATGGTGGGTTGTACGGGTCAAAGCGGGGCTTCGACCTTGAGCGCTTCCTCCACCACTGCTGTCGACATGCCCAAAGGCATTCACTTCTTCTTCTTCACCACTTGTAGACACTCATCCGTGTTGTGGGTGGTGGCAAAGCAAAGTCGACACGCTGACATTCTTCTTCGCCATAGAGGCCTCATCAGGTCCATCATTTGTTTCATCATGGCCTTCATATCTTTCATGTCGGATCCGTCTGAAGTGGTAGCTTATTGGTTGGGCATCATCTTGACCACTGCGTTAGCATCATCTCGAGACTCCTCACCAAGTCTCATGAGTAGTTTGAATGCCTCACCGGGTTGCTTGTTGAGTATGGAACCTCCGCGCAGCACTCACGAGCCGCCTCGACTCGCCTCAAGCCATTCACATAATATTGGATCGATCTTGATCGAGATTTGGTGATTGGGACACTTTGCCAAAATAGACTTAAACGACACCAATAGTCGCACACCGCCTCGCCATTCCCCATCCGGAGGGAACTCATCCTTTTCTCACGCTTTGTATCCTCGAGACGGGATAGTATCTCTCAAGGAACTTCGCTGAAGCCCCGCCCAAGTAGTGACACTACCGTAGGCAAGTGTCTGCACCACCTCTCGAGCACCATCATGGAGAGTGAATGGAAAGGATATGAGTCGGATGTACTCTTTCTCGACTTCATCCGCACACCTTATTGTGATACACACCATTTCAAGTCCCGGAGATGGCGCTGGGGTTCTCGGCATATCGTCAAGCTTGCAAGATCTCATGAAAGAGTGCCTCGGCCCCCGGTTATCCTCGATCTCGGCAAGGTGATGCCCAGGGCGAGATCGTTGTTGTTCGGGAACATCATCTCCAAGCGTCCGCTCTCCCGGAGGTGGTGGGTTTTATGGATTTCTCTCTCCATGTTGTCTTCGCCTGTGCGTAACTCCTCAAGGCGGGCGCTTTCTCCCGCCTTGCCTCTTCTTCTCCGAATGGTTCTCTCAATCTGGGTCAATAGAGCTCTCCATCCTCACCGCAAGGTTAGGTCGGAGCATGCAAAACCAAACAAATAATAAAAAGTGAATAACAACACTAGAATAAGCGCAGCCCCAAGAACGGCGCCAACGACGACGCGGTTTACCGTCGTTAGAGGTACCAAGACACGCCAAGATACATTTATAATCTCCTCCAACTTGAACATATAGTTCCGCACATGGCAAGTTAAGGGTCGAACCAAGAGAGTTGGTTGTGTTGTTACTCGAGTTGTCACGGTTTGAGTAGGAGGTTGCCCGGATGGCAAGGTGTCGGGCGGTGACGGTCTCGATGAGAGATGTCTCGAGATATATCTTGAGCGTAGTAAACCAAACTAAACACAAGGTAAAGAGATTAAATAACAAGTAGTTGGACCAAGGGTTCCGTGACGCTGAGATATCGGTCAAGACGTCGGTCATAGGTTCAGGTTTTCACCATGAGTGTATGTCGTGGTTAAAGGTACCAAGGATAGATGCCCTTTAGGTTATCACGTACACCGGCCCCCAAATTGACTTGCCGTAGATTTTAGGACTAAGTCACAGAGTCCCCGCCTTGCCCCTTGCCAAGACGGTCTCCAAGATCGGTTCTTCCGCCCCAACAAATTTTACTCACTAGACACCCCAACTAGCCACAACCGGTCCAAGGAGGCTCTCGCAGCCCTTTGCCCAAGGCCGACGGCTACAATCACCCACCCACCGCACTTCCCGGACAAGGAGACACTCGATGTCTTACTCCGCTATTGCTTGTAACTACCCTCCCCCAAGGCTACCGGCCGAGTTAACGCTCAAGGAAAGGAATAACATGTGATAAAGGCCTGAGCTTGGGAACACCCACTCAAGGTTCTAAGGATATTTAGACCTCACGACTTGTATGACTTGACTCAACGTGCTTCTCCCCAAGCCCAACCAAACCGACTACTCACGATAATCAACATAAACATAAAAGTAATAAACAAGAACATAATCGAAACCATACTTGAATAGAAAATCAAACGAATCAAAGCATTCTCTCGCAAGCGGCTTGCTCAAGCAGAGGTAACCAAATACATAATAATAAATTGTTTGCCCGCAGGACTTGTTTATTCCTCACCAATCGCTCATGAAAGCAAGAGAGAAATAAAAAGAGATAAGTTGAGAGAGAATTCTGGACTTGATGCTCTCTCCCGAATGTTGTGTCGTGAATGCCGTATGGAGTTCGAAAATGTTGTGGGAGCCTAAGTAAACTCCACTTTGGCTTGGTTAGCGTGCGCATCTCGAGGCGGCAGGTGGTGAGGTCAGCAGCTTGGCTGGGGCTCTGGACCCCGACAAGAGCTCATCTGGCTTCGACCGCGGGTTTGTCTCATCCACAGCACTGGGGTTGACCTTTCCCTTTACGGCAAGAATCAAACAGGCGTCAGAGAGAACCTTGCCAAGAATCTTTCCTTTACGCGTAAGTTTGCGGAGATCTTATGCCTCCCCCACATCGTCGACTTAACCTCCGTCCACCGCGTCCTCCTCATCCTTCTCACCTCTTCCTTGTCTCGACACCCTCTTGACTTCACGCCGCCTCTTTGATCGTGCTCGGCTCCCGTGCGGTGATCGTGTCTTGGCAAGATGTCCAATGTCTTGCCAAGGTAATCTTCTGGATTTTACCTCTCACGGGAGGTGGCCTGATCTTGCCCAAAGTGAGTCTCAACCTACAACATCCAAAGCGTGTCCTCCCAGACACAAACACACGCAAAGAACACACACAAAATGCACTCTTTCTGTGGCAAGGACTATCCCAAAAGAGAACAAAAACGGGCTCACAATACCAGGTCAGTCCCCGCAACTCCAAAGATCAAGAGATGGAAGATGCGACCACTATATAGCTAAATCTCATGAAATCGTATGAGGAGTCGGACGTAATCGCTTGTCATAATTGACAAAATCTATAATGTCAAGTTCAATGAAGAAAGCGATTCAATGCACGACCATGTTGAGCAAATGATCAATCTCTTGGAGAGCTCGAATTGGTTGGAGGATATATTGATGACGTGGTCGAGAATCGATATGATCCTCAACACTTTGCCCAAGTCTTTGATGACTCCGTTATGGAGTAGTCCTTCATGATAAGAGTTATACTCTAAATTCATTGCAAGAGGATCTAGTAACGGAAGAACGCAAAATGGGCAAAGGTGCACAGTCTTTAGTACGCACTTCAAAGAAAACCACTGCTTTATCGAAAGATGAAAAGGGAAAGTAGAATTCAAGAGATGCTAGAGCTAAAGAAAAGAGTGGGAGTAATACAAATTCTTCAAATTCTTTTGGCACCATTCGGTATGGGCCTTCGACACAGGTGCGGAACCTGGTTCGATATCGATCTTAAACTCAATCTGTCAGTTCGACGGTAAGCCCGGTAGTTTGTCTGGAAAAACATCGAGATAAACTCTTACGATCGGAACATCCTCTATTCTTCTCTCATTCTTGTCTTCCTCCTGGAGATAGACGTGGTTCTCTGTCTTGTTCAAAGAATGCTCTTGCTCAGAAGCGTGGATATGATTAGACTTTCTCCCATGCCGATCCCGTGAAAGTCCGTGGTTTTTCTCCGGAATGTTGGAAAGAAATCTTCCTTTCATTGCATAGATAGTCGATTATGTTCGGTTAACCAATCCATCCCTAGGATTATATCCACGTCTATCATAGGTATGATGTGAAGATTATCTATCATGACCTGAATTAAGCCTAGTCCAAGTTCTAGGTTTGAGCATGTGTAGGTTACCGTCCTTATGCCTTCTACTGGTGAAGAAATTTTCATGATTTGTTCAGCGCGTTCAGGATTAAATCCTAATTCTCTACGGATGCTTTTGCAATAAAAGAATGTGATGCGCCAATATCGAAAAGTAGGATAACAGGCAAATGAAGAAGTGTTCCCATACCTACCAAGTTTCCTTGGTTCCTTGGCAGTCCTGTGGGAATTCTCGTTCTTGGTTGAGGGCGTAGGCCTTGGCTTGCGATGGTTGTTACTGTTGTTGCTGTTGTTGTAGTTGTTGCGGTCATTGATGCGGTTGTTGTTGCGGTTGTTGATGCAGATGTCGGTATTGTTGTGGTTGCAATCGTCATTGCTGTTGTTGTTGCCGCTGTGGTTGATATGGTCGTTGATTCGGCTGGAAGTACTGAATCGGGGACTGTTGCTGGAACGGTTGAGCTTGGATAGCCCGGATCGGCTGGACTCGGTTGGGCACATTATGGCGACCATTTTCCCCTTGGCGTATCCCAGGGCAGTCTCTGGAGTAGTGGCCCTTCTGGCCACACTTTGAAGCATCCGTCATTCATAAATGCGCATTCCCCCTTGTGACTCCTATGGCACCTGGGGCATATGGGGAGCCTCACAAATTTCTGGTTTTCCCCACCATGTGCGGATACCATGGGGCGTTCATTTCCTTGCCCGTGCTCAGATGGCACGTTGTTCCCTTACATGGCCTCCTGTCGGCCTGGTCAGTGTTGGATCCTTGACTTTGGTGGGGTCCTTCCCACTTTCTCTTCCCACGATCCCCTTGGTGATTCGGGGGATGTACAACAACCGTCCTGTCCTCAGGCATAGCACCTCGATGTCCAATGCCCGACCGAGGGCCTCACGAGAGTCGATTTCCGTGACCGCTAGCGACACCTGATCTCATGGCGAGTCCCGCCGAAACTTCTCAATCCTCTTCTCGCTTGTCGACCAACCGAGGTGCATACGGTGACATCTCGCGAATGCACGGTCGTAATATGTGACCGTGGTCTTTTCTTGTCGCAGTTGTAGAACTCATGTTCTTTCTCTTCCTAGCTCTTAGGAATGTACTTCGTACACTTCTCCTTAAATTCCTCCCAGAGAAATCTTCCAATTCCTCCTCGGACAGAGTCTTCCTCTTCCTCCTCCCGTAAGTCGGCACCAAATATCCGGAAAGCAACGCATGACAAGCGTTCTTGAGAGGTGCGGTGAAGGAAGTTAAAATTCGCTCGCGCGAATCCAAAGTTCAGCATCCACGGGATTCCCAATCCCGTTGAAAGTGGACGGGTTCTGGCTGAGGAATAGTTCCTCAATCCTTCTTGCCGTTGTTGGTGGTGGAGGGGTGTCATCTCTTTCGGGTGTTACCTCACGGTTTCTTCTTCTCGGTGGCATTCTATCTTTCATAAATATACGTAATCAGATATCTTCTTATACCATCCGTCAGGATCATAGATAACTTAGCACGATATGTATATATAATTATAAACATAAATCTAGCACTTCATCGAACACCACATATCGCAATCTCAAAAACCAAAGCTCTCGGTGAGCTATCATCATATCAAATCAAATGTCTATACAAGGACTTTCATCAGTGTTTTGAGATTTACCAAAAGGGCCAGGTATGGAGTATGATGTTCCCAAAAGCTAATATCGCAAGACTCGCACTCTAGTCACAAAGTGAGTACAAAAATATAAACGCTATCGAGGTCATCAAAATAAGGGTTCATCTCGAAACGACCTATCGTTTCCGCATGTCTCACAAGATATACAAAAGTATATAAACAAAACACCATCTAGTCTTAATAACTAGATCCATAATCGCCTGAGTGTAAATAGGGCTCGATGTCGAGTCAAACCGAGTATGAGTACTATCAACATCCTTCATCTCATCGTCGCAGACGGTCCTTCTCCTCGGTCCTACTCCTCTTTGACCTCAAAGATTGAATGTGGAGTCACGATCTCTCTGATTATAATGACTCTAGCTTCTTCCATAGTAGCTAAGTCTCGGCGGATCTCAATCGTGATCTCCTTGAAAGCAGCGGCTGGAAACAGAGCAGCAACAAGACGGGCACAAGCTCCTCTCACAATTCCTACAGCTAGTCCACATGGATCCTCAATCTCCACAGAGTTACGGTACACAGATGCATGCGGGGGTGGCGGCTGCTGGACTGGGGGAGAGCCGACAGGTGGAGGTGGGTACGGCCATGGCATGACCGGCGGCGATGGTCTGGGCGGGTAATGACGGGTATGGAATCTTACTAGCGGTAGGATCGAAAAAGTGAGTTTTCGAGGACGGAAAGATCCAGCCTCGAATATGTTCTTGCCACAGCCAGGCAAGAATGCAGGTCCATCAGATGCCAAGCGAGGCACCTCCGGATGAAGCCACTCGGGAATCTCATCACGCCAGGTGTATTCTCGCTCAGGGAGATACGGTCCACAAGGTGCAGCTCCGTATACCATGAATACGTAGTTCAGGTGGCTGACGAAATGGGGTAAGTCTACCTTAAGATCGAAGCTCTCTCGACGAAGATATATGTATTCAGATGATATCTTGCGTGTATACCCTTGTTTTGGGTGGCAGTCTTGCAATCAGTCGGAGTACACCGTCGTAGTATGACGTACCACGGGTATGTGCAGCAGTCCAGTGACGCATGAAGTGAGCAAAGAACTTGCCGATGTCGTCTCCTTGGCACATCTAGTAAGAACGGTAGAAACGTACAACCTCCTAGTGTGTGGCTCTACAGGATAAAAGGCGTCTAGTCGTAAAAATTGTCCGAATCATAATCTTATATCCTATATTTCTAAGTTCTTATGAAACTACTTTCATGGTTTGGTCTTCGGGAAAAGACTCTATGGTGTCTTAGGGTAGAGCAAACTTTCAATGTCTAGCCTTTGAGTAAGGCTAAGTGGTCACTCTTTCTCATTGGGTTCTGAATTCCTTATTTCTATGCGCATTATAACATCGATCATATGCGTTCTTTCAATACTTACAATTCGATCTTTCTTTCATACTTTCATAACGTTATACTTTGATTTTCGTTATCGCCACGATAGAGATAGACGTATGGTGTCTCGGAATTCCTTCACATAGAGAGTTGGGATTCATAGCGGTGCGAACCTCCGCCAAGTAATCTCTTCATCATAGACTCGTCGCGTTGTCATCCTCGATCCGCTCGTATTGGGATTCTTATAATTTCTAGGTTCTCGCTCTTCCTTAGTATTCCGCTCAATCGGGATACCATATGTTCTCATACTAAGTTCGGCGCAATAGGGATCATGCGTCTTAGAGTCTATGTTCTCATGGGAAACATACTCATTTACATTATGCCTCTAAGATGCTTTGCATATAGGAGTAAACACAACTCATAACATATATTGCGATAAATGGTATTCTCATATCATTCCTTTATCAATCTCCCGAGTTTTCAACTCTTTTCAACCTAACAACCGCTTATTTTGAAAACAACTTTTCGCTTCAATCATTCCTTTTTTCCAAAATCCTTGGAAACAACAAATTCATTTGAAATTTTGAGACTTTTCTCCTTTCAAACATATTTTAACCTTCAAAACAATTCGACTTTTGTAAGTTCATTTCACATTTCATAAACTTCCATCATTTCAAAACAACTTTCAGTTGAGATAGTTACCTTCTTCCTCGCTGAAAGGGACGGCGATGGAGTGCGGTGCGATGAGCAGCCAACACAACCAATTTCTGACTCAACTTTCAACTTAGGATTCAAGGAAAGGGTTTCTAGGGTTCAGAGCGAATAAGTGCTCTGATACCACTTTGTGACGACCCGACTTCCCAAGGAAGTACGGATTATATGGATCGTCACTGGTATGATAAAGCAGCGAATAACCATTTAACTACTCATAACACATAGACTAAAAGGGATAAGCTATTCAATACCAACTCAAGTCACGAAAAACTTGGCAAAAGGTTCAAGGTTCAAATATAACCCAGTCAGGGCACAATTCAAGGAACGAGGTACGACCTCAAGTTCAATATGGTATGAAAGCAGTTATAATCAAAACATCAAAATAATATCAGAGTTAGGCAGCAAATAAACATGTGGACATGCATATAACGATACATGCCCAAGGTTCTAGAATCATTTCTAATTAAGCAACAAAACAATTGCTACTCTGCACCACCTCGAACCCATCATCGATCCTTGCTCAACCTGCACATCAAAAACGAGATGCAGGGCTAAGTACAAAAGTACTCAGTGGATTCATTGCCGAAAACATTTTCTTTATCAAAAGTTATTGAACTTCCCACAATAGCACATGAGGATTTTGGTTAAAAGACTCATGCCTATCAAACATTTTATCATTTTCCAAAAGCGTCAGGCCTGACTATTTTATCCACGTTGTTCCCATATCTGATCATTCATTCATTTATTCATTCATTCGCGCACTATGGAGGTGGCCACCTACACATAGTTGCCATGACCGATCGAGGTAGCTAACCTTAACACACAGTCACACGTGTACACAATCCGAGTTAGTCCTTAACTAAGTCGGATCCGATCGTTTCCCTTTTTTAACATTGGTGGACCAACACATTCACATACCACATTGGATATACCAATCTCAGATAGGATAACAACAAAACATAAATATTTGGCAGTCAATAACATTTCATGTGATAATATTTCATAAAGATTTGTAAATCATGCTTTGAGATATGCATAACATTTTGTTTCAAGAAAGCCCACCTGCTAATCCAAAGCTAGTAAGTCTAAGTGAGCAGGGTGTGGTTGTTCTTCCTCGCCGACTACGTACGATCAAACCCTTCATAAGAAAATAACCTTTATTAAATTCTTTCTATCGATCGAAGGTCGTGTATAAATTCGACTTAAGGTTCCCAATTAGGGTTTCTTTATGATTTCATGTGATTGTTTTTAAGATAATTTCTATTATCTTGTATTCCCAAATTTCCAAACTATTTTACTTCATTATTCATAGATGAACCTCAACTTATTAATCATATACTTCGAGTCTATCCTCGACTCTTAGCCTTATTGTTCTTCTAAACGTTATTACGTTATAGATTGTTAGTGTTCAAGTTATGATTGTATGTTATGATATTCTCAAGCCACTATCTAGACTTAACAATTATAGTTACGTCCTAGTAGGTTATGCTTGATGACTTGTCGTATTAACACGACGACAAAAGGGGAGTCTTGATTTATGACTCAAGTGATCACATGTTGTCATGTAAGTAAGTACTTAGGAATAGATGAATTCCTTAGGGAATATTAACTAGACTTTTGAGACATAAGGATTGACATCTTAAGTTCGAATCTTTGTTTACACTTTACGACGTTGTTTGTTTCTCTTAACTCGTCGGAGATTGTATAAGTTGTATAATCGTTATTCATTGTCGAGTTATCTTAACGCTCAATCTAACGTCGTATTGGGTTGTCGTTATTGAGTATTAACGTTGTAACTCGGCTTTTGGTTTCTTTACTTAGGAACTCACATTTGAGTATCCTATTATTAATAGGAAAACCCTAATTTGTATCTAACTTCGATTCTAATTAATTCCTTCTTAAGTTATCGGAATTGGTCGATTTCTTTTGGATTCTCGTACATAAAGTATTATGTTGTTTACGTGGGGTTTTGTTTGTCGGTACAATATAAACATAACCATTCAACACTATACAATACCATACACAACATAAACTATACGAAAGCATTAGGAAACCCTAATTTCTAACATAATACACAATCATTGTGTATGTGTGCATAAGTGTTCCATTCTTTCATCACAATCATAACCATTCATTCAAGGTTATAGATTAACTATCATAGCACCATTTATCATTGAAATTAAACTCATGCTTAACCATTTTGCAATGTTTTTAATAATTAGCAATAATTAGCATATGTATCCAATAAATTCCAATAAAATCATGATATACTCATATCATACTATAGAGTTTAATTACAAACTCAATATCATCATATAAAATTTCAAACTATAGGTTAAAATGCATATAGTTTTCGGCAATCGTAAATTAATGAGCTTTAGTGTTCAATAAATTCCACAAAAATTATATCATGCTTATACCATATACTAAACATGAAATATCATTTCATATCATGCATTAAAATTTTAAACCCATGCTTTTCACCACCCATATGTTTTCGGTACTCACTATATATATATATATATATATATATATATATATATATATATTCAATAAATTTCATTCCTTCACAACATGTTTATATTATGCAATAACATGTAATATTAACATTAAACATCAATTAATATTTATAATATGAACCAAATACTTGGAATTCTTTTTATCCTCACACATATTTTACATATATGTTCAATAATTCCCAACAATGCATATTATGTTCATTTTATTTCTACACATAACATATCCTATCATTTTCAACAAATAAAATCAAATAAATCCTTAGATATATATATATAGTTTTCGGTATTCAAAGGGAAAATAGGAGTAGTGTCTCAAAAATTTCAAAATTAATATATGATGTTCATATCATATATTAAACACTACATCTCAACTATTTTTCAACAAATAAAATCAAACAACGGCTTAAAAATACTTAAATAAATTCTGCCCATTTTTGAAAAATAGGAGTAGTGTTTCAAAAATTTCAAAATTAATATATGATGTTCATATCATATATTAAACACTATACCTCAACTATTTTCCAACAAATAAAATCAACATACAAAACATTTCCAAAAATATTCTGAAAATTACCATATTTATTCTACATGCTCCTAATACATCAACAAGCAACAATATCAAATAATATTCACAAAATCATTTTTATCACATATAAAAAGAATTATAACATAAATTAAAAAATATTAAACATGCTCCAAAAATTCTAAAATTTTAACTACAGCCTTATAACATAATTCTAAGCATTTTTCGTTCATGGCTTGAGAGCATTTGGTGGCTCAAAAGTCACAAAACAAATGAGGAGCAAAAATAGGGTTTTTCATGAAATAATTCAAGAAAAATCTAAAATAATTCTACTCCATTAAAAATGGATAGAATGATGAGTAATACCTTTTTATGGTCTTGGAATAATTATTGAGGGTTGGAAATGTTTGAAATGGATGATTAAAGACTAAAAAGTGTGAAGAACAAAGAGAGAATTTTGAAAAAGAGAGAGAAATTTGGTTCCAAAAGTATGAGGTTGTAATGGAAGACTTTGCTACTGTATTGGCAGCCTAAAGGGCTGTCATTACCCATTTGGGGTGGTCTTGGTGGTAGTTGGGAGAAGGATTGGTCAAATTACCCGTTTTGGCATGTTAATACCGACTCTTTAAGTTTTAACGCGCTTTCGATTGATTTCTCGGAACCTTAAGGTTTTAATTTCTTAAATAGCCTTTAAAAGATTTATTTCAATGTTTATAAAAATTTCATGAATTTCGAACGCCGTCCGATAAGTTAATTCCGAATTATCGCCGAAAAACAACGTTCGGCGATTAAATTATGCTCATTCGAAATTCTATTGAATTCTTGAGCTTTCATAATTTATTTGAGTCTTATAAATCATATGTTATTGATTTAGACCCTTTGTTCGAGTTTCGGGTCGTTCAGATCAATTTAGGATTTTCCGGATATTTTCCTGCTCGGTTGTTTTTCAGGAATTTCTTTCAGAAATTGATTCTTATAGTTTCTAAATTCATAATAATATATTCCTTCATGATTTTGATTGTTATCATTAATTTTCATGATTAGCACGGACTGGAAATTATTCCGGTTCGTGAATAGTATTTTTAAGACTGACCGGGCAATCATGCCCGAAAATTCTCATTCTTTGGCTTCTCACATATTTTTGTGAGAGAATTCTAGAAATGAAATCCTTTTGTTGAGATTCATTCTCGATCTTTCATTCTATGTTCAGGCTATTTAGAAAACCCCAATCCGGTAGGATTAGTCACTAGTTTTTTTATTTCTCTAGTTTTTGATCTCCGAATCGATTCTAATTCGTTTCATTGGTTACCTTAAACATAATTAAGTTCTAAGCACCACAAATAATAGGTCTAAGCATCACTAATAAAAGTTTTAAATTTTTTTCGGGTTATTACAGGTTTGGCAAATGGATGTGAAAACCGCTTTTCTAAACGGTTACCTTGAAGAAGGTAGAGACATCTATATGCAGCAACCCGAAGGTTATGTAGTGAAGGGTAAAGAGCATCTAGTAAGGAAGCTTAAAGTCCATTTATGGACTTAAGCAAGCTTCACGATCCCGAACTTACGCTTTGGCGAGGTGGTAAAGTCCCATGGATTTACCCAGTTGCCTAGCGAAAGTTGTGTGTATCGCTTAGATGTCAACGGTGACGTGGTATTTCTTGCACTTTACATAGATGACATCCTTCTACTTGGCAACAATGTGAAGTTGTTATCGACGAAAGAGTTGGTTATCCGATCGGTTTCAAATGAAAGACTTAGGAGATCAGCACATTCTTGGGATCAAGGTTTACCGAGATCGCAAGAGAAAAATGTCGAGCTTATCTCAAGCATCTTATATTGATACGTGATTACTCGTTTTAGTATGCGCACCGCCAAGAAAGGATTGCTACCTTCGTGCATGGCGCCCTTTATCTAAGGAGCATCCACCCATGACCGCAAATGAGATAGAGAAATGAGACAAGTTCCTTCACGTCCGTCCGTAGGAAGTCTCATGTATGCAATATTATGTACGAGACTGATATCTGCTATGCGGTAGGCATAGTAGCTAGATATCGCCTAACCTCGACAAGCTCATTGATGCGGTAAAGCATATACTCAAGTACCGAAAATGACTCGAGATTATAGGCTAGTTTACCATGCGGATAGTCTAATACCTTTGGGTTATTCTGACTGGATTTCCAAGTGACCGTGATGAGAAAAGTCTACCTCGGCTATGTGTTTACCTTGGGAGGAGGAGTCAGATCCTCTGGCGGAGTGCAAAGCAAATGATGCATTGCGGACTCTACCATGGAAGCCGAATATGTAGCCGCCGGAGGCTGCTAAAGAGGTCAGATAATTCAAGAACTACCTCATGGATCTAGATGTGGTACTGGTTTTCCCAAGAGTATCATAGTTTACTATGATAACTTTCAGTGCGATGTAAACTCGAAGGAACCACGGACCCACAAGACAACGAAACACATAGAGAGAAAGTACCATGTCATACGAGAAATCGTTAGATGAGGAGACGTGCTGATTGAAAAGATTGGTACTGCGGATAACCTAGTTGACCCATTCACGAAGAGCCTGCCGCAAAAAGTCTACGAAGAGCATGTTCGAGGACTTGGATTGCGCAAGATGGCACCAACTTAGAAATGAAACTTTTGTATAAATGGGAGAAGCAAAGTGATGGTGTTGTTTGTAATAGCTAGTAGAGAGACACATTGTATACTAAAAGTTTGCTTTAGTATAAGTGGGAGATTGTTGGATTTGTATACTGAAAGCAGTTTTGGTTGAGCTTGTATACAATGTTTCCTGTTATCACTATTACAATCTTCTATCTGAATTGTTTACTTGATTGCATATGTATATCTCTTTATCTCATATATAAGTTAGAGCATACAGTGTGTTGTAGATCACAGAAGTCTGTATGATTGGTCAAGCTTAATGAGATATAATAAGTATCACAGCTGAGACAACCTGAGGATGAGTTGTTGGTACAGGCTGCGGTCTAGATAAGAAGTGACTTGACTTGGTTGCTTGTCTATGCTAGTACGTCTCTGACGTATTGATGGATCACAGTGAGACGAGTTCTTCTATCTGACCGTCGTGAAGAACCTAGATCTCGGTGACTTTATGATGATCTAAACCTCGATAAGGTATTAGGTGAGTATGAGTTGCTGACCATCACTTTGACTTTCTATGGGTGAGGGTTACATAAGATAACCCAAGATTCTCTGCATCTTGGGTGGTGGCAGTGCTTGTATGTCATGCTAGTTACCTGTGTCGAGTCACCGTATCCATTTAGGATGATGACGTCCCCTTAAGGAGCTCAAAAGGTTTATTGTACTAAACCCCGCAGTTGAGTTATCTCAAGTACAATAATAAGGTTGAGTGGTACTACTTAAGGAATTAAAGATATTAATTATTTTAAGCAATCGAATCAGAAATAATTAATGGACGTCTGATATCTTAAATACGGGATTCGTTAAGTCTAAATGCGAGTCCGACTCAACTTCGGAAATAAAGGGGTAAGTCAGCATTTATTCTCTAGTGACATGAATAAATGTTTATGAATTAATTTATGTTCTGGGCTGAACATAAGATAA